>OY728159.1:1467120833-1467720833 GCA_963277665.1 Viscum album | reverse complement strand
GAATAATTACAACTTTTACCAATAATGACCACATATAAGAGGGAGAATATATACTGATGTTTTTTTGATCATGTGAGTGTCCAATGAAGATAAGTTTTGTTTGATGTCTATGAACTTAAGAGAGAGGTTTAGTGAGAAGCCAAAAAATATAGATATCAATCAAGGACATTAGATAGATTCATCGATCAGAGCTATATAACAGATATAGTATTAAATATAGCATCTGAGTTGGTTGTGAGGAACAATGATTTTGTTCACTAAAGATAATGGATATTATAGGTTCGTTGCTGAGATGAAACTGGCAGAGTATACTAGTTATGGGTAGGTCACAACAGATGGAGTCTTACTATATTGAGAAAATCTAAAGGTCAATTTCTTGATGATATAGTTGGGATCTATTTTATAGTGTTTCACCATCTTGTGTTTTCTTAGTTTTATTAGAAAAAACATTGTAACTAATAAGCATCGATATAATATTTCCTATCAGAATATAGAAGGATTCTAAAGTTATTTTTCATAAGTTATATTTATTTATATTAATAGTGAATTTCCATGGAATTATGGGAGTCTCTATTGTAATGACATAGTCACCCAAATTTTCAGTGAACCATATAAATCTTGTGTTGCTTGCTTTACCTTAATATCTTTCCAATCCTGTGAGATTTTTATATAAAGATGATAAGGGAAAAAATTATAAAAATCTATAGGGGTTAATTTTAGAGAATTTTAAATTTAAAAATATGACCACTGATTCAAACCCCTTCACAATATTTCTCATGATCCTAAGAAACATCAATTATAATCATAGAGAGGTTCCCTTATTTTAAAATTATCATGGATAATCACAACCCAGTTAATAGTAGAGGTATCCTTACCTTTTATGAAAATAGTTACCACATTTGAAAACTAAAAATGATGACTTATATATTTTCTCTTGTCTTAGAGGTAATTGATGCAGCTACAGTTGGGTTTCCACCCACTGATGATAATTCTCTTATTACATTCACTAAAAAATATATTTAGTAAGTTTTAAAAGATATAAATTATCTTTGAAAATATTTTTAATAGAATTGTTTTTCAATGTTTATGGGTCTCAATACTGCTAAGGAAAATTTGGAAAAACTCAAATGTGTCACCATGGGAGATATCAATGTAAAATATATAAAGCTACCTATATGAAGAATAATGTTTAAAGATATTATAATGGAAATGATGAAACTATTGATTAATTCTTCACTAGAGTTAATAAAGTTGATTACAACATCATATGATTCAGAGATGTGTTGGAAGATTCTTCCATTGTTAAGAACCATATGAGAATATTTTCAAATAGGTTTGATTATGAAATCTCAAACTTATAAGATAAAGTTTATTTTTCTAATTAATAAATTACATAAAATTCTTATTGCATATGATATGAGGAAATATTTAGTATTCAAAAAGAATAAAAATTATTAAATATATTTTTGATCTATTATAATGTAAAAAAATAATATCATAATCATAAGATTGTTGACTTTAGTGATTCAAATGATATGGAATAGGATGCAATGAATGAAAAAATCAAACCCTTTATGACAAAGAGTTTCTAGAGTGGTGGAGGAAAATATGGAGGCAATCTCTAACTTATATTTTTTGTCTATAGAGGTTTTGGTAAATTTTCTATAAACATTTCTAAAAATAAAGTTCGAGAATATGAAGAATATTCTGAAGAAAAAACTTAGTGAAATACATGAATACAAAATTCAAAGGAAGATAAGAATTAAAATAAATATAAGAAAAATATCACTATAAATAAAATAACTATTTAAGAGAGAATGCTTAGTATAAATCCACTTAGAAAAGTTACTAAGAAGATAAAAATCTGGAGTAGTTTAGAACCTTCCTTGCTAATGTCACCAGAAAGTATAAATTTTATAACAATGGAGAGAAATAAGTTAAACCTATATATAATATCAACTGAGATCAGTGCTTGTGGAATGTCGTGACAAAAAAAATAAAGAAATAAATGATAATTTTGTAGAAAAAAGGTGAGAAAAGGAATATAAGAAATAAATATCTTCTTAAAAGGGAATATTTGAACATTGAGGAGATTAATGACCTCAAACTGAAAGTTGAAGTCTAGAGAATGTTGGTGGAAGATCTTAGAGAGAATCTCATGGATAAGGAACATAAGTTTTGTAAAACTGAATCTATATTTCTAGAGGATGAAAGTACCTTAGCGAAGATTAGTGAGAATTTCAACAAGTTTTTGGAGGTAAAGGCTGAAACTTCTCAGGATGCTTAGAAATCTCATCCAAGAATTTAGAGACATCTTCACCCACTAAACAAAAAAGTCCATATGTTATTTCTAAAAAAATAGTTATTAGAAACAATATTTTGAATTATTGGATTGATAGAGGATGTGGAAAACAAATCACATCAACCGTAGTTAAAATGCACCTCAATAATAAATATTCCCTATAACAACGGGAAAAATACATAGAAAGATGTTAAAAACCTCTGAAAAATTTCTATAGGGAAAGATCCTTCTTCTATATAAGATCAAGATTAAATAGATATTGTTAGTGATATGGTATATATGGGAACATGGTATATAATTATTGGCACAACATGTATCTTCTTGGAAATTAGTATGAATTAAGGGGAACAATGGTAGAAGAAAAAGAGTAACATTCCTAATTTGTAGGAAAAAAGAAATCAAAAATCACCAGATTCTATAAATATTCCAATTCAAAACCAATTTTATTACCTTAAAGAGTTTGGTTGAAGATGAGACCAACTGAGTCACCTTGCTGAAAAATGTATGATAACTCTTTCTGGTCAATTCTCCTATGTTGGAAATGAAAAGGTTACTAGGAAGAATGTATTAGAGGAAAGTGAATTTCTTATTGTAATAACTTTGAAACATTCTAAAAGGGTAAAAAATGGATTATTTAAAGAGGTTATTCCTTACATATGATAGGTGACATAAAGATAATGAATGATATTTATGAATATGAAGGTGGATTAGTTACCTTCAGAAATTATATTTCCTTAAAAATAATAGGAATAAGAACTGCTGATATTGAAGCTAAAAAATTAAAATAAAATGAATTTTTTTAAGTTGATGGGATCAAAAACAACATATTATGTGTTATAAATCTTTTTGATTTTGGTATGGAAATTATTTTTGAAAGGGATTAGTGTTTCATTAGAATTTTTAAATACGGAAAACAATTACTAATGGAGAAAGAACTAGTGAAAATATTTTTCAAACTGGAGATATTTATTCCTCATATTACATATATACCATTGATGAAAATATGTTACAACCTCAAAGAATTTGAGATATTTTCCAAAAAAGTATGGGTACAATTTTTAAGGATGTTATAATATACATAGAAAAAACAAAGAGGAAATTTGATGATGCTTTTATAACTTGTCAAAAAGGGAAGATGATTAGTAATAAGAATAAGAATTTTGAAATCCAATCTAATAGAATTATTTATCTCATACACTCTAATATTTTCAGACCAATGAGACATAATTAAGAAAATGATATTTTACCTTTTCACTTTAATTGATGACATCAAACATATAACCAATTTAATGTTTATGAATCCTAAATCAGAGGTTGTAGAGATGTTTAGATAATTTAAAATAGATGTTAAAATAGAGATGGGTGTTTATATACAATAGTTGAGAACTAATTAATGAAATTATTATATAAGAAATAATTTTTGATCTTATTTTAAGAAAAATAATGTAAAACAATAATAGAGTGCCCCATAAACTCCTTAACAAAATGGAGTTCTAGAAATGAAAAATGGAAGTTTACTAGAAATTGAAAAAGAAAGATCATAGAATACAAAAAATCTAAATTCTTCTATAGAGATAATATAAGTGAATCAGTTCATGTTTATAATATATATTCATTGGAGTAAAATTCTAAAATGATATCCTATGATATGTGATATAAGAAAAAGTATTCAGTGAAATATTTTATAGTATTTGGGAGTCCTTTCTTTAAAAATTTCAAGAGTCTGGATCATGGAAAGATTGGTGAATAATATAAGGAATTAATTTTAGTATGTTATTCAACCAATGGAAGATGTTAAAAATTATGGAATAAACTTTTAATTTTTTTGGAATCTTATCATGTGAGAGTTATTTACAATCATACATCCTTAACAAATGTTTTTTAAGACGATAAGAAAGGTATTGTGAAAAATAGAATATTGACATCCAAAAAGATAATAGTGAAGATGACTACATGCCTATCACTATACAAAGTGATTAAAATATGTCATGTGAAGGGGAAACTAAAGGAGTTACAACAAGTGAGCCCATGACCATTGGGTGAGGTCATTGCCATTTTTTATGTGTGATGATCCTGATGCAAATTTGAAAATTGAATCACTGGACCAAGGGATTGGTGTTTAAATGAAAAATGGCTATAATTGGATGAAGAAATGGTGTTTTAATTGAATCCCATTGGTTATAGTATTTCAAAAATATTTTTAATGACATTTTCAAAAACACTATAATAAAAATATGACGCCAAACCCTTGTTTTCCTAATTTTTTGGTTCCATTATTCTGTTTTATTTTAGTTTTCAAAAATAATTTCTGATTCACATCCATTACCTACATAATTGTTCTTGGATAATTGACTAAGACCCATTACTTTTTCATAACATTTCTTCTCTAATTTCCCCATGGGATCGACCTTGACTACTGCTAGTTACCCAGTTAGTTGGATCAAAAGGGAACAATATTTTCAATTTACCACGGCTTGCAATTGGCACGATCATACCTTAATCAAAATAGTATTTCAATATATATAGGATAATGATGTTATTATTTCATCATGGTTAAATAATATTTTATTTTTGTAGGATAAGAAATAAACATGAAACACTTATTTTTATTCCACTTCTCTAGAAAACCTCAATTGTCTTAAAATTTAATCCATATTAAACCTTAATCCATATAAGGTTGGTCTTTTTGTGAGAACATGACCTCTATGACATTGGATGGGATGATGGAGAGTGATTTTGGAAATTATTGTGAAGATACTTTGTTATGTTTTTATACCATGTTTTATATTTTTTAACAAGTTATCCTATTATGAATGTTTTATTTAAATAGGTGAGAAAGAGTTGTAGGAGTTATTAATAACGTTTCCTTAACCATGTATAAAAAACTTTTCACAATTTAGATGATGTTATTACATTCATGAAAGTTCCAAAATTCATGAATGATATTCATTATTCAAGAGTCAGTTCAAAGTGGTAAGTTTGAGGTTACATAACTAAAGGTAAAAAATCAAGGATTACTGGACATAGGTCACCAAAAAAATGTGATTATATGGAGAAATAACACAATGTTACTGGAAAATATTTTTTATAAACTTTTAAAAAGTGTTATAATTCTAAAGGATGAAGAATTTTTTTTTGATAATGTTGTTGTTCAATTCATATTACAAATCTGAAGCTATAATACTGAATAAAGTAGGGAAATTTGCACTAGATAAGTGGGTAATGCATTTTGTGATATAATTCTTTAGAAGTTACAACAAGGTTATCATGAATTAATGGTTTTAGTGCATTGGATATAGGTATTTGGAGTTTCTAGAAAAATATATTGTATAAATTTTTATGTTAAATATTTTCTTATCCACTATGTAAAGTTTGAAGTTAGGAAGGGTGATGTGGTATGAAGGCATCAGTTTGAGTTCATCAAATGCAGAACTAAACGATCGAATTTTGTTTGAAAAAGAAGATGTCCTTCCAAGTGAATGATATGTAAAGATAAATTTTTCATATCAAGACCTATGTAAAGGTATCAAAGGTGAGATATAAAGTTTATCTATTATTTTCATGACCTATGTAGAGGTATGGAGGATATATTTTCAAAGCTATTAGATAAATAAAATATGAGTAGGGCATCAGATGGAGATTTCAATGTTGTTGAAATGGTAGATGGTCTATTAGAAAAACATGTCAAAGAGATGATAAGTTTACTTTATAGATTCAATCAATCGAAGAAAATAGTGGATAATTTGAGAAAAATTACATGTCAAATGAATTATTATATAATCCATCACATTTAGTTCTTACAAATTCCACAAAAATTTTCCTTTAAATTTTATCAAATAAACTTTCATAGGATAGAAAATCTATTTGTTGAAGCATCAAAAAAACATTTTCTGAATGATATTATGAATAAATTTACCTAGTAATTTTTAAAGACTCCTAAACTTTACAATTATTATTTGATAATCAGTTAATGTTCATTTAGATAAGACAAGGTTGAAGAAGTTTTATAACATTTTAGTTAGGTAATTTCATAGAAGATTTCAGATTCTATAATTTGTATGAATCCTAAAAAAACTCTATAATTACTGAAAATAGTCTAGAAAATTTTATATTTGTGGGAGTTTTGGTATTTTATCATTTTGGAAGGAAAAAAGAAATTGAGTTACAATTTTTTCTCTTTTGAGAGAACCTAATAAATGATCATAATTACAACTTGTACCAACAATGACTTCCTATAAAAATAGAATATATACTGATGTTTTTTTATCAGTGTGAGTGTCCAATGAAGATAAGTTTTGTTTGATGTTTAAGAACATAATACAGATGTTTAGTGAGAAGCTGAAAGATATAGATATCATTCAGGGACATCAGATAGATTCATCGGTCAGAGCTATCTAACAGAGATAGTGTTAAATAGAGCTTCCGAGTTGGTTGTTAGGCGTAATGATTTTGTTCACTAAAGATAATGGATATTAGAGGTTTGTTGCTGAGGTGAAACTGGTAGAGCATATTGGTCATGGTTAGGTTACACTAGATGAAGTCTTACTATATTTAGATAATCTAAAGTTCAATTTCTTGATGATATTGTTGGGATTTATTTTATAATATTCCACCATCTTATGTTATATTAGTTTTATTAGCAAAATATTGTAACTAATGAGTGTCTGTATAATCTTTCCTATCATGATATAGAAGGATTCTAATGTGAGTTTTCATAAGTTATATTAATTTTTATTAATAGTTAATTTACATGGACTGATGGGAGTCTCCATTGTAATGACATAGTCCCCCACATTTTTTGTGAACCTTATAAGTCATGTGTTCCTTGCTTTACCTTAATATATTTTCAATCATGTGAGATTTTTATATAAAGTTGATAAGGGTAATAATTATAACAATCTATAGGGTTTAATTTCAGAGAATTTTAAATTTAAAAATATGACCAATGATTCAACCCCCTTCCGAGTAGTTCTCATGATCCTAAAGAACTTCAATTTAAATCACATAGAGGTTCTCCTATTTCAAACTTATCATGGATAATCACAACTCGGTTAATAGTAGAGGTATTTATAACTTTTTTGAAAATAGTTACCAAATTTTGGAATTTAAAGATGATAGCCTATATTTTTTCTCTTGTCCTATAGGTAATTGATGCAGCTACAGTTGGGTTTTCACCCACTGAGAATGATTCTCTTATTAAATTCAATAAAAATATATTTAGTTAGATTAAAAATATATAAATTCTATTTGAAAATATTTTTTATAGAATGTTTTATGATGTTTATGGGTCTCAATACAACTAAGGAAAATTTGGACAAACTCAAATGTGTTATCATGAAAAATATCATAGTAAAATATTTAAATCTACAAATATGAGGAAGTATGTTTAAAGATATTATAATGGGGTATGATGAAACTATTGATTAATTATTCACTAGAGTTAATTAAGATGATTACAACATCATATGATTCAGAGATGTGTTGGAAGATTCTACCATTGTTAAGAACCTTATGAGAATATTTCCAAATAGGTTTGATTATGAAATCATAGACTTATAAGACAAAGTTTATTTATCTAATTAATAAATTACATAAAATTCTCATTGCATATGATATGAGAAAATATTTTGTATTGAGAAAGAAGAAAAAGTATTAAATATATTTTCAATCTATTATAAAGTAAAAAAACCAATATATGGATCATAAGATTGTTGACCCTAGTGATTCATAAGATATAGAAGATGATGCAATGAATGAAAAAAGTACACCCCTTATCACAAAGAGTTTCCATAGAGGTAGATGAAAATATAGAGGCAATATCCAACTTAAATGTTTTGACTATGGAGGATTTGATGAATTTTCTATAAACATATCTAAAAATAAAGTTAGAAAATATGAACAATATTCTGAAGAAAAAACTTAGTGGAAGACATGAATACAAACTTCCAAGGAATATAATAATTACAATAAATATAATAAAAACACCACTATAAGTAAAATAACTATTTAAGAGAGAATAATCATTATAAATCCACTAAGAATAGTTACTAAGATGATAAAATTCTGAAGTAGTTTAGAACCTTCTTTGCTTATGTCACCAGAAAGTATATATTTTCTAACAATGGAGAGAAATTTGTTAAACCTATATATAATATCAAATGATATTAGTGCTTGTGGAATGTCTTGATAAAAACATAAAACTAAAGAAAGAAAAGATAATTTTGAAGAAAGAAGGTGAGAAAAGGAATGTAAGAAAGAAATATCTTCTTAAAAGAGAAGATTTGTACCTTGAGGAGATTAATCACCTCAAACTGAAAGTTTAATAATAGAGAGAGTTGGTGTAAGATCATAGAAAGAAACTCATGGATAAGGAACAAAAGTTTTGTAAAACTGAATCCATATTTCTAGAGGCTGAAAGTATGTTAATGAAGATGAGTGAAAATTTCTACATGGTTTTGGATGTAAAGGCTGAAACATCTCAAGATGATTAGAAATATCATCTAATAAATTAGAGACATCTTCACCCAATAAAAAAATTCCATATGTCATTTCTAACCAAATACTTATTAGAAACAATATTGTGAATTATTGGATTGATAGAGGATGTGAGAAAAAATCACATCAACCAAAGTTGAAATGTACCTCCATAAGAAAGATTCTGTATACCAAAGGGAAACAGATATAGAAAGATGTTTCAAACCTCTGAAAAATTTCTACAGGGAAAGATCATTCCTCTATATAAGATCAAGATTAAATGGATATTGTTGGTGATGTGGTATATATGGGGACATGGCATATAATTATTTGCACAACATGTATCTTCTTGGAAATTGGTATGATTTAAGGGGAAAATGGTATAAGAAATGAGAGTAACATTCCTAGGTTGTAGAAAAAAATAAATCTAAAATCACCTGATGCTATAAAGATTCCAATGAAAAACCAATTTGATTACCTTAAAAAGGTTTCTTGAAGATGAGACCAACTGAGTCACCTTGAAGAAGAATGTATGATAACTTTTTTTTCTCAATTCTCCTATGTTGGAAATGAATTGGTGACTAGGAAGAGGATATTAGAGGAAAGTGCCTTTCTTATGGGCATAACTTTGAAATATACTAAAAGGATCAAAACATTGATTTTTGATAGAGGTTATTACTTACATATGATAGGTGATATGAAGATCTTAAATGATATTGAAGAATATGAAGGTGTATTAGTTACCTTTAGAAATTATAGTTCCTTAAAATTAGAGGAATAATAACGGCTAAGATTGAAGCTCAAAAATTGAAATAAAATGAAGTTTGGTAAGTTTATGGGATTATACACAACTTATTATGTGTTATAAAACATTTTGATGATGGTTTAGAAATTATCTTTGAAATGGATTAGTGTTTCATTAGAACTTTGAAAGTTAGAAAACAAAATTACTAATGGAGAAAGAACCACTGAAAATATTTTTCTAACTGGGGATATTTATACCTCATATTACATATGTACCATTGATGAAAATATGTTACGACCTCAATGAATTTAAGATATTTTCCAAAAAGGTATGGGTACACTTTATAATGATGTTTTAATAAACATAGACCAAATGAATAAGAAATATGATGACGCTTTTCCAACTTTCCAAAAAGGGAAGATGGTTAGTAATAAGAATAAGAATTTTGAAATCCAATCTACTAGACCAATTGATCTCATACACTAAAATATTTTTAGAACAATGAGACATCAATAAAAAATGATATTTTACGTTTTCATTTTTATTGAATAAATCACACGTATAACCAATATAATTTTTATGAATCATAAATCAGAGGTTATAGAGATGTTTAGATATTTTAAAAGGGAATTTAATATAGATATAGTGTTTATATATAGAATTTGAGAACTAATTAAGGAAAGGTTTATATAGGAAATGATTTCTAATCTTATATTAATAAACATGAAGTAAAAGAACAATATATTTACCCATACACTCCTCAACAAAATGGAGTTATAGAAATGAAAAATTGAAGTTCATTATAAATATAAGAAGCATGATCACAGAATACAAAAAAATTAAATTCTTCTATAGAGATAATATAAGTGAATCAGTTCATTTTTAAAACAGATGTTTGTTGTAGTAAAAGTCTAAAATTATGTCCTATGATATGTGATATAATAAAAAGTCTTCAGTGAAATATCTTGTGGTTTTTGGGAGTCCTTTATTTACTAATTTCAAGAATTTGGATCATGGAAATATTGATGAAAAATATAAGGAATTAATTTTAATGGGTTATTCAACCAATGGGAGAAGTTAAAAATGATGGAATAAACTTTTAAATTTTTTGGACTCTTATCATGTGAGAGTTATTGACAATCAGACATCCTTAACAAAAGTTTTTACAATGATAAGAAAGGTATTGTGAAAAATAAAATATTGACATCCAAAAAGATAATAGTGAAGATGAATACATTCCTATCACTGTTCAAAGTGATTCAAATATGTCGTGTGAAGGGGAAACTACGTTTGGAAGAAAATATATAATGTTATTAACCTTATAAAATTAAGGTAAAACTAAAAACATCATTGGAAATAAAAAAGATCAAGTTCAGAATAGAAGAAAGTTTAGATTTTTTAATCAGTCATAATTTATGAAACAATTAGAACCACAATCATTTTGGAGGTAGTTGAAGATAATGAATGGATATATGCAATACATGAAGAGTTATATTGGATTGAAATAAATGACCTATGGGATCTTGTTCTATGACAAGTAGGAAACAATGTTACAGGGACAAAGTGGATGTTTAGAAACAAACTCAATGAACATGGAGAAATTTTCATATACATAACATGACTTTTTTGGAAAGGGTACTCAAGGTGGAAGGTGTTGATTTTCAAGAAACTTATGCCCCTAATTTGGGGTTAGAAACTATAAGAATTCTATTGGTAGTTTTTTCAGATCAAAATTATAAATTCTATCAGTTGGATGTTAAGTCACCTTTCTAAATGGTGATATTGAGGATGAAGTTAATATTGATCATCCCATTGGGTTTACACATGACAAATATGGAACCATGGTTTGTAAGTTGAAGAAATATTTTTATGTGTTGAAATAGGCATCACATGCACGATGCACTAAACTTGACTATTTCTTAAATTAGTATAAATTTTCAAAAGTAATAGTTGATAAAAATCAAAATATTAAGGGAATTATCACATGTACCCTTATTGTGATTGTTTACATTGACTATATAATTTTTGTAGGTGATAGGGATAAAACATGTGAATATTTTTTTGGAGAAATTATTGAAAATTTTGAAATATCAAAGCTCGGAGAGTTAAATTTCATTATTTGATTACAAGTTCAGTTGAAGGAAATATATATCTTTTTATCATAAGAAAAATATTCCAAGAATTTATTATAGATGATTATCATTGTGGATTCTAAATAATTTTCAACTTCTATTTCAATAGGGGAAATGTTGAGTAAAGATTAGGTTGTAAAAAATGTGGATTAAAAATACTATCAGAAGTAGATTGGAAGATTTCTCTATCTTACGTTTCAGGGATAGAAAATTTTTATATTGTTACAATATGTGTAATATATTAGAGTGATTTTATGGAATAACACATGGTGACATCTAATAGAATACTAAGGTAAGATAAAACAACATCATCCTAGGGATTGTTGTAGAAAAGAAGTTGTGACATGAACATTCATGGATACACTGATGATGATTGTTCTAGAGATGGTAATGATAGAAGTTCCGCTTCATGGGGAATTTTTTTCTTTAGAGAATGTGTTGTGAGATGAAATTGTAATAAAAAATTAGTTACTTTGAGTATGGTAGAAGCAGAATATGATTCCACCACCCATTCTTATATGAAAATGATATGGATTAAATTTCAACTAAAATATTTGACAATGAAAGTTTGAAAACCAATAATGATTCCTTGTGATAATCAAAGTTACATTTATATTTTTTAAAAATAATGTATAACATACAAGAGAAAATTACATTGACATTAAGTATCATTTCATAAAATAGATAGTTGATGGATGAGATGTTCTGGGTGAGTACAATTAAAAAAAGTATCAAATTTATAATTTTTTTTCATGAAATCCCTTCCAAGTTAATGATTTGAGGAATTGATGACGAAAATAAACATTCATCTTCCTTCCAAGGATTCCCAAAGTTCATATGGAATAATCCCCAACCATTGTTTGGATTATGTTTTCAAAGGCGGAGTGTAAAACCCTTGAATTTTTCTTCTTGAATTAATGTATTATTTTCTCAATATTTTTGTTCTTGATTATGTATTGGTTAAGGAAAATGGGATTTTGGAAGATTTTGGAGGTCTGAAGGGTGTTTTGGAAAGCATTCCACTAAAATAAGAGAGGAAACACTATACCACATTGGATAATTCCATAAGGGAGGTGGCTACGCCACAATGGATCTGGGTGCACCGTAGTGTGTTGTTTTATTTCAGGATGCACTGCAGTCGAAGGGGAACCACCGTAGGTTGTATTTTTGAATGATTCTGTGTCATGGCCTCCACCATGGAAAAGTGGATTGGGGAGGATACACTGTAGTTTCTCAGACCACGTAGTAGGGAGTTCTGTGCATCAGTTATAGATGGCTAGTTGGATCTTTGGTCTTTGAGTGTTAGTGCCTTCAAAATTCTATCATGAATTGAATTTGAGGTATCATATTCAAATATTTAAATATGTATTTATAAGGGTAATTTCACATATATGGGACCTCCATGGTTTTTTTATAAATGTCAATTTTCCCATCCCCGTTCAGCATCATTCCAGAAATTCCTGAAGACTACAAATGACTCCAATCCACAATAAACCACTATTATGCCGCATTACCTCTCTTTATGTCATGGATGTTGATTTCTAGAACCCTTTTATTCCTTAACACTTCCTTTTACATTGTAGTAGTGAACAACCAGTACGGTTCTATACAATAGGAACCCTCTATGCGTTGTGGTGTTCAATTGACCATGACGTAGCGGTAGTCCAACGTTGTAGTGTCCATCTCCCAGAACACCACTACACTGTAATGGGCTTACCTATTCTGTGGTGGTTGAGTTTAGAGAATCTCCATGCCATAGAAGCTTCTTTTTTCCATGGATCCATCCTGGGTTTTCTCCAGCAGTCTACCCCAAGGTAAGAATTTGTTTCTCATTTGTCTTTTTTCTTCTCATCTTTCTTTGGAAACATTGATGTGATTTTTTGGAGGTTCTAGGAGCCAATGGCATGTGATAATTTTTTTGTTAATGTGAAATCATAGTTCAAGTGACTCCACATTTAACAAACATTGGCGAATACATTAAAACCATGATGTAGGAGGTTCCTTGTCATGATTGAGGCCATGTTTATGATTGATGACATGATATGATTATGCATTTTGATTTGCTTTATATGATATTGAGTTTCTAAAATGTGTGTATGTTTGGATTTATGTCACACATATAAAATAATATGTGTTACATGATATGATACACTATTACCTTGAGATATTCTTGGTATATTCTATTTTGTTATGTTATGTATTGTACCAAAGAGATAGGTTATCCGGTCATGGCTTAGTAACCCTAGAGGTGAAGTATATTTAGATGATGTACGTGACTTGATGATGAGACTGAGTTGGATGATGGGAAATGATGGGCTAGTGTGTTCTAACATGAGGGTTTTATGATCATTAGTGATCATACATGTGTGCCGATAGTGGGGCATAAAAATCCTGAGTGATTAGAGCTGTGTGTAAATAGTAGAGAATGGTGGTCTATGTGGCCTGACCTTGAGATAAACTTGGGTTATGATGACCTACTACAGTTTATCCTAGATTCCTAGGACCATTACAAGTATTGAACAACTTTAGGTTGGGTTTTACTTTGTGACACTTCCACAACTATCCCAATGCCTTCAGTATGGTGTCAAAGTAGGTATACCCAGGGTTGGTGGGGGCTTGGTTAGGGAAATAACACTTGGTATGATTTTTCTTGGGTTATGATTTAATTATTATTATGTTATACACTCTTATGCATGTTCACACTTCTTATCGATTCTTTGGTGGAGTCCTATAATGTCTTGTACTCACACCATACTCGATAATTTTATTGTGCTTGTACACTTCAAAACACAAGATTTGGAAAAGGGAAAGGGTTGTATGGTGGATAGTTGAGTAGTGGAGTATGGAGCTGGAGTGGATCAGAACAGACTCTAGAGGACCTAAAGATGATTATTTATTTTTCCTTTTATTTATCTTCTACTTATATTGTAGATAGGGTTACCACTTTGGGGATATTTTTATATGTATTTCATTTATTTTGACTCTTCGTATTTACACTAATAATTTTTTATCTTAATTTTTGTATACACATTATTGTTATGTGACTTGATAAAAAGGGTATAGTCTACCCAATGTTGAACATAGACCCTACCTACAAGTCAGTATCCTATTACATATAGGGTGGTACACATGAGGTCACAGAACACCTGAATTGGACATGATAGTTTGGGTTGAGATGTTTCAAAATGTTATTGGAGAACCAGTATTTATTGACATTACATTTTATATTTCTTTGATTTGGGATAGTATAGATGAGAGTTATGATGATTAGAACTTAGGCAGGGGAACTATGTTAATGTTTGGACAACACTATATTATGGAGATTTGAGTTTCCATAAAAGTGGGAATTAATGTTTTCTGTTACGATTGATTAAATTAACCTTTGGTGATGAATGTGATGTTGATATGTGATTTATGAGATTTACCATATGTTAAAGCATCAGGACTAAAAATATTTTCTCACATTCGATATATATATATATATATACCTGTTTTAGTGTTGTATGTTAGTTTATTAATTGAATTCTTTGATTGGATATATCTATTTGGGATAGTTTTTCAATGTGTGATATATCTATATTTCAATGTTGTGTGATATATCTTAACTGTAATTAATTAGTTTAACTTAGTATTCTATTATGTTATTATATATATGATGACTGTGACTAACATGTTGGGATGAGGACAAGGGATAATTCCATAAGGGGTATACCTTTGATTGATGGAAGACTCTAAGGAAATCCTTTTTGTGATCCTATAGATTGGTTAGGAATTATTATGTTTCTTATGTTATTCACATTGTAGAGATTCCACCTAAAAGATGAATGATGGGACCAAAAGTTGGGGCAGACTAGGATGTTCCCATGCCACCACCTGTATTACTGGGTGATGTACCCCAACACGATCATACACTGACATAACTGATTTAGGATGTACATCCCATTAATTTAGGAATATTTTTGGAAAGTGTCTATCCAAGTAAGAACAACTCATAGGACTACGAGAGACCATGATTTGGAATTCTATCTTACGAATCATCCAATATATAAGGGTACTGGGGCTCGTATGATATAGAGGATTGGATAGACTTTATGGAGAGTATTTTAGAGCAAGTCTAGAATACTGAGGAGGGGTGAGTTATTATAGAGACCTTCATGTTTCCATGACATTATAGGAGATGGTGGACTTTCATGAGTCTTGTAGGTATATAAGTTATAATTAGTTGGAAAACCTTCATGGAGAAGTTCCCTAAAAAATATTTCCCTGATACAATAAAGCTAGACCACACCTAGGAATCCATGGAGTGGCGACAGGGTTCCATGACTGTATCTACATATTCTTCTCTATTTAGAGAGTTACTTCTCTTTTCTCCCTTTTTTGGTAGGGAATGAGGTAAAGAAGGTAAAAAATATCGATATGGGTCTTTAATCAGTGATTAAACATTAGGTCGGGTTTTTTATGTAAAAACATACACCCAAGTGCGGTGAAAGTCCTAAAGCATTAAGAAGGGTATAGAGGAGGACCATACAATAAATCTTCTTCTAGACCATGGAAGGATAGTGACTAATATTTCAATCCATACCATGGGATTTTATCCTGGTATAAGAAATATGAAGGAAAAAAATACCCATGCCATGTAACAAAAGGTGGTTAGAGTTTGAGTAGAGGGTCTTTAGAACCTCATGTTGGGGATGGAGGTCCAGAGTGTTACAACTGTGCGTAGTGGGAAAATTATCATATGATATTACCAAAAATAAAGGTCATACATCATTTATATAGAAGTAAAATACATGTGAAATATTTTTTCTCAAATGTACCATGTGTTTGGCCTAAAATCGGGTCAATATATACTCCAAAAGTGAAATCTTTCTAGACAAATATACCTCAAGGAAAGGGTCATCATGTGGATACATTTCAAGTCTATGCAGCGGATCATGGTCCAGTATATGATGGAGAGGGTATATATACCATTATAGGTATGGTTTTTATCACTTCCACTTTATCTACTACTTTTTTCAATAAAAATTCTTCTCTTTCCTTTATTTTTTTCATAATTTATTACCGAACATGGCCTACTGGTTCAGTTATATTCTATGATGGTCTCCCTTAACATACCCTTCAGAATGAAAGTGGATTGTCTCTAGTGATGTACTGAGTTTCCTATAGTTTTCTATGGTTATGTATATCTATGGGAGTATATGATACTATATATGATGACCTTCGATGTGATTTTCAATATGTATTGGTTGACTAACTTTCATGCTCATATAGACTACTATCCGAGACATGTATCAATCACATCACCAAAGGGGGAGAAGGTCAAGATGACCGAAGAGTGGGAATTTGGAGAAAGAAGATTTGGACCAGATTCAGTCATCTTGGGTTGATTAGATAATAGATGTAAGGCTTGGATATCTCAACAAGATTAGTGAATGACCCCATATTCTTTCTTTTAGTCATCAGTCTCTATTAGGATTCCTTTCTAGTTGACTTCTTAGGACTCACCCTGGTAGATGTGTTAAATTTGAGTTAGATCTTATACTAGGCTCACAAACCATTTTGATACCACTGTATCCTATGGAACTGACATAGCTAAAAATATTAATGTATAGTTGGAATAATTAGAGTAGAAAATCTTTATTAAGCTGATTACTTCACCATGGGTTTCTCCAGTGTTGTTCTCCAAGAAGGAAGAAAATAATCTTTCACATTGTTATGATTATTGAAAGATAAAGCTGGTGATGGTTAAGAAATGATAGTTGATACCTCTGATCTAGGATCTTATCAATCAATTATGGGGACCCCAATTGTTCTCCAAGATTTATCTAAAATCGACCTATCACCAATTTTGAGTTAGAGAGGTGGACATTCTGAACACGTTGTTTCTGAGAAGATATTGGTTGGGAGAGTACTCGATGTAATGACGTAAAGTTTTATCAATGGAAATTTATTTCTAATAATAATTTCATACAATCACATGAAATTACAACACAATGAAATACTAAGTACTATGTGACCTTTAAACATGAGTTTTTCACTTATGAGATTTGAATTTTGAAAAAATATCTTCTACAATTGTGATCAGTATGTTTTTTGGAGTTTGATAAGGCAAACATAATTTTTGACAAATTGTAACATACCCTTATGAATAGTAACATACCATTATAAATAGTAATGAATAGCAATGACTAGAAAATCAGCCAAAAAATATAAACATCACCCATGAATGTGTAAGTACAATTTAGACATCTTAAAAGTGAAAAAACAATCATAGTATAAGAATTGGTATTTTTGTATGTCAAAAATATTTCATTTACAATTTTATGATTAATTTATTAATATAAATGGAAATATATTTTCATAAAATTTAATCATAAATTTTTACTTTATTTTTTTATGGTTATAAAATAATTTTATTGGACCTTGATTAATTTTTCAAGGTGTTATACAATGAGTCATAGTTTTAATGTTGTTTTTGTTGAAATAAATTATGATTTTATTTAAAAATTAAATTAAAAATATTTAGAATTTTATTTTCCAAAAAATGGAGTTCATTTTATAATTCTACACTTCAAAAAAAGGTTAGTGTGAAATTTTGGGATTTTTCTAAAATACTTGAATTTTTGTGAAAAGTAAAAATACTATTTTGTGTTTTTGGTATGTTTAATGACATCATAATGATGTTATAATTAATATAAAACTTTGGTCAACTTAAGTACAGTAATATAGGAAATTGGGTGTCCCAAGTGGCTAATACCATGGGAAAATACCATGGGAAAGCCCCTTGTTTTTTCAAAACCACTAATAAGGTGTCCTTTGGAATTAATAAAAAGCTTTCACTCTTTTACTATAAATACCCACTATTTCCTTCATTTTATTGCATTCCATATCCTTCATCGTCAAAGATCTGGTGGTTTTACCTCCATATTATTCCTTCTAAGGTGTCATCAAGCCCCTAAGGTCCCATCCTTAATGTTTTAGGAGTTACTCTACAAGGTAAGGGAACCTTTGACCCTCCTCTTTTAGTCAACACTTCTTTTAGGTTATCTCTTAGAATGTAAATTTTTATTTGTTTATATTTGATATTATGTATCCCTCTTAGTATAATTTTAATTTTCATATGATTATATACCATTTTTACTCTTATCTATTCATTTTATGACATTTTAAGCGACGTCGTTAGGCTGTCGAATTTTCATAAGGGATCTCTCAACTTTTCATTTATATTCAATTTAATTTTATTTCTTTCTCTTAAATCATCTCATTTCATACTAATGATATGATTACTCCAGTACCTTACATGTACATTAATGTTTTCATGATAAAGGAATAATTATTTTTCATCTCTATGTTCTCTTTCTTTAATATAAAAATAAAAACACCATCCGAGATGGGCTAATTTACCACATTCAAGGATGTTGGGTTTTCAATTACTATAACCATCTACAATTACGGCCATAAAACCATTATTTTGGTTGTATAAGAATATAATATATGTATTATGTCTTATATATGGTTCTAGAACATTTTTTTACACATGGTTTTGATTTATAAATCAAAACATGTTCCTTGTGGCCAAAAAACGCCAATTAACCCATTAGGTTATCACTAAAGTTTTACATAATGGTTAATCTTCACTCACAGAAACCAAATGAAAGTTACAACAATGTAACCTTATGGATATTAAATAATATAATATAACTCCAATTATTGAAAACCATCCTCATTTTACATGATTTTCTGAACAATAATATAAGTGAACTGATCATTAGAACTAAATAAACAAACAGAACCAAACAATGAAATTGAACCTCATGACCAATCAAAAAGGTTTTGAATGAACTAAAAATGGTTTTATTAAATAATTTTAATATATAATATGTTATAAATTATTAATTAATGAACCTAATTTGATTATTCAGGTCATTAATATCATGTATAGAATACCATTGTAGTTGGGGTAAGGGATTCTACTCGAACCATCTTTATTCCTTCGGTTTTCTACAATGTTCATTTTACCCAAATGAATTTGTCCTCTATTTTTATGTAAAACTTATAAATACTGTTCATATTCTCCATAATCATGTTTCAAGATCCATCCCTCGTTTTCTTTTGGGGATATACATGTTTTTTAAGTGATTCCTTCTTTAATTCTTCTAATAAAAAATGTATTTTGAGGGAATATCTCAAATTCTTACACAATTTGAAGTGAAATAAATCCTATATTTTAAGCTACCATTGTCTTTATAAAATAAGTCATTTTATTATGAAAAAATTCTTGTTTCACTTCTAGTTTTACATAAAATATTATTTCATTATCGATTTTAAATGCACTTTAGTATTTTCCTAAAAACTATAGTAAAATGTTTTAATGATAAAAATTTCCTAAGTACTCTTCTTACATGTTTCCACTTATGTTTTACATCACTTAACATGATAAATTCCTATTTTACCTTATTAACAACCATGTATGTTTTAATTTTTTTCTCTCATGAACACTTTTATGGTACACCCATTCATTATGCTTTATGACATGAATGTGGTACCAATTTATCTCCATGGGTTCACTTAGGTTTATGTATGATGAATTATGTATGATTATTTATGTGGAAAGCATATTCATAAAATTTTTAAGATGGTTGTGCCGAGATAGCACTCCAATGCATTGGGTAAATTTTAGACTCATGGTATATTATGTGTGATGGTCTTGGCGGTTAGCCTTGGCTTGTGCTACTATGTGAAACAATCTTGGCGGTTTGACTTGAATCGTACTAAAGTCATGTTTTATGTTTCTGACACAATACAATGACTCAAAGTTTATATGATTCTATGTTTATATGTTATGTTTCCATATGTTTCATGTAGTTTTTATCTTTATAAAATGCCTTCTAACCCATGTGCTAAAGCATTATTCTTATGTATACTCTCTTATCAGGCTTTTTAATTCATCCCTTTGTTCATATGTCCCAAGGGTATCCTATTGAAATGTATGATAACAATGGAAGATAGGATATCATTATAGATTTTAAACAAAAAATTTGGTTTTATAATGTTTGATCGTGTATGTAGTCTTCCAAGACACTAGACTTTATGATACTTGTCATGTACTCTGATATATAATTATGCTTAAAATCATATAATGTTATATGTAAATTGATAGGGTCTCTATAGTTAGTATTAGATGATGGTATAGTTATTTTTGGAGATTTTTTATAGAGAACATTATTATGAACCTTAAGGATGAGACTAAGTATAAGAAAAAATCATTAAATTATGGTAAGTATATAGTAAGTGGTTTATCAAGAAAATATGTCATGTCTGGATACAAACTGGTAGAGGACACACTGGAACAGATGTACGGAGGAGTGAAAACTCTGAAAAAGTGCTTTCGGCTTGACCTAGGGTATCTTGGTACATGAAAATAGGTCTTTCTGCACTCTTGTTTTGAAACTCACGGGGGGATATGCCTTGGTAATTCAAGATCTTGGAACAAATCATTATTAAAGGAATTAAAAAAACCCATAAGAATATATGTTAATAAATAGGTCAAGGATAAACTAGATTGAAACATAGGGAATCCAAAGATAGGATATACTTCTCCATCACAAGTTTATCCCCTTATGTTCAACGTTTCCTTTTTATGCTCAACAGATAAGTATTAAAGACCTCTAATTGCCACTTCGGTGGTGGTGTGGTGGTGAAGTTGAGTGGTACATCCACGCTATTCTTTGGTAGGTTCAGGGTTCTAATCATGGGTGTCTTATTTTGGGGCAAGCCTCTCCCCCGGGATCCACCCACCTTGCCGGGTCGCTCAGGCACATCTGGGCGGGAAAAATGAGGCGCGGCCTAATCGCTGACGGATCGCTTGACAGACCATTTCTGTTGGACCGTCACCCTCCTGGACGCTCTGCCATCTCAGTTGGAAATGGATCCTTCCCAGCTGGGGCTCTCTCTGAAGTGACCCCTTCGTGGGGAGGGGGGTTCCCTTGTTTGGAGGGTTAGAAAAGGCCACACAGGGGAATTCCCTTTTGAATAAAAATTGAATCCCTCTAATTGTACATTATTTTTCTTAGCTAATGGTGGGAAGTAGAATAAAATGTTCCAATAATCAATGTGAAAGGGAATGTAAATAATGCCCAAATGATATGCCAGATATAATGGGAATGGGTGCTAAAAAACATCAGGATATTACTTGCTCAGTTGGATCAAGTTATGAATACTAACTTGAATCATGTGGAATTCCATCCTCCTCCAAAGAAAAGAGAATGTTTCTGTATAATCCTCCATGTGGAAAAAGAATCCCATGTTTATCAAGTCTTATGATCCCCTTATCATGGAATAGTGTATTAACTCCACTAAAAAGATATTCTCTGTCCTCCAATGCTCGTAAGATGATAAAGTTGTACTGGCGGTCTATCGTTTTGATGGGGAAGCTGATCAGTGGTGGAAAATGATCAAGAATACAAAGTCCCAAGAGAAAATTGATTCTATGGATTGGGAGGAATTCAAAAGGTTGTTTTTCAATAAATATTTTCCTCGAACCCTCCATCTCAAGATGGAAAGAGAGTTTCTTGGACTCAAGCAGAAGGAAGATGAGTTTATTGGGGTGTATAAAGAAAAATTTACAAGGCCTGCATGGTATGCCTTAAGATTTGTCATGAACACTAAAATCAAGGTGAGTTTCTTATTTATCGGAATAAAGTTGAGTCTACGAAAAGTGATGGTGATTTGAGACATTGATAGTTATGAATAGATTGTTCGTTATTCCCTAAAGCTTGAAATGGAGATTAGAGACTCTTAGTCGTCTCGTGGTCCTAGTGACATGAAGAGAAAAATGGATAACAACATGGGTGGTTCAACAAAAAAAATCCCATGATGGAAAGAACCCTAAATATACCGCTTATAAAATTTGTGGGAAGAAGCATCTTGGGAACTATCTAAATGGAACCAAGAATTGCTTCAAATATGGAAAGTTGGGACATCTGGCCAAGAACTGCTGAAGAGATATGAAAAATCTCTCTAACAAGGAAGAAGAAAGAAAGGTTCAGATCAATGCCCAGTCAGTGGTGTAGTGTTACAACTACAAGGAGCCTAGAAATTATTCAAACAATTTCCCTAAGACAAAGGTTTTTAGAGGAAATCAACAACAACCTCCAAGGAAACAAGGAAGGGCTTATGCTGTTACTGCTACTGAGGTGGAGCCAAACAACAATGCGGTGACATGTACACTAGTAGCATTATCCACCTGGCATAACTTTGACATGACCATCACAAACATTGAGTGAAGACCTAGTGAATGAAGACAACTTCTCATAATGATCAACACTTCCCCTTGAATTTGTAGTGGATTGACCATAATCCCTTTTCCCCTTACAACCCGTTTTTGTAAGAAAAGAGAGAGAGAAAAGAAAATTCAAACAATATTTAAAAAAAACTAAATATTACCATCATTACTTATATAAAAATGAAAATATTAATAAAAAATATATTTATGAAATTACAAATACTAAAAATTATTATCATTTCTATTATTAGATATACATAAAACTGTGTATTAATATTTAAAATTATATATATATATATATATATATAATTAGATTATATAAAATATCTATTTAAAACAGGTATTTATATATAAATATATACCTAATATTATAATTAATATATTAATATTATATATATATATATAATAAATAAGTATTTTTATTATAAAAATGTTATTACTAATATATGTGTATATATATTATAACTATTATATTTAACATTTACTATTAAAAATGTATTTTTTTAATTCTCGTAGTATTAAATATAAGCAATTAATATTATAAATATTTAAGTATATTTATTAGTATTGTTATATATTTTTAATATTATATGTTATAATATATAAATATATATATAATTAAAAAAAATATGAAAAAAAGGGAGGGATGGGTGACTTCGGTGGTCAGTAGTGGAGTTGGTGGTGGGTGGAGAAAATAGGGGTTGATAGTGAGTAATGGAGTCATCGTTTGGGATGTCAGTGGTGGGCGCAAGTATGGGGTGATGGTGACTCGTTGAGTCAATGTTGGGGGTGAAATAGTGAGGGGAGGGAAAAATGATGGCGGTGGGTTTTAGTTTGATGGTGGTGACCCAACATTGACTCATGGGATTCACTATTTCCAGAGTGTCAATGGTGGTTTGGACTCACCATTGGGTCCTCTAGAGATGGGTGAATGTGTCACCATTGTAAATTTCTATTGGTGGGTGTAGGAAACTCGTGGTGGATGTGACCCTACTAGCGAGAAAGAAGAGCGACCACATATGGTTTTGGAGGCAGGCCTGGGCTACACAACACCTAAAAAATATTAAATAAAAAAACCAAACATAACGAATTAAAATAAGAAAAGTAAGAATAATGTTTTTAAAAAAATTAAACAACTGGATTAAATTTATTAGTTTAAAATAATAATAAAAAAATTGAAAATAATATTAATTAAAAAAAAGAATTAATTGAAAGATTGAAATAATTTGAAATAATTTGAGATTTATGAAAGATAAAATTAGTTTCAAATGAATAATTTATCAAAATTAAAAAATTATTCAAAAAAATTAAAATTTGTTAATTGGAAATAAAATTTGATTATAGAACTAATTGAAGGAAAGAATGGATTATATTTTTTAATTAAACATTAATGAAATAGAGATTAATTACAAAAAAATAATTAATGAAAAGGATAAATTAAATAGTTATTTTGAATGGAAAAACAAAAAAATGAATCAATTCAAAGAATGAGAATGAAAATTATAATTTAAACAAAAAACAAAATAATAAAAATTGAATGTTAAAACAAAATTAATTAATTATAATTAAATTATTAAAAAATAATAAAAAGTTTCATAAAATATATATTTTAACAGAAAATTACATTTTTAACAATTTAAATTAAAATTACCAACATCAATAAATTATTAAAAAAATAAACTATTTTAAAAAAAAATATAGAATAAAATGTAAAAAATGATGTCGAAAAGTGAAAAAAATCATCCACATATGTGGTCTGGAATGAATCTAGGTTGTTTTCCAATGTTAGTGCTAAAACATATTACATAGATGTTAAAGAGATATTTTCAAAAGTGGGGAGGATAGAATCAAATTGATTATTACTAGTTGTTGTAAATTAATATAGATTTTAATTCATTTCCAATCAATGTAAAGATGATATTATTTAATAGAGTTCTTAATGGGGAAGACTATAAAAGAAACCAATGGGTTTTCATCTTACAGATGATGATGGAAATGATTTACATTTTAAATATATTTAAATAGTTTAAATAAAGAACCATTTTCTTTGTATACTCATTTGAGTTTCTATTTTAAAAAACTAGAATTTCATAGATGAGATCTTGATCAATACCTTTATCTCTATTCAATTTCTAAATAGTAGTTTATGGTATTGTTTTATATTTATAAAGCCAAATTTAGTTGAAATGTGAAAATTTAAATAGAAAAGTTTACAAATTTGATGCATTTAGTTTTTGAGATGTTAATGATTAACAAATTTACTTATTTTAAAAGGTTTCAAGTAAATAAAAATAGTTGGTAAAAATTTATTTTTCAAGAATAATTTACAAAGGAGTTTCTAAAAAAAGTTTGACAAGTATTTTAAAAAACCACACTGTACTCTACTCATAGTTGGTAATAATATCATAAATCATGTACAGGTAAAGACTATACATCTAAATTCATACAAGGTTATGATACTAATCTTTTATTTCTTGATATAAAATAGGTTAGATATTGTGTATGAAAAATTCTTGGTTAAAAGGTTTCAAAGAAACCAAATGGAAGAGAATATCACTATAGAAAAAATAATATTGAGGTATAATCATTGAACTCTTTATTATGGGTTAATTTTTGGGGTAGGAAAATAAAAAAATTGTTTGAATATTTGGATATGTATTGGTTTTGAGATATTTTCAATAGAAAATCAAGAAATTTAAGATCACTTTTCTTCAAAAAAAAATGTGTTACTTGACATAGTAAACAAACAGGGATCTTCACATAAATAACTATAGTAGAGAATATTTCATTGAAAAAACCTTCAATCAAAAAAACTGGATGAAATAAGATTTTTAGGATCATGAATAAGTGTTGAAATTATATGGTTAAATATTTTATGATAGTTTAAGTAATATTTATCATATAGATAACTTTTAAGACCTTCATTTATGAAGCATATTGATATATGGTATAAATTTATACTTGAAAATATAGAGAATATTGTTTTTAAGCAGTAGTATATTGAAAAAAATCAATAAGTGATAGGCATATTTGTAAACCCATTGGCCACATCATCTTTTGAGAATCCTTTGATGATCTTTAATGTTTTACTACCTCTCAAATCTTGAAGAGGTTTTGTGTAATAATTATAATTTTTTTATTATCATTTATAAAATTTTTATCCATAATAGTTGGAAATAATACCCTTTTTTAATTTTTAATGGTGTAGAAATAAGTGAAAATTGAGAAAATATTAATGTTATATAAAAGTGATAACCAAATAATATGACAAAGTGTATGAATAAGTGGGGTATAATAGAAATTTCTTACTAAGGTTGGAGGGGAAATTTTATATTTTGGGGGATTAATTTTCAATAAATGAAAGGAGGATATACAATCCATGATAAATAATATTTATGGATGATAATTAAATGGAAAGTATGTGGTTAATAAGTGGTTTGATAGAGTTGAAGAATCATGGTAATAATGAAAATAATTTAATAACACATTTATTCTACACAGAACATGAATCAGTTAGGAATAAATTTATAGTTGATATTTTAATATTATATTAGAAACATTTCTTATTGGATAGATTATATCTTTAATTATACTTATAGGAAGTAAAAAATAAATTTTGATGTGTTTTGCTGATAACTTCATTAGTTAAGGGATACAATTATACTACAACATTATTAGTTCCAATGTAATTATTTTTGAAAAGATTTAGATAAATTATGTAATAAATATAATTCCATAGAATAACATAATTATGTTATTATTTATGTCATGAAAGAATAAAAATTTAAGTTGTGTTTTTTTGTTGAGAGTTATGATTTTATGGGTAAATTATAACTAGATTCCATAATTGAGAAGAATTTCTCACTAAAAATAAATCACCCCACAAATGATATATACCCAATAGTGATGATTGATTAGTTGGGAAGTTTCTGCAAGAATAATTTTTTCCCTTGACAATCATTCTATATAGTATTACACAATGTGGTAATTATTTAATTTTTTTGATTATAATCAAGAATAACTTCTCAATTTGAACCCATGTTTTATGAAGTA
Source organism: Viscum album (assembly GCA_963277665.1). Taxonomy (NCBI): domain Eukaryota; kingdom Viridiplantae; phylum Streptophyta; class Magnoliopsida; order Santalales; family Viscaceae; genus Viscum; species Viscum album. The sequence continues at coordinate 1,467,693,843 of OY728159.1, read as the reverse complement.
TGATACTTTAATGAAGTAGTATTTGAGGATGTGGTTTATGAACTAGGATATAATCCATAACAAACTTTGTTTTTTATGATTTTTTTTAATAAATTAAACTCCTTTCATAGCTTTAATTACACTCAAGACTAAGTTTTCCTTATGACACACAGAACACAAATTTTAACCAAACCATGATATATTTTTAAAATTATTATTTAAACAAGACTGTTATAAACTTGACATTAAACATACTAAAATGAATATTTATGACTAATTTTAAAATATTAGGTATAATGATTTTATATAAATAACACATATTAACAAAAAAGTTCTTAATTTTTGGTAAAGTTTTTATATGTTTTGAAAATACTATTCTCTGAAAAAATGTTTTTATTTATTTTTTTGAAGAATAATAAAATTATTTTTTGGTAATTTTCCAAAATGAATTTTTTAAAATACACAAAAATTATTAAATCATTATGAAAAAATTATATTGGGGTTAATTTTTGGTATTTTTCATAAAATATTAATTATTCACTAAATAGTGAAAATACTTGTTATTGAAAACTTATTTTTTATTTAATAAATATATAAATATATTTATTTTTTAAAAATTGGTTTTAATGTTAAAAAATTCTATTATATATCAATTAATACAACTTAGTTCATTAGAATAATTTTCATATTGAATTTAGATATAAAAATATTGTCAACATTTGAACATTTTCTCTTTGAAAACTCGTTTTCTCATCACATTTGTGGGGTTAATTTTCAGTTAAATATTTGCAATTATATGTGTTGAATTTGGAAAAATGGATTTAATATTTTGAATAATAATAATAATAATAATATATCATCTAATAATAACAACATAATTTTTTACCATAACTGTTAGTAAAAAAGTAAAAATCAATTATCATGGTTTAGGTGAAATGGGTTTACTAGTGGGTTAAACTAAGAGGAAAAGGGGTAAATTGACCTATAAAATTTTTGAGCATCTATTTAATATCCATATTTTTACCTTATAACCACTTAGTTTCTATAATAGCCTATTTTTTATCCTTTTTTCCTGATAAAAACATCAATACACCTTTTTCCTATCAAAACATACAAGTGTCCCACTCACCTCACTTATAAAAGGACACCCCCTGTCCTCTGATATTAACACATTAAAAACACTATGGTTTGGGAAATAATTTCCAAAAACACTTACTTAATTCCCTCATATTTTCCAAGAAGCCTTATTTTTTTTCACAATTCCTACCAAATAACTCCTTTGGTGCAAACAAAAAGAAGTTGTCCAAATAAGAGGTAACACCCATTACAGATCATTTTATTTTATTTCATTATCCATGTCCTACAATTATTATTAAAAAAAGATGATATAATAACATTATTATATTCCATATAATGATTTTTTTTCATTTTAATTACCTACAACCATCTCCTTCTCCATAAAATGGGATACAAGATCACCATTCATGTGTACAGTGCACCACCGCCTAACAAACCGATTTAATTATTTTCCTATCACCACCTATCTGCATAGGATATACTATTGGATTAAATTTTTATATATGATATTTATGATATTTTTATACTTATTTAATTATTATATGACATACGAATTCATACTTTCTATATTGTATGATATGATAATGTTGCTCATGTGTACGGAAGACTACCACCTCACAAAGCGATGTGATTCATTCAAACTTTACATAGTAGGTAATAAATATGGATCTAATTAAAATATGTTATATATATTAAATTAAAATTAATCTATAATGGTGATATAATAATTAAATTTATTTATTTAAATCCTTCAAGAAAATGGAGAAAATGTTCATGTGTACGTACGACACAATGTCTCCATCAACAGTGTATTTCATGTTCAAACTATAACTCTTATGGATTAAAATAAAAAAATTAATTATATATGATTTAACCATTTTCATATTAAGAGGAAATAAATTACATATCAAAACATAATGGAAGACAAGGTAATTATTTCCATAAACGTGATTTTTCATGATATTATTAATAAACTTGAAATAAAATATCATAAATAAATCATATATGGTATGAAATATATATTTATGGTTCTATAATATATTTTTAAAAACATATATTTATTATAAAATAAGTTTTAATGTGTACAAATAATGTTTAAACATATGGTAACAGTTTTTCGTCTCACTTTTATTTTAAGTGACACACTGGCCATATTGACCACATGTTTCTTTTATATGGTGTAAATACTAACCATGCATGTTTTTTGGTATTCATATCATTATAATCATTTGTATTTTAATATTAATTATAGTATTTATCTTTCATGATGTTTTTGTTTCAATAGTTACCAAAGCGGTAATGGATTTTTGTCTCACTTTTCCTTCTTTGAGATATCTGTAATATTATAAACATATCTTCTTTTATGAATTGTATATACAGCCTAGTTTCCATATAATATGATGAAGTTTTTTATTCACATGATATTATATTTTTTATTTAAAATTATTCTATCTTGAGTATTAAATTTCAAAGTTACCAAAGTGGTAAGGGTTTTATGTTACAACCTCATCATTTTTAGGGTTTCTCGTGATTATACTTCCAATGATAAATATTATGATATATCTATCAATAAACTCATGTATTGTGTTATTATATATTTATTTCTATATAATAAATGTTTTACCTTCATTTCTATCACTTTATGTACTCAATATTTTAAAATATTTTTTTTAAGAAAAATCGTCATCATTTTACTATTTGATCGAAAATCCTTTTTCTTCCAAAACCATATCTTCTAAAAAATGTTTTCAAAAATGTTTTCATAATAATCTAAAAATATTTATAAATAAATTTTTACCAATTTTCCTTTAAATTTTTTTTGAAATAAATATTCATGTCATTTTCCAAACAATGCCCATTTGGAATTTTCCGAAAATGTGAAAGAAATATTTTTTTAAACTGTACGACATGAACAAAAGTTTCTTCTAGAATGAACATTATTTACATTGATTTTTATTTTATAATTTTTTAAGGTTAATTTTAATGTAAATTATTTTAATTTTTTTATGTTTTAAAAAGGTTTTTTTAAAAGTGTAAAAGATATTTTTCTCAAGAAACATTGAAATTGATTTTTCTTTAAAAATAATTTTATATCTTAGATGACATCCTTTGATATTACATATGATTTAATGGGGTTATGAGCCAATGATATACATATTATTATTTATTTTAATATTTTTATTTTTGATAACCTAATTATCATGTAACTTGTTTTCTTTCCATGAGTTATTCATTGATGAAATGATAAAATGATTATGAAACCTGTCACTTTTCCACATGTTATGATATGATGAGATGTTTATGAGAACCATTTAATTTAATGGGCTATCATATGATAAACTTATTATGATATTATGGAATACATATGTTTTATTTTAATTTTATGACTTGTGGGACCTATATCTCCCTCAAATGCATTGTTTAAATATTTATATCTCTTGAGATATACAAGATTGAAAAAGGGATTTAACAAAGTTTAGTAAATGAATTTTTCCATGATGAAGGTACTGAGAATAAACCTTGACTACTATGATGTTTTTTAGAGTGAACCCATTCCATAATGATACCCTTGGTATTGAGACTTTACTACTATAGAAGTGATTTACTACTCTTATTTGTATGCCATATTTCTATGTCTTATACTAATGTTATGATCTCATGGATTATGTTCCGTGATTTACTTATGATTAATATCATATGAACTACCAATTTTTATGTGATGAATCATTATTTTTATATTTTATATGCAAGTCATGGTTTTAATATGTTATCCTCATGTTCTCATACCCAAATTATTATGTTATGATTATGTATCACCCTTGTTTACCCTTAATAAGAATCTAATATCATCATTTCGTGTATTTTATTTCCCTAGGTTATAATGAAATTTATTTTTTATAATATTCCAATAGAGGTTGGTATTTATTAAAATATTAATGGGAGATGACATAGTTCACATATGAACCAACTTTTTATGTTTCTGTGTTACGAAATGCATTATACCTTTATGACAAACAGGCATGTATTTGTGTAATGTAATGAACATTCATTTAAATTATGTAATATCTTTGTATGAGAAACCTGTGTTTCTATAATTATTATCCAATGCTAGACTTGTTTTACCTTTTGAAACTCTAATGAAAAAAATATATTTAGATCCCCAAGTACAGGTTTAAGGATAAGTCTAAGGATGAGTAAAAGTATAGAAAAATATCCTGGAATTTTGGTAAAGGATAGTGCGAGTGTTTTTTAAGAAATTAAATCCTTTTATGGAGACAAAAATTAGATTTTGATTAGGAAAATAGTTACAAAGAGGAAAAAAAATACAAAAAAAGTGCATTTGGATAGACTTGATCATCACTTGGTGCATGAAAATGATCCTTTCTATACACCCAGTTTGACACTCCAGGGGGATATGCTTTGAAAAATCACAAAATATTTACAAACAACCATGAAATATTTAAATAGATGATGACTATGAAAAATTTAGGATTAAATAAAGGTTTAATAAATTTGAAACAAGGTTTCATGATTTAGACATCTTGTATGTAATTTTTATGATTATGTGGTGCCCCAACATGATTATTTTTTCTTAAACGGTGGTTTTTGATTTTAGTCAATGGATGGAAGTCAAAGTAACCATGTTAATAATGGGTGTGATGGAAATTGTAATGATTTTAATCTGGAGTATAAAAAACTTTTCGGAGTTGGAATGAAAAAAAATATTTCAATACTTTCATAACATTCTCAAGCTATAAATCACGTTGATACAAAAGAGAAAAGGAGGTAACAAGGTTATATTGATTCCATCGTGAAGAAAATACCACCTTCCTTTAGTGAATCCACCTATCTAATTGTTTCTAAGTAATGAATTAGTACCACTGAAAATATATTTTTTATTCTGTAGTTCTTATAACATGAAAAATTCATTTTTGATGTCTATCGTTTAGAAGGTGAAGAGAATCAATATTTGAATCTCATCAAGAATACAAGGTAGTATTGTGAAATTGACTCCATGTATTGGGATGAGTTAAAAAAACATATTTTTTAATATATACTTTCCATATATTATTAACATGAATATTAAGAAGGAGTTCCTTGAGCTAATGTAAAATGATAATGAATTGGTTGTCCCCAATGAAAAAAAATTACATGATACATGAGGTACACTTTTGGTATTGTCAACCAACCAGAAATTAATGTTGATTGAATATTTAGTTTCTTAAAACTACATCTCTGAAGGGAGTTAGATATAATAGACTTCAGTGGCTATGAAGATATTTTTTTATGTTCTATCAAGGTGTAAATGGAGTTTAGATTTATGTATAAATCTCATGTATTTGATAAGAAGAGAAAAATGGAATTCAATGGAAAATATAAAAACCATAGATAGAAGAAGTTGAGGTTTCCTTTATTCTCAACGTGTGGGAAGAAACATGGTGGAAATTATCTTAAGGGGACTAGTAAATATTTGAAGTGCGGAAGATAAGTTCACTGATCAATCAAATACCAAAGTGATCGGAAGAAGTTAGTTAATGGAAAACATAGAGAGAAAGACCAAAAAATACACCACCTACACTCCAGTGTTTAAAATGGAAGGATTTAGGGAACTATGCCATTTAATGACCAAATATAAAGGTTTATGATGATAATGGATTCTAGTAACTTCTTAAGATAAAATAAAAATGGAAATTTCATGTGATCACTTTTTATGATGAGGGGTGTGATGATGACGCAGTTAATGGTACACTTAGCATCTACTCTTGAACTACTAATGTATTATTTGACTATGTATATAACCATTATTTCATATTTGAATAATTTAATTAGGTTATGAATATTCCACTAAAATGAGTTTATATAGAATTATAAGTGAAAACCCCTAACAATAGGTTTATTACATTTCAAGTCTATGATTATTATCTTGTTAATGTTTGTGAGAATGTGCTTCCTAAAAATATTTTCATTCTTATTATGGTTGAATTTGATGTTATATTAAGAATGTATTGGGTTTCACTACATAAATACCACATCAATTTCCAAGGAAGTGAAGTCACATTTGATATTCAAAAAAATGATCATCTATTAGTGTGATGATAAATATGATCTTTCGATTGGAATCGCATCCATTATATGGGTTTTGATTCCTTTTAAATAGGGGTGTTTATCTAAGATGATTAGGGAGAAAAGCAATATTGATGATATGCCTATTGTGCAAGATTTTTTTTATATATTTATAGAAGATTATCATAGACTTACACCCAAATACGAAGTTGGTTTCTTAATAAAACTCATACCTAGTTCCACACAAAATTGAAAGACTCCCTATAGAATGGCCTTGATTGAGTTATAGGAATTGAAAATGAAGCTCTAGAATAACCTTAAAAAGGGATTCATTTGGACAAGTGTCACCTTGGGGTGAACCTATTCATTTTTTTAAATAGAAATATCGATCGATGAGACTCTACGTTGATTATCTAGAGCTAAAAAAGATCATGATCAAGAAGAAGTATCCTCTAACCCATATTGATGACCAATTTGATAAACTATATAGAGCTCAATAATTTCACAAGATTTAACTACTTTATGGATATCATCAATTTAGGTTCAATAATGAGAATATACCCAATACAACATTCAATAAAAAGTATAGACACCATGAATATATAGTTATTTCATTCACTCATATTAATTCCCCCTCTATCTTCATGGATTTATTAAATAGAGTATTTAGATATTACCTTTATTAGTTTTTGGTAGTCTTTATAAATGAAATTGATATCTATTAAAAGATCAATTAATAGAAGAAATATGACTTTATAATTTTACTAAAGATCCTAAAAAGAAGAAACTATATGAAACATTTACAAATGATGAATTTTGGCCACAAAACATTAATTTCTTGGGTCATATAATATCAAGAGAGGGTATATCTTTAGATCCATGAAGGATGGATTCAATTTGGTGTTGGAATAGACCACCATGATGGGTTATATATTTAGTGTTATTGGTACAGCTTGATGTTATCGATGATTTATGAAAAAATTCACAAAACTATCTAATCCACTCCCTAAGTTAACTTAGAAGGGAGATAAGTTCCTTAGGATAAATAAGTACAAGGATAGTTTCATGTAATTGAAGGGAAAATTAGTTATCACACTTATGATTAATGTCATGGTTATATCTTATACCTCACAATAATTGAATGTTTATGAGAGAAATTGAACAACTCATGATTTGATGTTAGTTGTAGTAATTTTGGAATTAAATATATGAAGGAATTATATTTATGGAGAAAATAATGATATATATACATATTAAAAAAATTTAAAGAATATATTCAGGTAGAAGGAGTTGAATATGTGCTAGAGAAGATAGTTAGAGATAGTTAATGATTATGAATTCTCAATATATTACCACATTGTGAAGGGAAAAATGTGGATGATGCCTTTATTTTAAAGGGTAATGCTATCTTAGCCATGATGAGTGTCAAAAAAAGATTCAATATTTCTATATTTCAAAGGATGTATCTAGAAATATTAAAGAAATGGGAGAAATAATATCTTTCTCAATTGAATGTTCGACCATCTATCCAAGTAAAGATTAAATATGTGTGGGAGTAATATGTATAACTATAAAATAAGGTTAGAAATGATATTGAGCTCAACCTTATTACGGAATTAATGATAAGGTTCATAAACCATGTATGTTTTCCTACTATAACATATTTAAAAAATGGGTTTTAGAATAATCTTGTAGTTCTTCATTCTTTATTCATCATGAAAGTATACGATGTATACAGATTTGAAATAGTATTTCTAGTGGGATAGAATGAAGAAAGATATCAAAAAATTTGTATCTCAGTGCTTGGTATGTTATAAAGTTAAGTATAAGAGGCGAAATTATAATGGAATGTTAAATCCATTAATCATACCAAAATGGAAATGGGAAAACATCACTAGGTATTTTTCATTGTACTCTACAAAATATCTTAAGGTCATAATGTATATGGGTTGTATCTGTTCACCTTACTAAATAAACACACTTTAACTATCTGAGAATACTTAACTCTTTATAACATTTCTATGAGACACATTAAAGAAGAGGTAAGGTTTCATGGAGTACAACATTCAGTTGTATCTGATCTAGATCCATGGTTTACCTTGAAGTTTTGGTGAAGTATTCAACAAGATTTTTGAATAGAGTTGAGTTTTAGTACTGTATATCATCCATAGATAGATGGTAAGTATGAGAGAAAAATTAAAACACTATATGATATATTTATATCTTATTATATTGATTTCAAAGGTGTCTAGTATCAACAACTTTCTGTAGTTGAGTTTTTATACAATAATAGGTTTCACTAATGAATTTAGATGGCTTCATATGAAGCCCTCTTTGGAAAAAAGTGTAGATATGAAAAGTGATAGAATGAAGTTGGAGAAAGAATTAAATTGGGACCTAATATGGATTCAGAAAATGAAAATAAGTTTAGATCCATTTGAAAATACATCAAGCCATCTCAGAGTTGGTAGAAAAGTTATCCTTACAATCATCGACATGATATGGAATTTGAAGTGGGTGACAAGGTGTTTCTAATAATTTATCCATGGAAGAAGGTAATGAGATTTTGAAAGAAGGAAAAAATATACCCTAGGTATATCAAACCCTTTTATATTCTAGATCAATTCAGAATGGTAGAATATCATTCGACACTTCCACCAAACCTCTCCCAATTTCATAATGTGTTATGTGTGTCCCTCATGAGAAAGTACATGCATATTCCTTCACATGTACTGAACATAGAAGTCATACAGCTAGAGTAGGATATTTCTTATGAGTAATATCTAGTAGAGTTTTGGACTATAGAAAAAAAATCTATAAAATAATACCACTCACCTGGTCAATGATTTTTGGCGAAACCGCCAATTTGAGAAAGCTATATAGGGACATGAGGAAATGAAAATGTAGAAGTATCCTCATATGTTTTTATTAGAGTAATTAATTTTGACGGAAAAATTAATTTTTAGTGGGGTAGAATGTAACACCTAGAGTTTTTATGAATTATTATTATTTTTATGAGATTAAATTTCTTTAAATATTTTCATTACACACAACACCGATTTTAGATTGTATTAAATGAAACACTGTGTTTAACCCAACTATGATATATTGTTAATATTATTATTTAAACATGACTATTACAGCCTATCCACTAAACCTAGTGATATTAATATCAAAAAATAATTTCTAAATATTAATTATAATGATTTTTTATAGAGAAAAAATATTGATAAAAAATTACATAATTTCCATTCAATTCTTTAAATGTTTTGAAAATTATATTTTCTCAAAAGAAATGTTTTTGAATTTATTTTTAATAATTATAATAAAATTTATTATGAAAAATTAATAAAAAAAATTAATATCATAAAATTCATTTTTGAAATCATAATTTCAAAATTATTTTAGGGTGTTTTTTATGCTTTTTATGAAAATAATTTTTTTTCAATAAATAGTGAAATATAATGGTTTTTATTGAAAGAAACCTTTTCTTTTGAAGAATTTAAAAGGTAAATTTTTTAAATGGGTTTAACATTAAAATTAACTCAATAATATATAAATTAATCTAATTTAGTTCATTGTACTCATTTTAATATTGAATTTTGATATAAAAACAATTTCATCTTTTGGACAATTTCTCTTTCAAAACCCGCTTTCTCATGACATCTCTGAGATTAATGTTAAATTAAAATTTTATAATTCTATGAGTTTAATTTGGAAAAATTTATTCTATATTTTGAATTAGTAAAATTTATATTATTTAATATAGGAAAATTAATTTTTTACCAATATTAAGAGTAAAAATATTAAAAATTAATTATCAGGGTTAAGGTGGAAATGGGTTTTATAAGGGGTAAACTAAAAGGATAAGGGAACAGATAACATATAAACTTATCCAAAACCCAATGGATTTCCCTATTTAGACATTATCACCTATAATTTTTTATAATGGAAATTTTTTTGGCCTTATGGAATGAGAAAAATGTGGTTACACATTTTTCTTTTAAGAAATTCTAAGTGTGCAACTCACCACACTTATAAAACAACACCCCCTATCCTATCCAAATAACAATTCAAAAACCATATATATCAGAAAATAAATACCAAAATCAATTCTTTAATTCTATATTATCATCCTATAATCCTTAATTATTTCATAAATCCAACCTAATAATCCTTTTGGTTCAATCTAAAAGAAGTTGTTTGAAGAAGAGGTAACACACATAACTAAGAATTTTATTTTATTTTATATACAAACTCAATAAATTATAAATAAAAAATGATGATATAATAAATATACTATATTTCTTGTAATTATATTTTTATGTTAGTTACCCCACCTATAACCATGTCCTCTTCTATCTATTGGGATATGAAATCATATTTTGTGTGTACGGTGGACTACAGCCTCACAAACTGATGTTATTTGTTTTCCATCACAACCTATTACGACTGAATATAATGATGGATTAAATATTTATATATTATATTTATGATATTATTACACTTTTTTAATTACTATATCACATATGTATTCATAATTTTCATTCTGTGGGAGTATGATAAAGTTCATTGTGTGTACGATGGAGTACCACCTCGTGAGGTGATATGATTCATTCAATATTTACCAGGAAGGTAATAAAGATAAGACTAATGAAAATATAAAATATATATGACATAAAAATTAATCTATAATGATGATATATAAATTTCCTTTCTTTCTTTAAATCCATTGAGAAAATGGAAACAATGTTCATGTGTGCGTACTACCTACTATCTCTATAAATGGTGTATTTCATTTTCAAACTCCAAATATTATGGATTATACGGAAAATATATATAATAAATATATATAATATTTATATCATGGATATAAAAATTTATATGATACAGACATGATCAAATTAATATGACCAAAAATAAAACACCAAAACATACATGAAAAACACAACAATTATTGCCCGAAACATGCCTTTAACATGGAATTGTTAATAAATCGGTAATAAAAGGTCATAAGTAAATCATATATGATATAATATATACATTAATGGTAATTTAATATATTTATAATATATTTATTTTTATTATACCAAAACATTTAACTTGTACGAAGAAAGTCAAGACTTAAGGTAATAGATTTTTGTCTCACTTTAATTTTTAGTGAGACACAGGCCATATCCCCATTAGGTAAGAAACTTACTACCTCATACTTCTTAATTTCAATGTCAAGGTTATTCTAATGTTTCATTTCCCAGATTTCCTAGATATTATTTTTAAATATTATATGGATTGTTTCTGAGACTAGGAATTAAGGCAACATGCGATTCCAAGGCCCGGTGTTCCAAGAATAAAAGTATGAATTAAATTAAATTATTAAATATCACATGCACATAGTTTTCTTGAAAAAGAGAAATAAATTATAAATGGGTGTCCGAATTAGAAATCTAAGGGCACCGTTTCATTCAGAGTAGTACTTTTACCCTCGGTGCGACCTAAGAATGTTTGGTGCGGGTTGGTGGTGGAAAGTTTCTACGGGAACTTTTAGTGAATAACATAAATTGAAGAAATATTTATTTTATTTCCATTTTGTTGATGTAGTGATACAATGATGGTTTTTATTTTAAATGAACTTTTAGGCTAAGATCTATGGTTAGAATCTTAACCCTAAAACCATCGGGAGGCCATGAAGAGAAAAACTAGGAGAATTCTCTCGGTAGGTGACAACAGAACGTTAGAACAGGGATCAACATATGCCATTCTTGATCTATCTCACCAACGACAATGACACGTCAACCAATCTTCATCAGAAGTTGATACAAAATCTAGGTAGGATGAATTATTTCAATTCTTCTTTCCCATTTGGGATTTCTCTAACCCACTCAGACTAATCCATGAACAGATTAGCATGCGGATCGATCGTGATTATGGGATGGGATGTTATTTACGAGGTTTACCTAGATTTAATACTAGAGATTAATTTCTTAAGTTGATAATCATTATTACAATAATGGTTCATGGTTATAATGAACAGTGGATGAGGTATTTTCCTTGGGGATTGTTCCTTGTTCTTTTATCAACCAATTTTTTGAACGCATTCTTCTTTATTCCCCTAACATTGAGAGATCGATCGTATAACCATAATTTCATAGGTCAGTGATATGAAATTTGAGATCTAGCATCAGGACGACCCGATACATATGAAATTTAGATGGAGGAGAATGAATTGAAATGGTTTGGGAGAAATCATTCTTGGGAAGTTTGAATTATATTTGATTAAAAAAATTGAGACGATTGAAGGCCTGAAACACGTCGATTCATTTTTTGGGTGGTGAAATGATCTTCAATCTTGAGTTTTGAGGTGAAAAGACCATCAAAATGAGGTCTAGGGAATCTTCTAAGGCACACAGAGTAATAACATAACTTCAAAAAATTCAATAACACACAATGTGTAGTCTAAAAAACCTATTGATTGTAAATCACTAAACCACTCGGAGTGTACATGGTAAGTACATAGACATGGGGTGGAGTACATGGGTTGCCTAGATAGCATGTAATCCCCAAAATGGCATGGCTTGAACCAATTACACAGATTACCCTTTGTACTGGTACAAGAGAAAGGTTACACGGGTTGCCACCCTGTACTAGCACATCGTCAGAGTACACGGGTGGACCCCAGATGGAAGGACATAATGTGTGACTCCTTCTACACTTCATGTACCTATGTTTTGTGTGACACAGTTTTAAATGACATGGGTCATTGTACACGGGTAGTACCAGGGGTCAAGTGACATGGTGTGTGACCTTACTACACGCCATATACCTATTTCTACATGGCTTGATTCTCTTTTCCTCCATATCTTGGATAGGTTTTGTTAGGGTTCATTCTATTTATCATTTCTCTGAATGTATGTATGAATCATATTTTACACATAAGACTATTATCCCTTCAACAGAACATCCAAGATAGAGTTTTTGGATTCCCCTGAGAGGCCCGAAGCAGGATCCTCTATTGATTTTTTGTGACCTAGGTGGAGTTCTTAGTATCGAAGTGAACAACACTACACGGTCACCAATCCTCTACATGGAGGGATAATAAAAATTGACTTGTTGGTATCATCTCATGGATTTGGAGGTGATCCTCATCTTTGGTGTCATATCTATCCTTAGACTAATCAGCGTATCTTTCTGGTGGAGAGACCTGACACGTATTACCTCTCATAAAGACATCATCAGTGCTATTAGAATCATGAGAGTTTTCTCACTAATGATTTCTTTTTGGGATCTTTGAAATGAATTCCTAGGGCGGGTGTGTATTGGTTGTGACTTACATATAGACTGAGTGTTTTGGTTGAGTATATTTTGATATTCTTGCTATTTGTTCTATAGAAATATACTTTGGTATAGATTACTGTATCTTTTAATTTATGTATTGATTTGTGGTTTTAGGGTGTCCTACTAAGTATTGTAATACTCACCCCAGCATGGGGTTTTCCTGTACATGTTGTGTCTTGTGCAGATGATCAACCTTTTTATGGAGTCCTAGGCGGACTAGGACCAAATAGTGGTTTGTGGGACCAAAAAGACTGAGGTGTTTTCATGCTTCTAAAAACATCTATACCAATAACTTTTTATTACATGTTGGGATTGTGGTTACAGACACCTTTTGGTGGGATTTTATTCTAGACATATTTACTTTACTTTTTATCATACTCTGGTTGTGGAATATAGTGGTATGCATGCATTGTTTACTTAGTGGGTTTTACATTTTGTCATTTTGTGGGTTGGGAGATGTTTGTCTGTGTGAAGGTATATAGGAAATGCCTCCAATGTTAGTGATATATCTTCTGGTTCTAGTCCCCATCCCTTGACTTATTGGTGGTAGGTTTGGGGATTCGTGGCACAGACCCCACTTGCAAGGGTCATGATCGACTGGTATCATAGGTGGTCATTTCTATCTTAGTACTGAGATTATGTGAGATTGGTTTGGGGAAATAGTTTTAAGTGTTTCAAGTTCATACTTCAGGCTAGGGACTCTAGTATTGGTGTGACAGCCGATGTATCCATACACTAGGACTCTAGTAACCTTATTTTCAACTCGGTATAAAAAAATTGTTTCAGGGTAAATAATGGTACATGAATCATATAAGAATGGGTTGGGGTTTCCATATCTCTCTGGAGTCAGATCTGTAGATATACTCATTGACTGTGGCACATCTTGTTCTCTTTCAAGATTCCTCTATGATGAATACCATCTAGGATTTAGTATCTTTATCAGGAGGATGACCCCCACAGTGATGAGGCTTTGATATAGGGACAAGTTCCCCAGATTTCAACTCTAGGTGGCGCACTAGCCATATCACCACCTGTAGATCAAAATGTATTTCCCACAATACCCATGGATGAGGAGCGTAGGATGAGCAGGTTTCATGAGATCCATAAATAGAGACCCCTCAGGTTATGAGGTGATCCCAGCCCTTAGGCTGCTGAAAACAGGCTTGAGGTGGTGACCTTAGTTTATCATCTAGTCAGGACACCCACAGATCATATGGTGGTCCAGGTAGTGAGCCTTTTATATGGGTCAGTGAGATGGTAATAGATTTTTTCTATCCAAACTCACAACGATGTGACTCTTTCATGTACACAGTTCAAGCGCCTCTTCAGATATGAGTTTTCACTATTTATTCAAAGAGTTGTGCATATACAAGAGCTTCTTAAGCTCCAACAGGGTATCCTAATAGTGGATGATTATTCATAGAGGTTCACCAACCATTCCAAGTACTTGATGTATATGGTTAGAGATTAATAAATCATTTTTTGGATCTTTGAGTGAGGTCTACATAAATACTGATGGGCCAGCGTTATCCCTCTCTGTATACTGACTTATGCTTGGGTTCATGAGAAATATTTGGTGGTTTAATGATTATTAGACGAGAAGATGGATTTGGTGATAGTCTATAGCACATGAGAGGTAGTATATACCTTGGTAGTTGGGAGACGACTTGAGTCCTAGGGACCTGGATGTGGGAGATGTTTCCAAAGGAGGTCCGAATATAGAGGATATTCAATTCAAGGATAACAGGGTGGGTCCAATCTGCCAAGGGATACACGGTGTTATTCTTGTGATGGTAGGGTACATGTCATTTGATATTTTCCAGACTATTGAGGTGTTTATATGGATATAATGGATGGACCATATAGATAGAGACAGAAATAGGAGTAGTAAGATCCATAGGGCGGAAGACATGAAAGAGATGCTGGGAGAGCAGCAAGTGGGTGTTTGAAATTTTGACTCGCTACCACCACCCCCAGGTGGTCCACACCAGGATCAAGCAGCTGGGGGATAGGGGCAAGGATAGCTGCATGTGGTCGAGGATTATGACCTAGAGGCTCCAAGAATGATTTTAAGGTATGATTTGTGTCTTTTCAACTTTAGTTTTAGTACTGATACACATAGGTGATAATCATTCCTTTCTCACCACATATCTTGTTCGAGACCTATAGATTCCAGTTTAACTATTGAAACAACCCTTATGCTTGTAGAAACTTACTGGAGGAGACTCGATGATCACACATCTATGCCTATAGTGAAACATGACCCTTGGAGGTGTGAGTTTGAGTTTAAACCTCTTAGTGGCATCATCGAGGCCTTATGATGTCATTCTTTGTATGGATTGGTTATCAATATTCCATGCCCAAATTTACTATTTTAGGCCAATGGTGAGGTGTGTCTATAGTGATGGAATGAGTTTTTCCTTTTCCAATTAAATGTAAAACCAAACAGCACGGGGTGGACTCATGATTAGTAATTTTCATGCAATTACTCATCAGTTGGATAGCCTAAACCTTGGTGCACTAGATGTTATGACCTTCCATTTTCCAGAAATAATAGTGGAGTACAAGGATGTATTTCTTAAAGTTTTTCTAGGATTACCTCCTCATCTAGAGATAGATTTCAGCATTGATTTACACCCAAGGATGACACTGATATCATAACCAACATATCAGATAAATCCCGCAGAGCTTCATGAGCTGAGGGTGCAGTTACGGGACTTGTAGAGGATGAGATTCATGAGACCCAATGTTTCACCCTAGGTGACCCCAGTTTTGTTTTCCAAAAAGGCAGATGGAGGGTTTTATTTTGGGTGTGTACTACCATCACTTAAACTAGGTGACCATAAAGAACAAATATCCACTACCAAGAATTGATGAACTCTTTGATCAGTTGAATGGTTCATGATGTTTCTTGAAGGTTGATCTTAGATCAGGATATCACCAATTGTGATTACAGGATGTGGATGTACTAAATATATCTTTTAGGTGTTGTTATAATCACTATGAGTACTTGGTGATGCCGTTTTATATAACGAATTCCCTAGTAGTGTTTATAGGACTCATGGAACGGATCTTATAGCCTTACTTGGACCGGTTCATTTTAGTCTTTATCGATGATATCCTTCTTTACTTGGAGTCTAAGGAGAAGGATATGAGACACTTAAGGATGGTTCTAGATGTACTCCAAGAGAACTAGATTTATGGGAAACTCTTGATGTTCTAGTTTTGGATTTAGGTGGTCCACTTTTTGAGACACATTATAATAGTGGATGGAGTGTCAAAGGACCCATCCAAAGTCTAGGAAGTGTTATCAGGGGAGCCACCTAAGAGCGTGATAGAGGTACAATGATTCTGTGGGATAGAAGGCTATTATCATAGATTCATACATGATTTATCTAGAATATCAACACCTATTATATCTTTGACTCGAAAGGGGTAGCCTTTCATGTGGATAGATAAGTTCCTGCAAGATTTTCTGCAGCTAAGGTAGAGTTTTTTGAGCACTTCTATCTTGAGATTGTTGGAGGAGGGTGTTAAGTATATAGTTTTCTACGATGTATCTAAAATCGGGCTTGGTTGTGTCCCTATACAGAGGTGAGTAGGTATTTCCTATGGTTCACACTAGTTGAGACCACATGATCAGAACTACATGACCCAATATCTTGAGTTATTAGTGGCAGCCCTCATGTTGAATATGTGGTAACACTACCTAATGGGAGAGAGGTTTATCATCAACTCTAATCACAAGTGTCTCGTGTATATATTCACTCAAAAGGATCTGAACATGAGATAGAGGAGAAAGATAGAGTTACTCCAGGACTATAAATTTGATATTTTCTATACTCTTGGGAAGAGGAATATGGTGAAAGACCCCCTTAGTAGGAGATTGAGTTCATAGTTGTTTAATGAGGCATCAGAGAAGTTGGACTCATTATAGTTATCCTTTGTGGATGCAGATGTATAATCTTACCCCTGGTCGATGGTTGTTACCTCTTGACTCTTACAATGAGTCAAGGAGTAATAGCTTGAGGATATCGACTAAGAGACCCTACATTCTCATAAGTCCACAGAGCATTATCCTGATGGATACCTGAAAAGTGAGGAGAATATCATCCTTTTTAGAGGACTCATAGCTGTTCTAATGGCATTGAGGGGCGAGGTTCTGAGGGAGTTTTATATGTCCCATTTTACAGTACATCCAGTTGTCGTGAAAATGTATTGGGACCTCTGATGACAATTTTGGTGGCTAGGAATGAAGAAAGGAGTGGAAACATTTTTTTCATGGTGCATTACTTGTCAGCAAGTGAAGTTTGAGCACCAGTTTCCAAGAGATTTAGCTCAACCCCTTGATATGGAATGAAAGTGGGATAAAATATCGATGAACTTCATGATGAGTTTTCCACATACGTCTAGGGGAAATGATTCCATCTGGGTGATTGTCAACCAAATCACAAAATCAGTCCACTTACTAGTTATCCAAGTGCGGAGATTAGTTGAGAGATTGGGATTCCTCTATGTTCATGAAAAAGTTTTACTCCATGGAGTTCCATTGATTATAATTTTAGATCATGATGCTCGTTTTACATCCTGGTTGTGGAAGGGATTACAGGAATCATTTGGGACCCAATTACATTTGAGCACAACATTTCTCCCATAGATGAATCACTAGACATAGCAGATTAGTCGTGTTCTGGAAGAAATATTGTGGGATTTCATATAGGACTTTGGCTATAGTTGGTAGGATCACCTACCTCTGATAGAGTTTGCGTACAACATTAGCTACCATTCCACCATTTTTATGGCACCATTGGAGGATTTTTATGGGCGACCCTATAGGTCTCCACTTTTTTGGATATACCAAGGATAGTCATCATTCTTGGGCTTGGAGTTGGTGCGAGCTACTACAATGAAAGTGAAGATCATCCAGGAGTAGATGAAGTTTGACATCCAACCATTTTTATTACATAAATTTTCATTTCATTTTACCAACAGAGGATCATTAATGTCTAGTGTCTTGGAAAAAAGGCACATAATACATGAAAACATAAAAAAATCATCTATTCCACTTGAAAGTATTTTTTAAGGTTCATACAATGTACATTTTTTTAATCTCATATCTGAAGATACATCAATATAAATGGTGAGCAGAAGGCCCATTAAAGAAAACAAGTGAAACAATTTAAATGTGAACTTGAGCGATATCAATAAGAAGTTGGGGAATATCTAAAAGGCATGATAAAGAGGCATATCATAATAATGATAACTTGACACATAACTTGAAATTTTGGCTAAAATATTTAATTTTTACATTGATAATCATATCACCAAGGTCCATCTCCATGGTGTCATAAAAATTACCAAGGTTATTCACCAAGGTATCATAAAACTTATCATCTATAGAGATTAATTTATTTACCCAATGCATTAGAGTGATATCAGAGCACAACATTAATATGTATTGTTTTTCATGTGATCCATATATATCATAATCATAAATTTCATAAATAACTCAAAAAGAATAAAATAAATGGTTTTCATATCAAAATCATGGCATTTTAAAAAGTTCTTAAAAACATGATCATTATGTCATTTATAACCCATGGAAAGGGAATGGGGGTTTTGTGTATGTAAATTATAGAATAAAATATATTATTTTTATGTATTGATGAATACCCATGGAAAATAAATAGGTTTGGGTATTCACATAAAAAAAATAAGAGAACATATTGAGAAAAAGAGAGAGATTTTGAGACAAAACTTATTTAGCATAACGGCTATGCAACATGGTTTTAGAAAACCTTAAAAAGAGAGGGGAAAATGTTCACCCATTCATAAAATAATCATAATATATCATAACGAAAAAATAAAATGGATATAATAACATGGTATGGTATCTTGAAAGACATACCACATAAAAGAGAACTTGAAAGGAAAAGAGGAGTGGAGAATTCCCTTATGAAAATTCGGCAGCCTAACAATGTTACTTAAAAATTTAGAAAATGAGTTGATGAGAGAGAAAATGTTCCCTCATAATTTGGACATAAAATGGATAGAAATAAGGATATATAATATCATATCCCAAAAAAATGGAATTAAAATACATTACATAAAAGAAGTCTTTGACTAAAAGGGGAGGGCGAAAGGTTCTCTTACCTTGAAGAGTAGCTTAAAAAACTAAAAGGTTGGGACTTTGGGGGATTGAGGGCACCTTAGGAAGACTCATTGTGAGGTAAAAATACCATAACTTAATTTAAGAGGAATTTGGAATGAATTTAATGAAGTATTGGGATAGTATTTATAGAAAAAATGAGGGAATATTTTATTAATTTCCAAGGGACACCTCACTAGTGGTATTTGCAAAACCATGTGGTTGCCCATGGTATTTTCCCATGGTTTTGGAAACTTAGGAAAATCATATAATGTTTTAATCCAAATGATTCTACCAACATTTGAAATTACATATTTCATCATTATGATGTCATAAAACAAACTAAAAACTAAAAAACTGTATTTTTACTATTCACCGAAAAAACAGAACATTTTATAAGAATCTCATAAATTCAACCTAACCTAATATCAATTTTATGAATTCAAAAATGAACTCCATTTTATGAAAATAATTTTCTAAATATGATATTTTTAATTTTTATGTAAAATCACTATTTACCCAAAAAAATAGTAATACTTAACTAAAAATTTATGAAATAGTTATTTAGTTATGCTATTATATAATATTACCATTCAAGATACCTAAATTATACATATACTTATTTATGTGATGTTACAATTCAATTGGTCATATTACTTTTCATAAGGGAAATATTATTATTCATAATTTACTCTTCACTAAAAATTATGTTGATCTTATCAGATTCTAAATTTCTTATGATCACAACTGTATATGTCCATTTTTTGAAAAAAATTTAACATTATTAATTATTTAAAGTATAAAAAATATTTTAAAAATATTTTTTTCATTATTCATCAATAATGTGGAACTTCTAAAAATTCGTCCTATATTTATTTTGACATTTGAAATTCAAAAATATTACCATAATAAGAAATAACAATTTTATTTATACAAAAGGATTACCCAATGTAACTAAGGCCTTTTTACATATCCCCTTATAACACCTACATATGACATAAGAGTAAGGTGTGCGATGGTGATAGAATCTTGGGGCGGCTTAGACAACATTACCCAAGTGGTGATTTCTATCAGCTTGAACTTATCCTGTAGGTGATTTCGTTCAAGATTAACATAATGAAGCTGAGTTTAGGCTTGGTCCAAAGAAAAGCCTAGTGACGCTACCTCCTTCCCAAGCTCTGATAGATGTGCTTTTTATGCCCTGAGTCTACTAGATGAGGCCATCAACTCCATTTTATTCATTAATTATCCATTATCATTTCTTTTTATAAACAAAATTATAATGTTAAAAATTATTATTATTTCCAATGGTCATATTAACCAATGGTCAAATAATGGTCAAAACCTGATGGTCACATTTCATTTATAATTATATATATTTTTTTATTGATTATAACATAGTAAGACATACATTTTTAGGAAAAAAATTATTATTCGAAAGTTTCGGTCATTACATTTTTCACCCCTTAAGAAATTTCATCTCCAAAATTTCAACTCATGCCCTCAGAAGAAAAATTTAGTGGGTAATTCTGCCTCATAGACTCCTTTGATTCCCATGTGGATTCTTCATATTTATTGTTCCTCGACAAAAATTTAACAAGTAGGGTAGTCTTATTGCGTAGAACCTTGTCTCTACAATCCAAGATCTCCACCAGCTGCTCCTCACAATAGGGGTCATGTTCTAGTTGTACCACTTCTAGATTTAGTAAATTTGAGGGGTCAGGTACGTACATCCTCAAGAGGGATACAAGGAAGACATTGTAAACTTATTCTAGATTAGGAGGAAGTGAAAGCTGATAGGCCACTACTCCTACGCGATTAAGGATTTCATAGGGGCCAATGTACCGAGGGCTAATATTCCATTTCTTCCCAAACCTCATGACACCCTTCAAAGGTGAAATTAGAAGAAATAATTTGTCACCAACATCAAACTCTATGTCCCTTCGAAGGATGTCAGCTTAACTCTTTTTCCAACTATGAGCAGCCATAATGTGTTGTTGGATGGCATGAGACGTTTCTATCATCTCTTGCATTAGATCAAACCCAAGAAGCTCTCTCTCACAAAATTCATCCCAACAAGTAGGAGTTCTACATCACTTCCCATATAAAGCTTCATAAGGTGCCATTTGAATGATTGGGAGGAAGCTTTTGTTGTAAGAGAACTCATATAATTAGTGATGTTGATCTCATCCACCCTTAAATTCCATTGAGCATGTTCGCAACATGGCCTTGAGTTTTTGAAAAGTACATTAATATTGGAAATCATTTTGGGGATGATAGGCTATACTGAAATTAAATTTGGTACTCATAGAATGTTTAATACTTCTCGAAAATTTTTATGTGAACCTTGGATCACAATCAGATATGATAGAAAGTGTAACTCCAGGCATCCCTACCACTTTTTTCACATAAATCCTGGATAGTTGATCAACAGAGAAATAGTCCTGAATATAGATTAAATGGGCAGTCTTGGTGAGACGGTCCACTATAACCCATATCGCATTGTTTCCTCTAGAAGTTCTCAGGAGACTAGTGAAAAAGTCCATAGTGATATTGTCCCACTTCCATGCTAGTATGGGTAGTGGTTGTAATACCCCTTTAGGAAGTTGTCACTCTGCCTTCACTTGGTGACATACCATGCAACTTGAAGGGTATTCAACAATCTCCATTTTGATATTATCCCACCAATAATGATCAAGAATGTACCTATACATTTTTATTATTCCAGGATGTGTAGATAAAGTAGAGCTATGAGCTTCATCCATTTTCTCCTTCATTATTTCCGGAATAGATGGAACATATAGTCTTGTACAAAATTTCAGAACACCATCTTGATCAATATTGAACTCCTAAAACTTTTCATCCTTCACAGCCTCAAACTTCTTCTATAACAAAGGATCTTATTTCTAATCCTTCTTGATCTACTATAGTAATGACAGTTGAGAAATAATTTGTGATATAGTTAATTATGTCCCTTCCCTTATAATTCCCATGTCCATTTTCACTAGATCTCGAATCAAGGGGTCTATTTAAATCATCATCATGGATAGAACAACTGGTTATTTCCGACTTAATGCATCGACAACTCTATTTTCTCTTCCGGGATGATAATGAATTGAACAATAATAGTCTTTAAGTAGTTCTAAATATCTCCTCTATCTCATGTTCAATTCATTTTTTGTGAAAATATACTTCAAACTTTGATGGTATGCATATATATCACACTTCTCCCCATAATAATAGTTCCTCCATATATTTAGAGAAAAATACCACAACCAGCTCTAGATCATGCCTAAGATAGTTCTGATCATGAGTATTCAACTATCGAGACACATAAGAAATCACCTTGTCCTTTTGCATGAGAACACAACCATTCCCTTTCTGAGATGCATCACTAAAAATAATGAATCATTCTCTTATTGAGGGAAGAGTTAACACGGGTGCAGTAACCAATCTCTTCTTTAGCTCTTGTAAAATTTTCTCACACTCCTTTGTCCAAATGAACTTCACCCCTTTTCAAGTTAATTTGGTTAATGTATTATAAATTCATGATAAGTTTTCACAAACATCCTATAATATCTCTATAATCCAAGGAAACTAAGAATATCATTTATTTTTATAAGATATGGCCACTCTTTTATAGCCTTTTTCTGTGTAGGGTCAACTATGATTCCTTCATTGGTTACAATGTTCCCGAAGAAAGCAACATGATGTAACAAAAATTCACATTTTCTAAATATTCAAAAATCCTCTCATTCTATAGAGTTTGTAAAATAACCCTTATATGATCCTCATACTCCTCTCAAATTTTAGAATATATCATAATACCATTTGTAAAAACTACCACAAAGTTATCAAGGTAGTCCTTAAATACTCTATTCATCAAAACCATAAAAAAAATCAGGATAATTAGTCAAGAAAAATTGCATAACAACAAACTCATAATGCCCATATCTTGATCAGAAAGAAGTTTTTAGAATATCTTCATTATTCACCCTCAGTTGATGATAACCAGATCAAAGATCAATATTAGAGAAGAATTATAACCCATGAAGTTGGTAAAATAATTCATAAATCCTTGGAAGAGGGTATTTATTCTTTATTGTGATCTCATTCAGTTCTCTATAATCAATTCATATCCACATTCATCCATCATTCTTATTCACAAATAGAACAACTGGTCCCCAAGGAGACATGCTCGGTTGAATAAACCCCTTCCCCAGAAGATTATAAAGTTTTTTCTTTAATTCCTCATACTCCAAATTTTCCATTCTATATGGGGTCTTTGAAATCAAATGAGATCTAGGTATGAGTTCAATGGATAAATCAACCTCTCTTTCTGGGGGAGATCTGGGTAACTCTTTAGAGAATACGTCACTGTATTCCTAGACTATGGGGATATTTTCTATCCTTATACTCTCATTTCCTTCATCTTATTTACCTATAAAATCCATAAAGAAGGCTAAATGAGGTTCTTCTAGATAAAGATCAGGTTAACAAATCTCTCCTTAGAAAATAACTATACGTTTTCTATTCAAGAATACTGTGATTTCCTTGCTTCTTCATTTTATCTTAGCATTGTACTTTGGGAGGCAGTCCATCCCTAGTTTAATATTGAATTCCAACATGGGAATGAAAACTAGATTTTCAATAATATTGTGCTCACCAAGGTAAATACTAGAGTTTTGAAATACCGTTGATGATTGGATAATCCCTCCACGAGACATGACTGATAATTGTACTTTTATAAATTTAGGGGTTGATTCTAAATTCTTTGAAAACATAGGGGAAATAATGGAATTCCTAGAAACATAATGAAAGAAAGAACTTTCTAGATTTGAAAAAAAATAGTACCTTTCACCACATCATTTGGAGCTTCAACATTAGCTGTCATGATAGAAAAAGCATGATCTTTCAACCTTTGACTTTGCTGAAATTAATGGTGATTCCACCCCACTACCTTCATATTTAGACAGTGATTAGAAAATTTCCCAAGTTGTCCTCACTTGAAGCATTGGAATTCAGGTTTTTCATGCACCATCTTCCCTTTATCCTTAACATTTTTAATTTTTTCATTCCCCTCACTACAACAATTTTGTGAGATATGGCTATCTCTTCCACACTTTTATAATTTCCCTCTCCTGATCAAGAAGTTCCCCAAATACTTATCCCCACATTTATTACACATGGGATGTTTCACTTTCTTGAATCCTCTTCCCTGATCAAAGATCCTACCTAATCATGGCTCTATTGAACTCTTATTCTCATTGGATTTTTGAGAACACTGCATTCACCTAACTCTATTTCTACTTTCATATCACTCTGCACGATCTCCTCATAGCTATCATAGTCTCGGTTGGATAGATTCTTCCACAGATGAGGTATATGTCCACCAAAGAATCTATGAACCTTCTTATTAATATCCCAAATAAATCATGGTGTGTAACAAGAGAGTCGTGTGAAGTTCATCTGATAGCTTCCAACAGATTCATTATCCTTATGCTTCATCTTGAGAAACATCTCCATTTGTCTCTCATCAAATGAGGGAAATACTTATTAATGAAGATCTATCTAAACTATTCCCAATCAAAATATTCAATCGCCACTCTTTGACTCATGTTTTTAATCAATTCCCACCACTAATCAAATTCTACCACTAAGTTGTAAATATGTAGGGTGACCTTCTCTTGTCTTGAATAGAAGATCGCAGAAAAGATCTTTTCGATATAGCTGATCCATTATTCATTAATCAAAGGGTCGGTAGATCCACTAAACATTGGTGGTCATTAAAGAATAAAATAATCAATAGAAAGTTATTACCTTTGCGGTGAAATTCATCTCTCAGCTAGATTCATCTTAATTCCCATAACATGAGTTAGTTGGTTCATCATTCTCATGAATGTTTCCATTTGGAGTTCCTTCAGAGGTCCATCAGTGCATGGTATATTATGGTCAATATTTGAATGGTTCCTCTAACTTTCTTCCATTTTCTGAAACAATAAAACCTTAGTGAGAAGCTTATTTCATTTACAAATATTTTAACTATTAAGGATGTTTATTTCATAGAACTTAATGCTTAAACATATTACTATTTAACAATAATTAAATTTATCTATAAATCTTTTATAATGATTCATAAAAAGTTTGTGATTAACCAAATATATCCCTCAGAAGTGTCAAACCAAGAGTATAGTCAGGCCTGTTGTTTTGCACCAGTTCTCATTCAAGTCTAGATCAAAGCGTTGTTAATTGGGTTTTACCCTAGACACATATTTTCCAAAGCCACATCCACTTGTTCCTATCTAGACAGAGATTTATTTTTTAGGAAACCACTTATTTAATATTTCACCAAAACACCAATATTTTTCCTATATTTAAACTTTTCTATAGGGTTCTTCCTATGGTTTTAATATCCTAGTTTCCATAAATAATTAAACTATACTTTGATACCAGCTATGGAATATCACCTTATTTATTACATAACTTTTCCTTTTATTTTACAAACATAGGATATTTAAATCCTAGTGTCTTAGAAAAATGGTAAATAATACATGAAAACATAAAAAAGTATTCTATTGAACTTGAAATTATTATTCAAGGTTCATAATATGTACATTTATTTTATCTAATAACCTGGGGACATACATCAGAGGAAAGGGTTAGCAGAAGGCCCAATAAGGAAAACAAGTGAAACATTTTACATATGAAGATGAGTGATATCAATAAGATCATGGGGAATATCATAAATTAATTAAAAACCATAATATCCTCATAATAATAACTTGAAACATAACTTTAAATTTTGGCTACAAAATTTAATTTAGTTATTCATATGCATATCACTAAGGTCTGTCCCCAAGGATTCATAAAAACTACCAAGGTTATTCACCAAGGTATCATTAAACTTATCAACTATAGAGATTAATTTCATAAATAACCCAAAAAGAATAAAAGAAATGGGTTTCAAATCAAAATTGTGACATTATAAAAAGTGCTTTAAAACATGATCATTATGTCATTTATAACCCATGGAAAGGGAATGAGAGTTTAAAGTATGTAAATTATAGAATAAACTATATAAATTTTATATATGTATGAATAAACATGGAAATTAAATAGGTTTGGGTTTTTACATAAATAAAATAAGATAAATTCCTGAAAAAAGAGAGGGATTTTGAGATAAACATTCTGCAGCATAATAGCTATGCAACATGGTTTTAAAAAACATTAAAAAAAGAGGGGATATGGGTCAACCATTCATAAAATACTTGTAATATAGTATAGAAACAGAATAAAATGTAAATAGTAACATGGTATGGAAACTTGACAGACATACCACAAAAAAAGAGAACTTGAAAGGAAAAAAAGAGTGGATAATTTCCTTTAGAAAATTAGGTCGCCTGATGACTTCACTTAAAAATTTAGGAAATGAGTTTCTAAAATAAAAAACGGTATCTCATCATTTGGAAATAAAATGGAAAAAAATAAGGACATATAATAACATATCCAAAAAAGGAAATTAAAATACATAACATAAAATATGTCTTTGACTAAAATAGGAGGACTAAAGGGTCCCTTACCTTGAAGAGTAACAATAAAAACTTGAAGGATAAGACCTTAAGGCCTTGAGGGAACCTTTAGAGGACTCCTTGGGAGGTAAAGAGACTAGATCTTCATTCAGGATAAATTTTCATTGAATAGAATGAGTGTATGGGTCGGTATTTATAGCAAAAGTCAGGGAATATTTTATTAATTTCCAAGGGACACCTCACTAGTGGTATTTGAAAAACCATGGGATTTTCCATGATATTTTCACATGGTTTTTAACAATTAAGACTCCTAATATTATATTTTAATCAAAATGAGTTTAATTTTTTTTAATTATATATTGTATCATTATGATGTCATAAAACACATCGAAAACTCATAAACTGTATTTTTACTATTCACTGAAAACAAGACATTTTAAAAAAAATTCATAAATTTACCCTAACCTAATATAGATGTTCTAAATTCAAAAATGATCTCCATTTTATGAAAATAATTTTCTAAATTTGAGATTTTTAATTTTTAACTAAATTAACTATTTACTCAAAAAATACTAATACTTGACTAATAATTTCTGAAACATTTGTTTACTTATGCTACTATATCATATTACAATTCATGATTCCTAAATTATATATATACTTATTTAAATGAGGTTATTATTCCATTGGTCATATTACTATTCATAAGGGTAAAATTACTATTGATAATTTACTATTAACTAAAAATTAAGTTGATCTTATCAGACTCTAGATTTCTTACTGAACACACCTATATATGTCCATTTTTTGAAAATAATTTCCCATTATTATTTATTTAAAGTGTAAAAAATATTTTAAAATAATCTTTTTTACATTATTCAACAATAATATGAAACTTCTTAAAATTCATCCTATATTTATTTTGACATTTCATATTTAAAAAAATTATTATAATAAGAAATAAAAAAATTATTTATACAAAATGATTACACAAAGGAACAAAGACCTCATTACATATCCCCTTATAACACCTACATAGGACCTAATAGTACGGTGTGCAATGGTGATAGAATCTTGGGGTGGGTCGGAAAAAATTGCTCGAGTGGTGATTTCTATCAACTTGAACTTCTCCCGTAAGTGATTTAGTTAAAGATTAACATGTTGAAACTAAGCATGGGCTTGGTCCATAGAAAATCCTAGTGACACTTCCTCCTTTGTAAGCTTTGATAGATGGGTTTCGTATGGCCCGAGTCTACTAGATGAGGCCATCGAATCCTCTTTCTGTATTAATTATCCATTATCATTTCTATTTATAATTAAAAATTATAACATTAAAAATTATTATCGTTTCCAATTGTTATATTGACCAATGGTTATATAATAGTCAAAACCTGATGGTCACATTTCATTTATACTTATATTTTTTTATTGATTATGACATAGTAAGACATACATTTTCAGAAAACAAAATATTATTCAAAATTTTGTGTCATTACATGAAGACGACATTGAACCATTAGAAGTCTTATACTGATAGGCTATGGAGGCCTTTAAGGTTCAAGGTAGGAGACCACGTATTCCAATGGGGTTCACCTTGACATGAATTATAGATATTTGGTTAGGTAAATAACTTATCATTGAGGTTTATCAGCCCCTTTTAGATACTATGTAGAGTTATCAAGGTGTCATACCCCTTGTCTCTACCCTTGTAGTTGGACTGGGTACATGACGTCTTCCACGTGTCACATCTGAGGATATACATGCATGAACCATCACAGATCATCGACTAGGGAGATATTTACATTGAAGATGGAGCGAATTTTGTTGAGTACCCAGTGGAGATTGAGGATTGGCAAGAGGGAATAATTCATGGGTGATGGATTCTTTTATTGTGTGTTCGGTTGCAGAATGAGAATCTCCAGGATAGCACATGAGATCAAGAGGCTCAGATTCATGCTTAATACCCTCATATTTTTTATTATCCTTTTTTATTTATTTTCAGGGATGTAAATTACTAATGTGGGGAGAATGTAATGTCTCAGATTTTCTATCTATTATTTTTAAATATTATATGGATTGATTTCAAGACAAGGTGCTGATATTATGTGTGATTGCGTGACCTAGTGTGCTCGGAATAAATGTTTGAAAAAATAAAATTATTAAATACCACATGCATATAGTTTTCTTGAAAAAGTAAAATAACTTCTAAACAGGTTCTAGATTAGAAATCTGGGTGAACC
This sequence comes from Viscum album, assembly GCA_963277665.1. Taxonomy (NCBI): domain Eukaryota; kingdom Viridiplantae; phylum Streptophyta; class Magnoliopsida; order Santalales; family Viscaceae; genus Viscum; species Viscum album. The sequence continues at coordinate 1,467,664,474 of OY728159.1, read as the reverse complement.
ATTGCATTCAGAGTAGCTATTTTACCCAAGGCATGACCTAAGATTGGTCAACACAGGTCAACTAGGGAATGTTTCTATGGGAACTTTTAGTGAATAAAATAAATTTATGAAATATTTATTTTATTTCTGTTTCATCCATGCAGCGACACAGCGATGGTTTTTCTTTTAAATGAACATTTGGAAAAGAACAAGGGTTAGACTCATAACCCTGGAATCCTCTGGAGGCCCTGGAGTGATAAAACTAGAGAATTATCTCTGTATATGATGATTGAAACTTGGATTAAAGATCGACAGATGATGTTCTTGATAGATCTCACAAATGGTGATGATGTGGTAACCGATCTTCATTAGTGAGTGATCCAAATTCAAGGTAGTATGTGTTATTTCAATTATTCTTTACCTTTATTTATTTCTACGACAAACTCAGACTAATCCTTGAAAAAATTAACCAACAGATCGATCATGATTGTGGGATGGGATATTATTTGCGGGGTTTATCGGGATTTGTTCCAAGAGATTAATTTCTTGATTTTATTGTTCTTCATACATGAATGGATTGAGGCTGGAATGAACAAAGGATTTGGTTTGTTTTGGGGTTTTTTCTTGTACTTTTCTCCCTAAATTTATTATTTGTGTTCCTCATTCTTACCCAAACTTTGAGTGATCAATTGTTGCGCCATTTTTTCTTAGTGAAATGATCTAAAATTTGAGATCTGATATCAGGATGATCCAACGGAGGAGTGACGACAACAGAGGTGGGAGAATCAGAGAAATTCAAAAGAAATATTTCTTTAGTAGTTTTCATCAGATTTGATTGAATCGATTTTCTGAGCCAATTGGAGGCCCTAAACACATTGATTCAGTGTTAGAGTGGAAAAACAACCTTTGATATTGGGTTTTGAGGTGAAAGGGCCACTAGAATGAGGTTCGGGAGATCAGTTGAGGCGCACAGAGGAAGAACATGACATTATGGAAATTCTTGGACACATGGTGTGTGTTCATTGCTAAACCACTCATCGTGTACATGGGAAGTACATGGACATGGGGTGTAGTACATGGGTCTCCTATATGGAATTTACTCCCCCCCACAGCATTTCCTGAATTGGTTACATGGATTACCCTTGTAAATGGTACATGGGCAACGCTACATGGGTTGACACTGTGTAATGGCACATGGCTGAGGTACCAGGGTGGACCCCAGATGGAAGAACATATCATGTGAATCATTCAACATGGAATGTACCCATCTTTTACACAACACAGTTTGGAATGACATGGGCCATTGTACACAGGTAGTACCCAGGGTCAAGGGACACAATGTGTGATCCTACTACACATTTTTTACCTCTTTCTATATGGATTTATTCTCTTGTCCTATATATCTTGGATAAGTTTCACTAGGGTTTGTTCCCTTTATAGTTTAACTAAAGGTAATTAGGAATCATTTCCTACTCATTGGAATATGATCCCTTCAGTAGGACTTCTTGGATAGAATTGTTGGAATCCCCCGAGATGCCCAAAGAAAGATCCTTTATTCATTCTTCGTGCCCAAGACGAAGTTATCAGTATCTACGTGACCAACACTACATGGGATAAAATCCTCTACTTAGTGGGTTAATCCAAATTGAGTTATTTGTATCACCCCATGGCCCTAACAGTGATCCCCATCTATGGTATTGTATCTCTCTTCAGACCTATCAACTTATCTTTTTCATGGTGTGACATGTCGAGCGGTACCTATTAGATGGATGTGATCAGTTCTACCATACTTAGGAGTGTCTCCTCCTGGATGATTTCTTCATGGAATATTCAAGTTTAATCCCTTGGGTTGGTAAGTAGTGGTTGTGACATACCCCTAGACTGAGTGTTTTGGTTGAGTGTATCAAGATATTCTTTCTATATGTTTTATAGATATGTGCTTGTGTAGATCTGACTGTATCTTTCCTTTTTTGTTTTTATTTGTGGTTTCAGGGTGTCCTAATATTAATTTTTATACTCACCCATTCAGGTGATTTGCCCACATGTGTCATGTCTTGTGAAGATGATTGACCTTTTGACAGTGTCCTTGGTGGACCAGGACCAGACGACCCTTTATGAGACTGGACATACCTAGGTGTGTTCCTATGGCTACAGTCATTAGTCCAAATAAATTTTTTATACAAGTTAGACTTGGTGTTATAAACACTTTTTGGTGGGATTTTATTCTGGCCCTGGTTACTTTACATTACTTTTCATCGTACTCTAGGTGTGAGATATAGTGGTATGCATGTATGGTCTAAATAGTGGTTTTTACATTTCGACATTTTGTGGGCTTGCATATGTGTGCATTTATATAGGTTCAAATGAAATGCCTCCCATGTTAGTGATATGCCTACTTGGTTCTAGTCACCTTCCTCTATCCTATTGGAGTTGAGCTTGGGGAGTCACAGAATGGGCCCCACCAGGATGGGTCATGAAAGAATGTGTCATCTCCCAAACCACGCTCTCACATTGTCTGGAACAAGATCACACGATAAAGACTCCTAAAACCATTTTAAAACTATAAATGCTTATGTTTTAGAGTAATAAAAAGAGAAAAAATTCAAATGGTAGTGTTAATTCTTACCCTAAACTGGTCATTTTCAAGAGATCCATCATGTTTAGCTGGAAGAAGGGAGAAACAAGGCTCTTTAGAAAGTTTGCGGGTTCCAAATAAAAATCAGGGAACTGTGGAATGGAGGTGTACATTAACAATCTACCACAGAGCAAATTCATCCACCATAATGTAGTGGTTCCCTAAAATAAACCACTATAGCACAATATGAGGTACTAGAATTTTGAAAACACTGGATAATAAACTACATAGACCTGAGAGGAATACTGTGTCGAAAACCCACTTAGTAAAATGAATCGTTGGTGTTTAGGGAGAGGATTATAGTGTAGAGTTTTCTCGAAATTTATTTGGAGAATAAGAACAATGAAAACTAAAGAGTAATATCATGATATTTGGAGGGTTTGATACACATGGAAAACCCCTCATTAATGCCTCTTGAATTTTTAAATAATGGCCCCACTTCAATTACAAAAAATATTCCCCTAATCAAAAATCACAATATCCTATTTAAAAGATTATCACCTAAAGAGTGATGGTTTAATTAGATGAATGAATTTGACATGGGAAAAATATATTTGATGTGGTCTAAGGCACCACGACACAATATCCATGAATATCCCTCTATAGTGAACACAATGATGCAAAATCAAAAGTTAGGGATCACCATGGGGCAACCATTACCTTTGTGACATAGACAAATTTCATAGTAAACCTACTAAAAAACAATATAAAACACAACATGTTACTATCTATTTAGGAAGAAAGATTCCCAAAATCACACTTAAACCTCATTAAGATTATCAAATACAAAATTACATTACCCAAACATGGATCAACTCAAAAACCATGATAAGAAGAAGGGATACCAAGGTTTTTATTAAGGAATTAAATTTTCTTCATTTTATAAAATTGTCTCCCTTAAAATACCTATTATCATAGAGATTCACCTATAGGTTTCGTTCTCAAACAAAGAAGGCCACGGAGCTTAAATATTTGCCTCTTTCTCCCAATTATTCTCATGGATCCTCCCATGCCACCACCAAATACAGAAAAGTGGCACCATCTTCCCTCTAAGTACATTACTTATCCAGTGTAATATTCACATTAGTCACACCTCATACAATTAATATGGTTCCAACTCAATGTCATCACAGTCTACAAAAAGCGTAGGTTATGTCATATACCTAAGAAGATGAGAAGCATGAAATATGTAATACATTCCTTGATAATGAAGGTTAAGGTCTAAATGGTAAACCACTATCTACACACATTTAGTGATCTTGAGGGATCCTACATCCAAAAACCATTTTTTTTGTATTTTCAAATAGCCACTTTTTGGGTAAGTGGGAACTATACAAAAATTATCCAGCTATTAACAAAAACCCAACATCCACAAAAACCACACCACCACATTCAATATTTAAAAGATAAACATTCAAATTTTGAAAACCAAAATTCTAGAAACCACTATATCCATCTCGAGCCACGAGCTTACCCATTGTAATACAAAAAGCTTACTTGCCTACCACCATCATCAGTACCATCAACCATCACCAAGAGACCTCGAACCAAGAGGCTAGTCATGTTACTACGTTCCTCTATAGTCATAACCATCATCATCACCATCCTCACATCCATAGAATGTAACCAGAAACTTTATATGATATTCACTTCATCGAGATTCATCGCCACAACCATGGAGCCTCTAAAATTCAACTTCATCACTATCGCTAGCCGATGGACACTCACATGATTGGTATCCATCATAACCATGAATTAATAAAACCAGAAACCAGAGACAGACATCTTAGTGTTGATAACATTGAAAAAGAAAAACTGAACAAAATCAGTAGAACAAGAACCAATCATCATTTTCATAACCACATCCACCACTGAAAAAAGACATCCATAAATAAATAGAGAACCAAAGCCATCACCATATGAGAAAACCGCAAGGACAAAGAAAATGGAGAAATCCAACACCATTCTCCCTACCCGTAAACACATACCGCTCCCCAAACACATCCCAAAACCTCTAGGGAAACCATCACACTCTATCGACCTAGAAGGAGTAAAAGTACTAGGAGGTCAGGGTAGGAAGGAGCAGTAGAGATGGGGTAAGCGAGAAACAAAGATATCAGGGGACATGAAGGAGGATCACTAGTAATGAAACCTTAAGGGAAATCGGAATAGAGAGATTGAGGAAGAACCAATGAATGAACCACCAAGAAATAGGAAAAGGGGGACCAGGGTTGAAACCCTAGAAGAATGAATTGAAGAATCCAGAATTGTGAAGACCGAAGAAGCATCATTGTAAGCATCCAACAACACCTCACAATCGATCTTGCTTACCATCATGCCAAACTAGAAATGGAGTCAAGTGAGAGGGGGGAGATCAAAAGAGCAGCAGAAGAAGCCCGCAACCGCAAGTCCATATCAAAGAAAACCAAATAGGAATCATAAAAATGAAAAGAAGAGTGTAATAAACATCAGCCAATGACAGAAGCTCCAATGCAAGGAGGATGAAGCCCTAGGAGGAGAGGCTCTCCAGAATGAGGGGACCGAGAGAGAGTGGAGGCATCCCTAGTACATCTATATTCTTTAGGGATCCTATAAAATATGTTTCTTTATTTCATTTCTTCCTCATAAATTGGTACCCTAATTGAAGAGTCACTATCAAGAAAACTCAACCACCCATATTGAACTCCAAAGGTATCCTCCTACGATCAACAAACAAAATCTTCCTTCTTAGAGCAGTGAACAATATTTTTTTAATCTGATTTCCACTCTCAGATGTCTCCAAAAGTAAATTTTGGACTATAACCACTACCTCACCCTCCTCATTCGAATAGAAAGATGAATGAGACTTCCAGTCGTAAATATCCTTATAAAGTTCTATTTAAATAGAATCCCAGTAACTATTATTGTTTAAAAAATTTACCAATGATAAATGATCATTCCATGATCTGTAGAATTCTAGAATAGTATCTCAAAGAGTATAATCTAATATGGGTAAATTTTCACTAAAACTATAAAAAATTATAAGGACGGTACGATGTGATCAATCACAACTGAGTCCATAGGACCTTCGATAAGACCTACCAAAAACATGATGTAAAATGTGTGTCTCTATCCAATAATAATCTTACGTAAAATCCATGTAAGAATATGATCTCATAGGCATAGATCTTTCCAACATCCTCCACTGAGTGGGTCTCTCTAAAAAATAAAAAGTGGGTAATCTACATCAGTCAGTCAACAATAACCCATGTAGTGTCACGACCCATCGTGGTCCTAGGTATCCCCATCACATAGTCCATTGACTTTTCCTACCACTTGCACACCGTAATAGTAAATGGATAGAGAAAACCACCTAGATGTTGTTTCTCAACATTTACCCTCTAGATAGTAAGACATTGGCACATAAACCCAATGATGACCCTCTTCATCCCTATCCACTATAATTTTTTCCTGGAGTTTTGGTGCATCTTTTTTACACCTAGATATACCAACCATATAGAGGTATGGAAATCTCACAACATCTCTTCCCTAATGGAAGAAAGTACTACTACCCTACCAAGTACCCTAATCACATCACCTTGGCCCAAATACCGCATGGATATCTAATCACCTCTATATTACAATTCTTATATCACATTTCACTCTAGTTCTATATCTTTTATCGCTTTTACTCAGTATACCAAAGAATATGTGACCACCAAGGTAGAACAATTCATCAATACTTAATCATACTATGAATCTATACTCAAATCCGAAAACAATCTCATCAAGTTCCACTACTCATATGAAGGCCTACAACCTAGCTCCTACACAAACTGAATCTTATGGCTAAGAGAATATGCCCCAACGTTACCTTTACCTGGTGAAAACATCATCTCAAAATAAAACATCTATAAATGATCAAACCAATGCCTATGGGATAGGTTTAGATATTTTGGTTTGAAGATATATTGAAGGATCTTAAAGTATGTGTAAACAAAACATCTCTCACCGAAGAGATAGTGCCACCAATACTTCAAAGGGTGAACGATAGCTTCCAACACTAGTTTTTGAGTAGTGTAGATTCTCTCATGGGGTCATAAATGAAAATACCAATAGAATACAACCTAATCTTCATGCACTAAAACCACTCCCAAAAACTATTCCTAATTCATTACATTATACAATATATTTGATCCCAGTATTGGGAAGTATCAATATGGGAGTTTTGGTCAACCTTTTCATTTGTTCAACAAATGATTCTTCACACTAGTATGACCACAAGAACTTCACTCACTTATTTATAAGTATTTCCATGGGTGATGATAATTAGGATATGTCCTTGGTAATGATTTGGTAATATCCAACTAGGACAAAAAAGATCCTAATATCAAACATGTTATGTGGATGTTTTCATGAAATCATTTCCTCTACTTTATCCAGTTCTATGGATATACTTTTTTCATACATGACATGTCCTTGGAATATCACCTCCCATATGTATAAGTCACACTTTAGCAGCTTGGGATAAAGGTTATGTGCTTGAATCATACTCATAAATATCTCTAGTTTCCTGGCATAATGCTATTTTGTAGGAATTTTTATGATTATTTCATCAAAGAACACGAAAATGAACAAGAACAGGTATAGAAGGAAGATATTTTTCATGAGAGAGATGAACACTAATGACATGTTTTTCTATTTGAATGACATAAAAAAATAATCATATATCCCATCCCAACTCTAAAATACCATATTTAGAATTTCATCCGCTATGATTAATATATAGTGATATCTCGATCAATTATAAATATTAGATTATAACGATGATCCTCATAACTGATAAAAAAGATCAACTCTCTTGAGAAAGGGATATCTATTATTCACCATCACTTGGTTTAAATTCTAGTAATCAATGTAGTGTGAAATACTATTATTTTCATTATTAGTGAAAAACTTAGGAACACCCCATAGTGATGTACTCATCCTCAATAAACACTTCTACTCTAACTCTTCAAGATATACCTTGATTTCCTTCATCTCAGGTAGCACTTTATTATAAGAGGGTATCAAAATGGGTATTTCACCTTCCATGAGATCTATCTAAAATAAAACTACTCTATCCAAACGTATTCTATTGAATTTTTCAAAAAAGAAATATGGATAAATATCCAATACTGGAGTAAGAGTCAAGGAGCATGTCACTTAACCTTCTAAAATATCCAATCCCACCATATTTGTGGTGAACTTTTCAAGTTGACTAAATTCTAGCCCAACTCATCATGCCCCAGGTTCCCACTCTATTATAATCAAGAACCTCCTCTACTTTGGTCAATTGACTGACACATTTATTCTATAGAAATCAATGATAGATCAAACAAATTCAAAAAATCCATACCAAGAACCCAAAAAAAGTTTTTCATCTCTATAATCTTGAATTACTATAGGTTTCATCAACAACAATATGACACTCTAGGAATCACTGAACATGGTCCACTTTCAGGCCTAAGGGCATGTCAAGGGAGACTAAATTAGAAGTTAACTTGACCAGAAGTCCATGTATATCATCTATTTAAGAAGATATAAAGGAATGAGAAGCACTAGTATCAAACAATAAAGTATATAAAGTGGGGGGATCAAAATAATACCTCAAATAGTAGATGCCCCATCTCCACCATCTTCAATAGTTTTACTTATACTATATAAATGACATGAATTATCTCTATAGACATGAACATATGGTTCTTGAGAAGTCTTAGTGCACTATTAAGAACCCCTTCCAGATCCCTCAGTTGAAGATGGAACCTTTCCCCCACCTTTTTGGGTCCTATTCCTTGAATCATTGAAAAAAACTGATGAATATGCCTTTAATTTCATCATTGTCAACACATGCTATGAGGTGTATTAGAAAATGTTTGATATCATCCCATTATTCCATAGTTCAAGAACTATGTGTCACCTCTAGAGGGAGGTGTAGAGGCTAGGATCTGTTTCACCTGTATAATGAATCTATATTGCATATCCCTGGTCTTTATCTTCCTATCATTTTAGGAGTAACTAATGGAAGTAGTAAGTGTTCCACCCATCTTTTTACTGCATGGTGGGTGAGGACCAACCAAACAACCCTCCTCCATGATCCTTTTGGTGTTTAAGTAATTTCATAACACATATTGTTATGAAGCTACCTTGAAGATCCAGACCTGTTGTCTAATGTTGGGTAAAAGTACGATCTCAATTTTTATGTATTTATGAGGCACATATCTTGATAGAAATAGAGAAATGTGGATAAGCCAAGTAAAACAAGAAGAGTATCCTGATACTTTCTTGGAGACCTCCCACAACTCTATGAACTCATTTTCTTAATAGAGATTCATCGTGATAATGATTAAATCCTTGAAAAAGATGTCAATGAATGACTCCCATGAGAGTCTTTTTTATCAATTATCCTGACCCATAACTCATATGCTAACATCTAGCAGGTCCCTGGAGCATAAAATATTCCATCTTAACCTTTCTATCTTTCGACGTCTCGATGCAATCGAAGATACCCTCGATGATGTCCCCCATAATCCTTAATATCTTATGGACCACCAATGCCAAGAAATTCCCGGGGACTATAATGATAGAAATCATTGATGTAGTAAACCATGGATCTTAGTGGTATCTTGAATATGTTTTCTACCTTCTTCACCATTTCAAGTATGGGAATGTTCTCTACAACACATTCCTAATCAGATGGAAATCCCACCAAGTTTCTATGAGGAAACATAATTGTAAAAGTAAGACAATTTGGAACATAATAAGTCACATCTAGTCTAAGCGACCACATAAGGTACTCCTATCAGTCTACCCATAAACCAAGGTATACCCTTCATGAAACTAACCTTGGTCTCTATCCCTACATGTTATTCCCATTCATAATAAATATACTTACACAACCACTTACTCCTTTCAAGTAATTAATGATAACAGATATATATCAAAACATCATGACAACATAGATATATCACACAATCAGAGAAACTATCCCAAACAGATAACACAATTCATGGAATTAAATTAATGTTCTACTATACAAAACTAAAATCTGTATATGTATGGCATGTGAACCTATGATACTTTTTATATTTCATGAAAAAAACGAAAATATCATACATATAGTAATAATAATCCCTTGCATACTAACACAGAGGTCCACTACACATGTGCTTCAAAGGAACACGAAAACACCCCTACCTAATTCCTATGTATTTATCTCCTTCTACCATATCTCACATTAGTAAAAAAATAGAAGAAGAAATTTAGTTCTTTGATACCATTTTTTAACACCTCAACTTGAACCATTGGGTCCCAGCCAGAGGGTCACATGGCCTTATCATGCCTCCCCATATACAATAGGAAAATGAGTAGTAGTAAGGGTTTATGTCCATCATAGGGGATAATAATCCCTTAGTATCATGTCGAGACAAAAATAATAATAAACAATATAACAAATTAATTATCATAGTAACATATTTAAATATAAAGATGGAATACATGACATACAAACAAATGGATATCGATATGACAAGCCCAATAGAGTAATAAGTTAATTTTGATAAATAAATAATTAAAATAGTGGTCATATAGAGTCCATATTGGTCGTTTTTCAACTCTAAAATCCTCTAATAATCCTTCCACTATAGTTATCTTTCCCTTCAATGGATCTCTAGTCATGAAATCTACAACTACACAAAAATTATCAAATTGTTTTTGTGTAAAAGACTCATTATGAAACCAAAAATACACCATTAATCAAGGGTGATAATGTATATATGTGTACAAGATAAAAAATAATAATAAATGTGTAATAAGTGTTATAATATACAATCCAAAACTGAGAGGTCATGAACTAACCAAGTTGTAACAAACCCATGGTCGTACTGGCTCTGGCTCAATGCCAGAAGGATAAACAAAGATATGTCGATAAAGATCAGACCAAGAAACAAGGATATTGATATGTCACTTAGCATCCTTTGGGTATACAGTGAACACTCTACTTAGTATCCATAATGCATCAAGTTATCACACTACTCAGTATCCACAAGGTATCAATTTCTGGCATGTTCTTTTAGAATTCTCAAGGCATCGAGTTACATCTGAGCTATTCGGAAATCATGCTTCAGCTTGGTCTAGATCATAATTCAAGTTCACTCTCCCTAAAGGGGTAATCATACCACAATGGTAAACTATGACGTGTAAAAATCACCAAAACTGTAGAGGGAAGATAAAATAGAACAAGGTATATCATGATAAGAAATCACAACATTACAACATTAGAAATATAACAACATCATATAATCAACATGTGAATCAAAATCGAACACAAGAAAATCTACTCTGTAAATTTTCATGGAGAAAGTATAATAATGGTTCTCATAGGATAAAAACACACCCACATGTGATCAAAACTAAGAACTGTTATTAATTATTACAACACATAAATTATTACATGGTAACATGTGTGACATGATTCCTATGAGTTAAAGAACTTCCTACCTCAAGATTTTCATGTTCAATGTCAAGTTTTATCAATGGTGTAAACACTTAAACCATGTTCCCACACAAACCAAAACATTAGAACAATAAAGGGCCTTCTAGTACCAGTTATAAACCAACATGAAATGGGTTTTAGAGAAAGGAAAATAGAAACAAGCCAATTGGCATAATCAATTATTATAAAAATATAATCTTCATCAAAGAGAGTCTTCATGTTTAGATAGAGGAGAGGAGTAATAAGGCTCTCTAGAAAGCTTATAGGCTCCACAACATAATAAGGGAACTATGCCATGGATGTGTATAGAAAACAACCTCCACTTTGTTGAGGTTGTTTGAAATAAACTAGAATAGAAAAAAGTGAGGTACTGCGTCATGGAAAACACCTGGGAACGACTACCATGACATAGATAGAACGACTACAGTATATAACCACTTTGAAAAATGAACTGTTATAGCATAGGGTGTGAACTACAATATAGATTATTCTCTACAGAACATTGGAGCACTGGACTAATAACAACTAAATAAAAACATCAATATATTTTTAGGGTTTGATTCACCTGGAAAACCCTCTTTAAAGACTCTTGAATTATAAAATTAAGGCCTCACTTCAACTCAAAAAATGGATTCGTCGAATCAAAAATGATAATATCATATAAAAATTCCTATCTCTCTAATACTGAAGGCTGGATCCACTGTCTGAAACTAAAAAATATTAATATATTTTCATCATAGTCTAAGTCACTATAGAAATAACTCCATGAGAAATCCTCTATGAAGAATCCATCCAATCCCTTTATGGGTGGACTTGATTCTACAACACCATCGTGATACATCCATCAAGACCATCGCATGGTAACACTGATTTTGGTATTAATTTTTCCAAAGAAAATACTTAATACTCCTTGAGATTATCTAATCTATAATGAACTAATATTTTCATACATAAATAATTAATTTTCAGATGAATATTAAATAAATTTCATAAATACACACTTGATGACCATAACGGTTTAGTGTATTTGGAGACTAGATACACAATCTTCATATTTCATTAAAAATATTCAACAACTCCAATAAATATATTCCATCATAGTACTTTTCATAGACATACTCTATTTATACCATTCTCCATAACATGGGGAAAAGAAACATAATAATGTGTGATCTCATAGACATTTAGGGGTGAACATTAGGGATATAAATTGATGATCATATAAAAGAATAAGATAATCATAATGGTATGAAATCATGAAAATAACATAAAAAGTTTACACCAAATCCTTCAAAGATCATGAACCTGAGTCATGGAATAACGCATTATCATTTCAAAATACATGATTCATAAGAGTGAGAAATCATCCTTAATCAATGATGAACCATACATTAATTTCATTAAAGTGTGGCACCATCATAAGTATAGAAACCATTTCATATTTCATAGATAGATACTGATATTGTCAATTAATAATAGATAACGGATTAGGGATCAAAACCTATTTTTCATAGTGTATTAAACACACTGACTTGTTCCCCATAGTGTATCAGTCACATCTACTTGTTTTCAATATTGGATCAAGCACATCAATATTTTCCTAGAGTGGGTGAAGCACATTGACTTTCTTCCCATAGTTATATAATGAGATATAAAACATTACTCAATGCATTGGAGGGATATATAATTCCATTCCCACATATTAAATAATGAAAACCATACATATGTGTGCCAAAAGAGCATAAAATTTTAATCATATAATCATATCATAACCCATATAAAATAAATGGTTTTCATAAAAATATCATAATTATAATCATAAACCATCCGTAGACATAATAAGGATTGTATCACTAGAAAAAATCCCATGAAAATCATAAGAAACACCAAAGGGTGTTGTTTTATAAGGAATTGAAATTCCAGAAAAAGTTCATTAAAATATTTCATGAGGGAAATTACCATACCATTTAGAAATAATTTGTTTAAAATATAGAAAATTACAAAATTTTATGTAAAAATATTTATTTCAAAAGATCCATGAAAACTAGTAAAAAAATATTCAATGTATTGAGAAGTCAAGATAGCAGGAAATTCCATTCAAGCCTAATAATTTAAAATAAAACATTCCTTTCACACATTTGTATAAATTTTTTTAAAAGAACATCATTCGAAAAAATAAGAATATTATACTTAAACTATTTTTTAAAAATACAAAAATTGGTAAAAATGAATTTAAATAATCAATGGATAATAGTAAAACCATTTTTGAATACTTATGAAGAAAACATAGATAGGTAATAAGAACATTTTTGACTAATGTGGGAAATAAACTTGTATTTACTTAAAAACATTCCTTTTGTATATTGAGTACTTAAATGGAATAAAATAAAATTAAAACATTTAATCTCTAAAAAAATCATAGGTGAATAAAATTAAATGGACATATCATATAGGGATTGTATAATTTACTCAGTATAAATTCAAGAATAAACAATCCCAATTAAAATAAAATTTAAAACATAAATCCCTTGCCACATGTCCTGTATATATTTTTATACTTTTAAACCTCTTATATAATAAATATAGATTAATTATACATGCATTATAGAACCATACTCTTATCTATTATACCATGTATGATTTTATTATGACACGTTGTCACACATTTGTTCTTAAAATTATTGTTCAAGGTGATAACTACTTTGTTTTTCATCTATGTTTTAGTATTGAATTCCAAGCACTTGTACATTGATTGTAGTTGAATAATATCTATAGTTTTAATCATGATATTAATACCATATATATTAATTATAAATATACTTATAGTCATCTATAAAATTAATAAATAGAAAAATTATTTACATCATTCATGGAGACGGTAGGTCGTACATATCCATCAATGTTGTTTTCATTTTTAAACAAGAAGAAGGAAATAATTATAAATTAAATTTTATCAATAAATAACCATAAATTTTTTGTAAATATAATATATAATTAATATATCAATCCTTTTTACCATCCATGTAAAATGGTTATGAAAAATGAATTACACCACTACGTGTAGACGGTAAGTCATACGTACACACGAGCAATGTTTTCATTTTCCATAGGATGGAATGTTGGTGGATAATGGTTCTTACATTAAATTAATATAAATTAATCATCTTTAATTTATATATTTCATTATTTCAGAATGGATACGATAAATTTTGAGGATGTATAATAATATATTTAATTAAAACCTCTCGATTAATAGTTATACATCTTTATTGAGAATCCTATTTTGGATCACACCAGAAGCCTTTAAAGGGTCATATTTTGGAAATTCCATGAGATATATATCATTTTAAAGGTATATATGAAGATATAATGGTTGGTTTTGTCCAAACTAGAAGTTACATGATGTTTGGAGTGGAGATGATAGGTGGTATCCATTTATTGGGGATGGAAAGGACACACTTGGAACACTTTAAAAGATTAAATACTTTAAAGATAACAACCATGTTTAGTGGTACAAAGGAAACTAAAATTTGAATAAGATATAAGATATGGAATAAATAACCTCATCAAATCCAATTTTTAAAATTTTTGAATAATCTTTAAGTCTTATCATCTAGTTACACCACTTTAAACTAATTTTAACCTTAACGTAAATAACACAACCTTTTACCATGATTTAATAATTATATGAAAAAATAAAAGGGTAATTATAATAAATTTTTATGTGATGATTCAATTTTTTTAATAAATTTTATCTCTTATAATTTATATTGGTATTATAAATTACTTTTAATATAAGAACACGAAACAAATAAAAAACTATTTTTAGGAAATACATAATTTAAGAGTAAAGATCATATACCTTCAAATATGGTAATAAATTGGCTTAAATTTTTTTGGTTAAATAATAAAAAAAGGAAGGTTTTTATACTTTTTGATCAATACAAAACAAAATGTACTCTTATAACCATGAAATTAATTAAAAAGAATCAAAAATTATTTTTATTTTGAATAAAATATAACTTATCTTCACAAAAGTCAAGATTGAGTTCCAAATTTTAAAATAATGATTTAAAAATATATTATTTTACTCTTTAAGGATACCTTTTGTTGATAAATACATCATCAAATATGATAACAGAAAGCGTTAGGGTCATTTTAATGTTTTAACTAATGGTTTTAAACCAATTTTACATCTTTTTCTATGGTGATAAATATTTACTATAATCACTATTCATAATGATAAAAAATTATGTTTTGCCTATTATATTTTATTATTTATTCTGATTCTAAATATTCAATCAATTTAACCAAATTCAAATCACATAAATTTATTAATTTAATTTAAAATTAAACCCTCAAAACATGAGGGAAAATTTTTTTCCATAGAAAAGGTTTTCTAAAGTATTAAGGTTTTTATATCGAAATTAATCTTAAAACAAAATTGATTTCAGTGACCTAAATTGGATTATTAATAATATATTTAAGCTAATAATTATTTTAAAACTTTTTTTAAAATAAAAATTATGTTTTAAAATGATTTAAATGAAAATCCATTTATAAAAAAAATTGTATTTTCAATTTTTATCAAAAAATAAATATTTTCAGAAAACTATAGAAAATTATTTCTAAGAAAAATTTGAAATGATTATTTCAAAAAATTAATTTTATTTTATTAAATAATTTTTTGAAAAGAGGTATATATTAATTTATTTTATTTATAAAAACAATTAAAATCATTTTTTAGGGAAATGTATTTTTGAATCATTTTAAGAATTTATTAAAGATTCAGTATTTAATTATTAATATGTTGGGTATATCTAAATCAATTACACATAAATTTTAAAATATATTTATTCATATTCACTTTTCAAATTTTAATGACTATAAAATTACTATCACATTAAATAATAATATTTGAATAGTATATTATGGTTCATCTAAACTCATAATTACATGTAATGAAAGCTGTCAATGAAATTACATTTATTTGAAACAAATATTTCATAAAATATTGAGGTGTTATATTATACCCCCTTAAAAAGAGTTTCTCCATTTTAATTTTTTTATTCTGATAGAAATAAATGAGTATATCTTTATTTTATTATATCATTGGGTTCCCAAATAAATTCTTTAAATTTTTTATTTTTCTAGATAACTTTAACTATGTGAGTAGTTTTGTTCTCTTGAACTTTATTTGTGTGATCAAATATTTATGCTAGTTTTTTTTCCTAACAAATATCATGGTCCAATGGTATGACCTATGTGTTAAGTATACGTGATGGATCAGGTATGTACTTCTTCATGAGAAATATATGGAACACCTTGTGGACATTACAGAGGTATGGTGTAAGCACCTAGTGATGAGCTGTCATCTCTATTCGATCTGGATTATTGAAGTGTCCAGTATACTAAGGGCTAAACTTTCCTTTATTTTTGAATCTCATAAACATCATCAATAATAAAATTCATATAAATATCTTTTTATCAAGTTTAAACTCTAGACTATACCAATAAGTTTCTGCATAAATTTTCTATCGAATTTGAGATGCTCTTGTGTGATTTCAAATGGATATTTCTTTCTATGAAATTTTCTCAAATACCCCAGTCCCAATAGCTTCCATTCTCCAAATTTATCAAAAAAATTTGGATCTCTAAACTTCCTACCATATTGGTTCTAATAAGGATGCATCTAAATTCTCAAGTTAAAGCTATTTTTCAAAGAAAACTAAACTAGAATAAGGTGTTTATCCCAACCACCATTGAAATCTGTAGAGCTAGACCACATGATATCCTCTATGGTTTAAATAATTCTTTCAAACTAAACACTTTTATGGGGATAAATAGTACTGAAACACAACTATGAACGAAGATAATGCTAAAGGCTTCACCCAAATATTAATGCAAACCTTATATCCCGATCAAATATAATAGAATATTTTACCCCATGAAACCCTACCACATTATTAATTTATATTCTAGAAAGATGATTAAAAGATAAATCTTCTTTGATAGATATGAAGTGTGAATAATTGATAAGGTGATTGAATACAACCTAAATACCATTACATTATTAAGACATTTTTTGGAGTCTGATAACGAAATCAATGGTAGTTTTTTCCCATTTCCATTTAGTTATAGGTAACGGTTGTAACAACCCCTCAGATATTCATCTCATAGACTTAACTTGGTGATATACCAAGAATAAAGATAGATACTCAGTAGTATCCATTTTCATGTTATCCCACTAGAAATTGTATTTCAGATATCTATATATCTTTATAATTTGAGGATGTAAAGATAATAATGCAGTATGATATTTATCTAAAAGTTCCTTATAGTGACCCTAGCCTTTTCCACATATCATTACATGATTTAAAGCATAATGAAACATCATATTACAAGCCAAGGTTCATGAATTCTAGTGTCATGGAACACTAAGTACATAAAACTGAAAAACCTCGGACTAAATAAAGCATTACTTTATTTAATCTTCATAAAGAGATCCTAACTTCCATTGTAGTCATACATATTTGTAGGGTAACCCAGGGATAACATGGACAATGAGATATTCTAAAAGCTCAGTATGGGAATCATAGTAATAAAACTTTTACACATGGGTTAAAAGGCATGGAATAATAAAAATAAAAGTCATGAAACACATGGAATCATAACATATAAATATGGGATCATATAAACTTGGATTCATTGTAATGTGGTGGAAATATAAAATAGGACTTCAGAACGAATCAAGGCTCATTTCACAAGGAGGATGACAATTCAAGGTTAACCACCAAGACCGTTGCACATGGTAGCATGAGTCAAGGCTAACTGCCAAGACCATTGCACATGAGGTCACATGAGACTCAAATTTACCCAATGAATTTGAGTGATATCTGGTTTTACTAATCTTAAAATGTTCATGAATATTCTTTCCACATATATAATCATACATAATAAATCATAAACATAAGGTTACCCATGGAAAGAAAGGGGTACCATAATCATATCATAAAGCATAATGAATGGGTATATCATAAAAGTGTCTATGAAAGAAAGGAATTAGAACATAAATTTAAATTAATAAGGTAAAATTGGCTTATATCATGGTTATTTATTTTAAATTGAAGTGAAAACATGTACAAATATTATTTAATAATTTTTAGCAATGAAACATTTTAGTGCGGTTTTATGGAAAACACTGACAAGAATTTAAATAGAAAAGGAAATGATATTTTGTACAATAATAGAAGTGATCCAAGAATGTGTTCGTATAAAAATCACTGGATTTAAAAAAACAATGGTTTATTAAATCATATGTTAGAGGGAAGATGAAATTGGATACGAATTTGGGAAGTTTCTTTAAAGGGGTTTGCTTATCGGGAAGTATTTAATGGGGAACCAATTAAAAACATGTATATCCATGAAAGAAAATTATGATTGGACCATGATTAATTATTTTGGACATATAAATAGAAATTATAAGATTTACATAAATCGAAAATATGATTTCATTTGGGTAAAAAAGGGATTAAGAAAACTCAAAGGAATAATGGAGGTTTGGGTAGAATCCCTTACCTTAAGATTGATGGTGTTATCCAATTGAAATTAATGACCTGAATAATCAAATTATGTTCATTAATTAATAATTTCAGAACATATTTTACTTTTAATATATTTATAATAACCTTTTTAAGTTCATTCATGGACCTTTTTATGGGTTAAGCGGTTCAATTTCATTGTTTGAGTCTGTTTGTTTCATAATCAGTTTACTTATATAAATGAACAGATAACCTTGTAAAATGAGGATGGTTGTCAAGAATTGGATTTTTATATCATTATTTAACATCCATAAGTTTAATGGTTATAAATTTCATTTGGTTACTTTGAGTGAAGATGAGTCATTACATAAAACTTTAGTGATATCCTTTTGGGTTAATTGGTAGTTTTTGACCACAATGAACACATTTTGTTTTATAAATCAAAACCTTGTGTACAAAAAGATTACAAAAACATTTATGAGACATTATATATATATTATATTTTGGTTCATCCATATTAATGGTTTCATGATGATAATTGAAGATGGTAATGGAAATTGAAAACCCATCAGCCTTGAATGTGGTAAATTAACACATCCTGAATGGTGGATTTACTACTATAATAAAAGAAGGGTAAATGATAGATGATAATAAATTATTCCAGAATCACAACAAAATTACATTAAATATAAGTTACTGGATTTTTCATAACATTTATATTATGATAGGTAAGGATAGAAAAGAAAACAAATGAACTTGAAAAAAAAGTAAAATCATTGAAAAGGGGAATTTACCTCTTGAGTTAACCTTCTTTGAGTGCCTCTTATAGGGAGAGTATTTGGCCTTTTGAGGAGACCAGAGGATGATGGAAGTGGGGGAGGATCTTTAGGAGAGATTTGAATAGACTTTAGGAAAGGAAAATTTATTGATACGAGTGAAGAGAAGAGGGGAGTGTGGGTGGTTTTTATATTGGAGGGGAGGATGGTTTTCTTAATATTATAATCATTAGTTTATTATTTTTCCATAAGATAAGATATAGTAAATATTATTGTGACCCAAAACAGTAATATGTGCATGTGAGATCAAACCAATGGCCATTTACATCATACATAACTCAAGCATGATGCATAAATTAATTTATTTAGCATTTATTGTAAATTATAATATTTTTCTATTCACCAAAAATTCGAGTATTTTAGAAAAAATACAAAAATTAACCTTAACAATTTTCTGACATGTATAATCCAAATTTCTAACCCATTTTTAAAAAATAATTTTATAAATATGATTAATTTAATTTTTAATTAAAATCATAATTTACATGAAAATTATAGATTTTAAAACTATAACAGATTTTAAAATGTTTTCAAAAATTACCTAAGGTCTTATAAAATTATCTTAAAACCATAAGACATAAAATGGATAATTTATGAACACCTTTTAAGAAAACGAATTTTCTTCTAAATTAATTAATTAATTATAATTATTATTTATGACTTACAAAAATACAAATACTTTTACTATGGTCATACTATCACCTATAATATGCCTAAATTTTATTTATACATTCAAGGGAGTCGTTACTATTCTTTTATAATTTCACTATTCATAAGGGTCATATTAATATTATCACCTATAAGATGCCTAAGGTCTTATAAAATTATCTTAAAATTGTGTATGCCATATTTTTGAAATTCAAATCACTGGTGTGACAATATTATATCTAAAGGTCACATAGTACTTATTAGTTCATTAAGTTGTGATTTCATGTGATTATATAACATAATTATAAGAAGGGAATTTCCATTGATAAAATATTGGGTCGTTACATTCTTCCCCCCTTATGAAATTTCACTCTTAAAATTTTATTTTACATTGTAAGTGATAAATGGGTGTGGATACTTTTCCTTCATTGCCTCCTCTAGTTCCCATGGTACATCTTCTTACTTATGGTTCTACCATAAGTACTTTAACTAGGTGAGTAGTCTGGTTACTTAAAAATTTATCTCTACGATCCAAGATCTTCACTGGATGCTCCTCATAAGAAATATCATTCTCCAATTGTACCACCTTTGAAGATAGTACATGTTAAGGATCTCGTATGTACTTCCTTAATAGGGATACATGGAAAACCTCACATACTTTAGACATGGTAGGTGGAAGTGCCAATCGGTAGGCTAGAACCCCAACATGATCAAGAATATTGAAGGGTCTGATATACATGGGACTTAACAATATTTTCTTCCAAAACATCATGACCTTATTCCATGGAGATATGAGATAAATACCTTGTCTCCAACTTTGAACTCATGGTCTCATCGACAATTTTCCACACAACTCTTCTATCGACTTTGGGATGCCTTGATATGATGTCGAATGTTTTTCACCTTATCCACCATTTCATTGACCATTTTAGGTCCAAACATCTTACACTCACTGACTTCATCCCAACATGCAGGTGTTCTACACCCTTTCCCATAAAGGGCTTCATATAGTGCCATTCAGACGCTAGAGTGGAAACTGTTGTTGCTGGAGAATTCAACTAGTGGAAGATATTGTTCCCACCCTCCTTTGAAGACCATATATCATGCACATAGCATGTATTCTAGTCTCTAAATAGTTCGCTCAGATTATCCATCAGTTTGAGGATGATTGGCCGTACTTAAGTTCAGTTCAGTGCTTAGAGCATGTTGGAGACTTTTCCAAAAACATCAAGGAGAATCCTCTATCTATATCAGATACAATAGATTGTGGTAATCCATGAATCCATACCACCTCTTTTATATATATTTTTTAAAGTTTATCCAATAATAATTCATCTCAAATTTTGATAAAGTGAGTTATCTTTGTAAGACAATTCATAATGACCCATATAGCATTGTTTCCTCTGGATTTCCTTAGATGTTCGGTGACAAAGTCTATGGTAATTTTCTCCCACTTCTATATTGGTAGGGGTAGTGGTTGCATCATCCCCTTCGACTTTTGTCTTTTAGCCTTCTCTTGTTGACATACCAGGCACTTCGATGTATACACATACATCTCCTTCTTTATATTGTCCCACCAAAAGTTCTCTCGGAGATCTCGATACAACTTTGTGCTCCCTGGGTGAATAGAAAAGGATGAGATATGTGCATCATTTAAAAGATCGTTCTTTTTCTTTGGATCAGATGGTACAAATAATAATGACCCAAATATTACAACTCCTTCCTTATTAATCATGAACTTAAATAATTACCCTTTTCTAATATCTTCCACCCTTTTCTGAATTTCAACATCTTTTCTTTGAGCATCCTTTATTTTCTTTATGAGGGATGGTTGAGAAATAATTTGAGAGAGGATTTATGGTGTTCCTCATTTTATGATTTCCATGTTCATCCTCTTCAAATATAAGAATATTGTATCCTTTTTAATTATCATCATTGATAAATATATAAGATCCTTTCTACTTAGAGCATCTTCCACCTTGTCTTCCGTACTAGGATGGTAGTAGATTGAGCAGTCATAAACCTATATGATCTCTAACCCAATTCGATGGTGCATATTAATCTACTTTTTTGTGAATATATATTTTATACTCTTTTGATCAGTATATATCTTTCAATTCTCCCTATAGAGATAATGTCTCCATATTTTTAATGCAATGATCATAGATTCCAACTCCAGATCATACATGGGATAGTTTTTCTCTTGTATTTTTAACTATTTTAAGGTGTAGGCCATCACTATATCAATTTTCATTAGTACACAACCTAAGACTTTCTTTAAACAATCACTGCACACCACAAAGAGTTCTCCACTCATTGGGAGTTAAAGTATTGGTATAGTGATAAGCCACTTTTTCAACTCCTTAAACCAGTCTTTATATTCTTATGTCTAGATGAACTTCACTCCCTATCATTTCATCTTGGTCATTGGGTTTTAAAATCACAAGAAGTTCTTTAAAAATCGTCGACAATACCTTGAGAGATCCAGAAATTTTCGGATCTCTATTACAGATGTTGGCCTAGTCCACTCTTCAATTTCCTTGGTCATAGAAGGGTCTAAAAATATCCCTTTATTGGTGATAACATTCCCTAATAATGATATTACCTCCAACAAAAACTCATATTTATTGTAATTTTCATGTAGTTTTTCCATTCAAAAAGAATTTAGCATATTATTAAAATGCCCCTCATGTTCCTCCTTACTCTTGGATTATATCATAATATTATCAATAAAGACTACCACAAATTTGTCGAGGTAATCTATAAAGACTCTATTCATTAAATCCATGAATATTTAAAGAGAATTAGTGAGTGTGAAGGGCATCACTATGAAGTTGTAGTGTTCATACCTCGTTTTAAAGGAAGTATTGGGAATATTATCCTTCCTCACATTTAATTGTTTATATCCTAATAGAAGGTCCACCTTAGAAAAATAACTATCCCCATGAAGCTGATCAAACAAGTCATCTATCTGTGGTAGGGGATAGTTTTTATTTATCATGATTTTATTGATCTCACGACAATTAGTGTAGAGACGCATTTATCCATAATTCTTCTTGACGAAGTGGACTAGACCACTCCATGGTGAATCATTTAGGTATATAAAACCCTTATCCAGATTCTCTGGTAACTACTTATTTAGATCTTCCACATCTACGATGGAAATTCTATAAGTTTTCTTTGATATAGTTAGGGATCCGGGAATTAGTTCAATTGAGAACTCAACCTCAATCCAAAGGAAGATAAGAAAACTCTTTAGGGAATACATCAGTGTAATCCCCCACGATGGCCATGTATTTAAGAAGTATCATATATTTTGTCTCAATAATTTTAGCATAACATTATTGCTCACAAGGAAGTAATATCCACACTTGATACAATGATTCAAAAGAAGATTCATCTTCCTCTTTTCACTTGTAAAAAATTATAGGATGCTTCAAGATGTGAAGAGAGATATCCCTTTCCAAATAGTTTATGTTGGATTTGTATAATGATAGTCAATATATGCCCAAGATAACATCAAACTCCACTAAAGGAAGTATGAAATGATATGATGGGAGTTTCAGTCCATAAACATTTATCAGGAATGAGTTTTAAACCTTAGACATAATAATTTCCCCATTCACTGTTCTCATAAATAACTTATCCACCAAATTTTGAGGTGGTTCCTGAATAGTTCTACTAAATTCTAAATATATGAAAGAATGAGTAGAACCAGAATCAAATAATACATTCACCATTATTGAATGAATAACTAGTGTACCTTTAACAAAATCGTTTTCCAGTTCCACCTCAGTAGTAGTGATAGCATAATCCCTTACTTGTTTCCTTATAGGTTGTTGTTGATTTCATCTAACAACCCTTGGCTTAGGGAAATAGTTTTCATAATACCCATGCTCTTTGTAGTTATAACACTGCACCCTTGGTTGAGAGTTTTTCTGAACCTTCCTTTATTCTTCCACATTAGCGGTATTCTTCATATACCTTTGGCAGTTCTTTGCTAAATGTCTCATCTTTCCACATTTGAGCAATTCTAGGTTCCCTTTAGACAGTTCGCAAGAAGATTCTTCCCATAATTTTGACACGTGGGATGTTTGATCTTATTTCTATCATGGGATTTATTTTTCGAACCACCCATGTTAAATTCCATCTTATGATTTTTATCAACGGGCCCACAAGACCACTAGGTTTCTCCGATCTCCATTTCAACCTTGAGGAAATGACAGACAATCTCCTCATAACTGTCAAAGTCTTGAATCACCGATGATTTTTATAGGCTCGTTTTTAATCCACTAAAGAAGTGGTTCACCATGATTTTAGTGTTCATGACAAAGATAGAGGCATATATTACAAGTCTTGTGAATTTTTCTTCATATTCCCCAATGGAATCATCTTCTTTCTACTTGAGTATAAGGAACTCTCTTTCCATCTTAGGGAGGAGGATTTGGGGAAAATAATTATTGAAAAACATTTTCTTGAATTCCTCCCAATCTATGATATTAATTTACTCTTGGGAATCCATATTCTTGATCAGTGTACAACACTAATTATCTTTCCTATCAAAATGATAAACCACCAGGACAACTTTCTCTTCTTCTAAGCACTAGAGGAGAGAGAATATCATTTCATTGGAGTTAATCCATTGTTCTGAAAGGAGGGGATCGAAAGATCCAATAAACATGGGAGTCCATTTATGTTTGAATGATTCAATAGAAACTTTCTCTTTCCTTGGGGGAGGAGGATGTTCCACGTGATTCACGTTATTATTCATAACTTAAGCTAGCTGATCAAGTAATGTCATGAAGTTTTGAGAACCCGCCCCATTCATATTTGGAATATAATTAGGAAAATATTCACATTCCCTGTCACATTGATTATTGGAATGTGTTATTCTATTTCCTACCATTAACTAAGAGAAATAACATAAAATTAGAGGGATTTAATACATAGTTATTGAGCATTAAAAGGAAACATTGAACATAAAATGATAAAATTGTAAAGGATAAGTATATCCTAACTTGTGATTACTTAGGTTTCAATCTAGGATATTCTTGGTCTATTTCTTAACTTATATTATTATGGGATATTTTTTATTCCCATAATAATGGTTTGTACCAAGCTCATGAATTTAGAAAAGCATATCCCCCAGGAGTGTCAAACCAAGAGTGAAGAAAGGCATGTTGTTGTGCACTAGTTCCCATTTGAGTTGAGATCAAAGGAGTGTTTTCGGGGTTTTCCCTTAGATACATCAGTTCCATACCCACCTATACCTATTTTTATCAACACAAGAATGTATTTTCTTGATAAATCACTTACTCTATAGTTACCAAAATTTAGGTATGTTTTCTTATACTTAGTCTCATCACTAATGTTCTTACTAAATTGCTAAAATCTTAATCTCCAAAATAACTGGAACATCCTATTATAATAACTATAGAGACTCTAGACTTATACACATATCATTACATGATTTTAAGGGTAATAAAACATTATATTATGAGATATGTAACGTGTAGTATAGTGTTTTAAATGACTAGGTACATAAAACTTAAAAAACATGGGACTAAATAAACCATTTCTTTATTTAATCTTCATAAAGAACATGTAACTTCCCTTGTGCTCATACATCTTAATAGAGTAAACTTGGGATAAAATAAACAAATGGATTAGCTAAAAACCCAGTAAGAAGAAATAATTTTAATAAAGCTTTGGTAAATGGGTTAAAAGGCCTGGCATAATGAAAATAAATGGCATGGAACACATGGAATCATAACATATAAACATGGGATCGTATAAGCATGAATACATTTTAATGTGGAAGAAACATAAACCATGACTTTATCACAATTCAAGGATTTTTTAACATGGAGGAGTGCATGTCAAGGTAAACCAGCAAGATCGTTTCACATGTTAACACGAGTCAAGGGTAACTGTCAAGACCATTTCACATGACATATAACGAGACTCAACTTTACCCAATGAATGGGCGTATCATAAAAGTTTACATGAATAAAAATCATTAGAAAACACATAGACATTCATAAGGTAAAATAGAATTATATCATGGTAAGTGATGTAAAATTTAATTGAAAATTTATAAATAGAGTTTTTAATAATTTTTAACATTAAAACATTTTAGTATGGTTTTACAAAAAACACTAACAAGAATTTAAAATAGAAAAAGGAATAATATTTTTTTCAAAACAAGAAATGATGGAATAGGGTTTAAATAAAAAAATACTGGTTTTATAAAAAAAAATGGTGTATTAAAACATATGGTATAGTTCACATGAAATTGGGTATGAATACAGGAAGTTCCCTTAAATGGGTTTTCTTTTCAGTTAGCATTGAGGAGGGAACCACTTAAAAACATGTATATCCCCAAAAGAGAATTATAATTGGACATTGATACATGAGTTTGGAAATAAAAATATAAATTATAATATGTAAATAAATATAATATATGATTTCATTTGGGTAAAAGAGAGATTAAGAATAACACGAATGAATAATGGAGGTTTGAGTAGAATCCCTTACCTTAAGTGTAATAGTATTATCCACTTGATATCAATGACCTGAATAATCAAATTAGGTTTATTATTTAATAATTACATAACCTCATTTATGTGTAACATATTTACTATAACCTTTTTAAGTTCATTCATGGCCTTTTTGATGGGTGAAGAGGTTCAATTTCATTGTTCGGATCCGTTTGTTTCATGATCAATTTACTTATATACATTAACAGAAAACCATGTAAAATGAGGATGGTTTTACAGAATTGGAGTTGTATTTAATTATTTAACATCCATAACGTTACATGGTTTTAAATTTCATTTGGTTACTTTGAGTGAATATGAATCATTACATAAAACATTAGTGATAACCTTTTTGGTTATTTCGTGGTTTTTGTCCACAACGAACACATTTTATTTTATAAACAAAAAATATGTGTAAAATAAGATTATAGAACCATATATGAACATAATAAATATATTATTGTCTAGTTCAACCATATGAATTTTTTCATGACCATAATTGAAAATGGTAATGGAAATTGAAAACCCATCGTCCTTGAATGTGGTAAATTAACACATCTTGGATGTTGTCTTTACTACTAGAATAAAAGAAGGGTAAATGAGAGATGATAATAAATTATTCCATTATCATAACATAATTACAATAAAAATAAGGTAATTTATTTTTCATAAAATTTTTATGAGAATAGTTAAGGACAGAAAATAAAATAAATGAACTAGAAAAAAAGTAAAAGAATTGAAAAGAGGAATTTATGTCTTGAGTTAATCTTCCTTGAGAGCCTCTCAAGGGGAGAGGATTTGGTATTTTGAGGAGACCAAGGTATTTTAGATGTGGGGGAGGAGCTTAGGGAGATATTTGATCAGAATATAAGAAATTAACAGGGATTGATAGGTGTGAAGTGAAGAGGGGAGTGTGGGTGGTTTTTATAGGGGAGGGTAGGAGGGTTTTCTTAATATCTTAATCATTAGTTTATTATTTTTCCATAAGACAAGAGATAGTAATGATTATTGTTACCAAAAATAGTAATATTTTCATGTGATTTTTAACCAATGGCCATTTTCATCATCCATAACTCAAGCATGATTCATAAATTAATTTGTATTGTATTTATCGTAAATTATAATATTTTACTATTCACCAAAAATTCAAGTTTTTTAGAAAAAACCCAAAAATTAACCCTAACCATTTTTCAACATATAGAATCCAAAAATTAAATTCATTTTTCAAAAATAATTTTTTAAATATTATTAATTTAATTTTTAATTAAAATCATAATTTAATTAAAAAATACAGATTTTAAAACTATAATTGAGTTTATAATGTTTTCAAAAATTACATAAGGTCTTATAAAATTATCTTAAAATGAGAAGAAATAAAAATTTTAAATTAAAAACACATTTTAGGAAAGTAAATTTTATTTTAAATTAATTAATTAATTTTAATTATTTATTTATGACTTACAAAAATACCAACACTTTTACTATGATAATATTATCACTTATAAGATGTATAAATTTTATTTATACATTCAAGAGTGAGGTTACTATTCTTTTAGAAAATTTAATATTCATAAGAGTTATATTAGTGTTAATAAGGGTAGGTTACTACTTATAAGGGTATGTTTCAGTTCACCAAAAAATTATCTTTTTCTTATTGGTCTCTAAATGTCTTACTGATTTCAACCGTTTAAGTCAGATTTTGAAAATTTAAATCACAGAAGAGACAATATTATATTATATGGTCGTATAATAATTAGTAATTCATTGAGTTTTGATTTTATGTGATTATATGACATAATTATAAGAAGGTAATTTCCATTGATAAAAAATTGGGTCATTACATTCATTCCTCAATTCTAATATTTATGGTACACTTACTCTTTTTTAAACCTTATCTTTCTAACACTGGGATGGTTAAACTCAAGGTCATTCCATAATTTCTTCTATAGTTATACATCTTCCCTCCACACCTCTTTAATACTTACATGTACAGATGGTTGATTATTCATTTTAGAAAGATAATATTTCTCCCCTTTAATAATTATAGATCCAATATTTTTTAAAACTAAATTATTGGATCTTTTATGATCCTCATCATAGATACGGTAACATTATCCTTTGACTAAGAGCATCCATTACCTTATTATCCTTCCTAGGGTGGTGATTTATTGAGCAGTCATAATGTTTAATCACTTCTAACCATCTTCTCTAACACTTATTCATCTATTTTTGAGTGAATATATAATTTAGACTTCTATAATAAATATATATATCACATCTTTCTCTATAACGACAATAACTCTATATCATTAATGGAAAAATTATCATAGTTATCTCTAAATAATGATTTTGATAATTTTATTGTGAAAATTCAATTTTCTTGAGATATAAGATATAACCATATCATTATGCATGAGAATCCATCCCAACCCCTTCTTTTATGTATCACTATAGATTACAAATCCCTTATCCACTATAGGCTAATGTAAGAATAAGTGAAATGACTAAACTTCTCTTAATTTTCTTGAAAATTTTCTCACATTCATTTTTCCAATATAAGTTCATTCATAAATGAATCCTCTTAAATTCACTCATTTGATATTATATGAGCCAATAATTGAACTTTTCTATTCTTAAATTCACACTTGGTAAATTTTTCATAAAATTTATCTTTAATAAGGTTATTAATTATAAATTTCAAGAGATATTTGTTTTATTACTTTCAATTTGAATATATAATAATTTCATCTATAACCACTATTAAAAACTAATTAAATTAGTCATTAATCAAACTTTTCATTAAATCCATGAAGATATTAGAGTAATTTACATGGCCAAATGACATCACTATAAATTCATATTGTGTATACCTAGTATAGAAGGATGTCGTGGGTATGTCTTCAGTTTTGATCCACAACTAATAGCACCCAGATCAATTATCAATCAGGGAAAACTATTTAAGTCCTCAAAATTGATAAAATAAGTCATCAATATGGGATAGAGGATACTTGTCCTTGATAGTGATCATTTTAGGTTCTCAGTAATCAATGCAGAATCACATTGATACATATTTATTTTTAACAAAAAGAACAGGTTCCCTCGAGCTGATGAACTTGGCTTCATAAGTCCCTTTTTAAAATTTTCCTAGTGTTCCTTCTTCAATTTCTGCAACTCAATTGGGGTCAATCTATAAGAGGTATTTTTAATAGATGTATCAATAGGTATGAGTTCTATTAATAAACTTGATTTGTGATTCAAAGGAGGACTAAGAAATTATTCCATAAATACACCAATAAACTCCCAAAAAATACACATATCTTTTATGTTGAGTTTATTTCCAACAATTTCTGATAAACATCCCTTTAAAATATGATTTCATACCTATATAATGGATTCGATTTTAATTAGCACTGAATATTTATCATCGCACCAAAATAAAATCATAGGTTTGTTCCGAATACCAAACTTGGCTTCCCTTCATTATAAATTTATGTTGGATTTATATAGGGAAATAAAATCCATGTATAAGATAACATCAAGGTAAAAGATATGGAGAATAATAATATTTTCAGGAAGCACATTGAAGATACTTCAATCAGAGAAGAATCATATACTTTTTATGTGATCATCATACCATTAGAAGTATTCACTACTACTTTAAATTATAATAATTAAAGATATGAATTATAATTAATTGATTCTTTTCTTGATATAAAATAATTCATATAACTAATCTCAAATAGGGCTCTTTAGTATTTTATCTTCCTTATTACCACCTCAAATTCATTATTCTATATTTAATCCCTTTGCAAAACCAAAATGGTAGCATGACTATTAGGTATATTTGATCACAATGATAAGACATGAAAGATAATTTATACAATGTCTAAATAATGATACCTTATTTTCATTATTTTACCCATTAGGTTTAACCTAGTTCATCCATGGTTATTATTTATTCAAATCCATCATAAATATTTGTGACGTAAATTAGAATTAACCCAATCATATCTCCCATGAGAGTCAAACCTGGTGCACAATAAGGGAACACTTAAAATTCCCTAGAATTATAGCCAGGAGGAACTCATTTTTTGGGTTGTTCCCTCTATATCCATCTATGTTGAAAACCATATCCACTTGTAGTATTCAGACATGTTATGTTTTTTATGAAAACCATATAATCACTTTATTAAAAAAAACTATTATGATATTATCTTATACTTTGACTTATACCCCATGTTTTTAACAATGTTTTCAAATACCAATTTATAAATAATAACTAAACCCTTATCAGATACCAACTATAAAAACCCAATCTTTTCATACAAAATATTTCATCTTTTTCGATTAATATTAAATAAATTTCATAAATACACACCCAAGGACCATAACGGTTATGTTTATTTTGATAAAAGATACAAAATATTATTAATTCATGAATGATCTTTAATGTATCCCATAAATATCTTCCCACACAGTAATATTCACAGAAAATACCTTCTTATACCCTTCTTCATAACCTAGGGAAAGAAAACATAAGAAAGAGTGAGTTCACATGATCAGTAAGTGTAAACATGAAGGATATCAGTTAATGATCATAAAAAATCATATGATAAGAATAAGGGTATGATATTAGGACCATAACATACAAATTTCTCACCCAATATGTCAAATATCATAAACATGAATTGTGGTATAAAGCATTATCATTTCAAAAGACATGAATAATAAGAGAAATAAATCATCATTAATCAATCATGAACTAAAATATCATGTAATAAAATTGTGGAACCATCATAAGTATAGAAACCATTTCATATTTTATGGTTAAATATGGATACTACCAATTCATAATAGATGAAGAATCAATGCATATTTCCCATAGTGTATTAAGTACATCGATTTGTTCCCCATATTTGATCAAACACAACAACTGGTTTCCCATAGTGCATCAAGAACATCAACTTCTTTCCCATTTTTATCTCAGGATATAAAAAAAATTACCAAATTCATTGAAGGGATATATAATTTTCGGATCAATCATAACATAATTAAAACCATACATTTGTGTGCCATATGATCCTAATACATTCATTATATCATCATATCATTACACATGTGAAATAAAAATGTTTCCAAAACATCTTATCATTATAATCATAAATAATCTAGAGAAATAATAAGCATAGTATTGATGGATTATATCTCTAGTAAACCAAAATAAACACCAAAGTTTTTTTCATTCATTAATAAAAATTCCATAAAAATATAATTAAAACATTTATGTGGAAAATAACATTTCATATTGAAATAAATAAATTAAAATATGAAAATTTATAAAATATTATGGGAAAAATTTTGTTTGAAAATAAAAAAAATATATAAAGAAACCATCAAATAATTAAGTGGTCATGATGGAATAAAATTATATTCAAGTCATATAAGCTAAAATAAAAAATTTATTTCTCAGTTTTGAAAAAAAAAGTTTAAAAGTAAATTGCTCATTAAACGAAAAAATGATTCCTTTTAATTGAATTTTTAAAATTTTGAATATGGGTAAAAATATATTTAAACAATCATATAAGAATAGTAAAAAAATTCCTGAAGAAATATTTTGAAAACATAGACAGCGAAGATAAAATATTTTTGAAAAAGGGAGAAATAAAGTAGTTTTTCCTTAAAAACATTATTTCAGTATATTGAGTATATAAAGAGATGAATATAAAATTAATTCATGAAATATATATAAATAAAAATAAAATAATAAAATGAAATAGATTTATCATATAATAATCATATAATTTCCTTAATAGAAATTCAACCCTAAACAATCCTAATTAATGTAAGATCAAAACATAAATTCCTTATATCAAGTATCGTATTTACACATATAGGTTTAAATATCATGTATAATAAAAATATATTAGATATATATGTATTATAAAACCATAATAATATATATAATTTCTTTTATTATAACTTATAAAATCCTATCATTCGTTTATTAACAAATTTCTATTAAAATCCATGTTCTGAGTGACAACTATTTTGTTTTTCATGCATGTTTTAGTTAAAAAAATCCACATCCTTCTAATTTGATTATGGTTTTGTAAAATAAAAAAAAATTTATTAATTATATTATTAATATATACATTCATTATGTATAATTATATATTTTAAAAGGAATATATAGAAAAATTCTTTACACCATTCATACAGACGGAAAGCCATACGTACACATTAAAGGTGTTTATATTTTTTAATGAAAAGAAGTAAAGAATGATAAATAATATATTATTATTATATAATAAATATAATATCATTAATATCACATATAATCATTATTTACATCATCACAACCATCCATGTAAAAAAAATGAAAAAAAATCACATCGCTACATGGAGGCGGTAAGTCGTAAGAACAATATTTTATTTTTCCACAAGATGTAAATAAGGTGGATAATGGTTATTAAATTAACATAATTAAAATTAAAAATATTAAATATACCTATTTCATGTTATCATAATTTATACCATAAATTTAAAGGAGGTATAACAATTACTTTTTGAAAAAACTTATTTAAGAGTTATACCACTTCATTAAGAACCATTTTTTGGGTAACACCTTATGTCCTTAAATGATGGTATTGTGGAATGATAAATAAGTATAGATCATTGGTAAGGAATAAAATATGTTCTTATGATAGGTATCTTCCAATATATAAGGATTGTGAAGTGTGTCAAAGATAGGATATGTGTCATCCTTATATAGGGGAGGGAAATGACACACTTGAAATTACAAAAATGATTAATTAATATAAATATCATAACAATTTCAAGTGGTTCCATGGCAGCCCATTTGAGAAGCTAATATGTGATATGTTCAAAATAAACTCAACCAATCACATATGGTACTGTTTTGGATAAATTTTAATCCTTATATTATAGTAAAACAACATTAAACTCATTTTAACCATACGTAGAATAATTTAACATTTTACCATGAAAATGTATTTATATGAAAACATAAGAGTGTACTTAATTTTTTTTGATATTATGGTTATAAATTTTAATAAATATTATAAGATTTAATTTATATAGGTGGTATAAATTAGTTTTCATTTAAGAATAGAAAATGAATGGAAAACGTTTTTTTAGGAAAATTCGTGATTTAAGAGTAAAAAATGTTTACCTTAAAATAAATTAATAAATTGGTTTATATGAATTTTTTGGTTAAATAATAAATTAATGATTTTTTTAGACTTTTCTATTTATCCCAAACTTATTTTTATCTTCCAACCACAGCATTAATTATAAATACTCAAAAATAGTTTTTATATTTGATATAATATAACATATCTTCATAAAATACTAGCTTGAGTTCCAAATTCCAAAACAATATTTTAAAATAAAATTTATACTTCTTAAGGATAATTTTATTTAAATAATTCATATAATAGGATAAAATAATGTATTAGGGTTATTTTATTATTTTTCACCATGGTTTTAACATAATTTTACTTCTTTTATAAAGAGGATAAATATTTACTATGGAAACCATTCATAATGTAAAAAAATAAAGTTGTACATATTATAATAAATTAATTATTATGATTATAAATATGGATTCAATTTTACCAAATTAAACTTACATTAGTTTAATAATTTAATTTAAAATTAACCCCATAAAATGTGATGAAAAACAGTTTTCAATGAAAGTTTTTTCTTAAGTATATAAGATTTTATTCAGAAAATAAATATAAAAAATGATTTAAATGATTTAAATTAATTTTTTTCATAATATATTTCAACTAATGGTACTTTTAAAAAAATTATCAAAATATAAAAATTTAAATGCTTAAATGAAAAATAATTTCTCAATAAAAATTTGTCAAAAGGTCATTTTTTTGTAAATTATGAAAAATTAAATCTAATATAATTTTGACATATGAATTAAAAAACGAATTTAATTTTTTCAAATAAATTTTCTAAAATTGTACGAAATCAAATATTTTATTTGTTCACAAAAAAACTAATAAAATTATTATTTATGAAAATGTATTTGGAAGCATATAATGACTTTACTAAAAATGAAAAACATAATTATAAATATGTATGATTTATATAAATACTTTATAAATAATTTTCAAAATTAATTTATTCATATTCACTCAAGAAATTTTAATGGTTTGGTGATAACTATAATAGTAAATAATAATATTTTAATAGAATACTATGGTTCTGTTAAACTCTTTGTGGTGAGCAATATAAGCTATCGAATAAATTAAATTTATTTGAACAAGAAATTTTTAATAAAATATTATGGTGTTATTATATTCATCTATACTTTACTCGAACATGGATCAACTAAAAAAATAAGGAGAAGAATATGGGGTAAAGTGTTTTTATAAAGTATTAAATTTTTTCTTGGTTTTAAACATAAAAGTTAACTTATATCAAAATCATGAAAATTGCTGATAAAAATGGAATTAATTCGATTAGTCTAAATAAAAATGAAACTTTTTGAAATTAATAAAAAATGGGAATTTAAAATTACTTGATTTAATTAAAATAAAATATTGTATTTGAAAAATTGGTATTTTTAACTATTCATTGAAAATTCAATCATTTTAGAAAAATCCCATAATTTCACTATAATATATTTTTACTATTCTAATTTCCAAAATTAACTTCATTTTATAAAATAAATTTTTTAAAATTAGAATAAATTAATTATAATTTCTATGCATAAAATGTAATAAAAATCATGTTTGAAGAAAATACATTTTTGAAGTGTAAAATGACCTCACTAAAACTGAGCTCTTATTTCATAATAATTAATCAATAAATTTGTACTTATTGGGATAGTGATACATATATTTCATTTTATGGTAACACATTATGGTAAACTGTATTTTAATACACCTTAATTCATGATTTATTACATAAAGATACACTTAATGCGACCAGAGAATACTGTGGGGCCTAGTGTATTTGGTAACATAAAAACATAAAATAAGGATACAATGAAATTGTTTAAAACTTATTTAAAATGCTATAAATTTCCTTTTATTTTTTAAAACTACATAGGATAACATTGGGACATACATAATAATTAGTGAGTTATAAACCCCAGTATGGGAATTATCAAAGCATAGAATGATGAAATAAATTCATGTCAAGAAGGATACATATCATGGTGACATAAAAGGTATGATGATCATAAACATGATCATCGAAGAAAGATATAATATGATAACATAAAGTTGAAATGGGAATGTGGTAGAAAAATAAAACAAGTCATCATAATCATAATTCAAGGCTAACTGCTATGAAATAATAGGATAGCATGCCTAGAATAACCTCTCATACACTATACATGGAATATAATAAGATTAAAACCTTACCCAGTGTATTGGAGGTCCATACAATTCTGGGACCACCTACCACTTTCATATCATGTAAATGCATAATTTTTCCATTAAGATTATACAAATTAAGAATTCATTTTATCATTTGTAACCCCAAAGTTTATGATTTTGTTTTATATATGTGTGACTACCCAATAAATTAAAGATAAGTACCTATAATTTAATACCTTTGAGTGGAATTGGGGATGGGTATTCACAATACAAAATTTTGGAATGGAAAATCACATGTTAATTTTGGAAGAATAAAAATGGAACATAATGATTCATGGGAGGGATTAATGAGAGTAAAAGGGTTATTTAATTAACTAGAAATAATAAGGGAAGTAATATTGTTGTGGGAAAAAATATCAAAAACATAAAAAATTGGAAATAAAAAGAAATAAATTAAAGAAGGTTTTTGAATAAAGAAGAAAATGATAGGATATCTTACATTGAGAAGTTATTTCTAGAATATTGGGAGGAGATTATTAAGATATTTTGGGAACCTTGGGAGGGATATAGAGAGATAAGGGTAGACTAATTTCATGATCCAAGAGTTTGTAGTGAAGTTCAATGGGTGCTGGGTTATTTTTATATAGAAAATAGGGGGAATTATTTATTAATTAATAAAATTAAATTTTTAATATATAAAATAAATTATTCCAAACCAAAATCATTAAAATAATACACTTGGTGATGTTGAAGTGAGCCATGTTTATAAAGAATTTATTTTAAAACCTTAAAATATAAAATTAGTTTTGGGGGATTCGAAAAAGGATTATAAAATTAATCAAATAACATCAAAAATACATTAATTACATAAGGAAAAAAATTCCATGGATACCCTTTAAATTATTTTTTACAACAATTTTGGACTTTTATGATTTCATAATATATAACATATATTTATACAGTATTTAATTTTTACCCAAAAATTCGACAAACTCTAAAAAATATGAAAAATTTATTGTTAGATAATTTTGAAATTTTCAATTCAAAAATGATATTAATTTTATTGAAATAATTATACTAATATGAAAATTCACATTTTTAAATAAAAAATACCCATTTATTAAGAAATGCGGGTTTTTATACAATAAGATTTTACTGACCCTCATAAAAATTGCATCTGACTTTATAAAATTATATTATCATTTATATTTAATAGATATTATTTAATAATAATAAAAATTAAAAATAACATTTATTTCATAAATTATTTAATACATAAAAAAAGTTTGACTTGATTGAAACTATGTATTTTCCCAACATACAATTTGTGTTTCATCATATCAAAAAAAATTGTAAACAAAATTGTAAACAAAATTTTGTAAAAGAAATAATTTAATCATTTAAATAAATAGTAAAAAAGTATAAATATAACAATTATATTATTATAAATAAAAATATATAATTTCAAATTGTTAGGTCCAAGATACATAACCCCTTATTACTCTAACAAATTTACTAAGGTTATAGTGTGTGATGGTGAGACTTCCATTGGGTGGTTCGGCATACATGGTTTGGGAAATGGTCTAAATGAGCCTAAAAATCTTCTATAAATAGTTTTTATCATGATTTAGTTGTTGAATGTAGTAATGGTATTGGTCAAGGGAAAATCCTGTTGATTTTATCTTCTTTTGAATCTCCAGTAAATGGTATTCATCGGCTACAATCATACTGGTCAGGGTCATCGCTTATATTTTCTTTGTTAATTGAATTTGTCATAAATCTTAATATATAATAAATATATGATCAAATTAAAATGGATATATTATCAATTGTAACAATTTTTAATTTTATTTTATATCCTAAAGGATATATCTTATAGTGTTCTAAAATAACAAATGTAGTGAATGTGTTTTCTATATCCACATTACTTAATAGGGAATTTAATTTAATCACGAAGGGAACTTTATATATAAAAGTTTAGGTCGTTACATTCTTACCAATTTGAAAACTTTCTCCCCTGAAATTTTCATTTCACACACTAAAATATATAAAGGTTCAAATGTTTCATCTCTTCTTTATGTTCCCTGGTAGTTTCCTCAAATATGTGGTTCTTCAACAACACTTTTACCAGCTAAGTTGTCTCATTTCATAGAACATTGTCTCTAAAATCTAAGATCTTCATCATTTTATTCTCATATTAAATCTCATTGTTTAATGGTAGAACCTATATATCCCATACATATGAGGGGTGTGATATGTGATTCCTCAAGAGGGATAAATTGAGCACATCATGTACTTTAAATAGGTTGGGTTTGTGTGCTAGTCAATAGGACACTATGCTGATGTGATCAAGGATCTCAAACGGGTTGATTAATCTAGGAATAAGATTTTCCTTCTTGAAAAACCTCATGACTTCCTTATATGAAGGTATATTAAAGAAAAATTTATCTCTCATGTTAAAAACTAGGTATCATAAATGATTGTCAGCATATCTTTTTTGTTGACTTTTCATGGACTTTATGTGATGCTGAATTGTTTGAACCTTATTTTTTATTCCTTGGAAAATATTAGGTCTTATAAGATTCCTATCTCAAAATTCATCTGAGCATGTTTGATTCCAATGCATCTTATTATACAAAGCCTCATAAGTTTTCATTTGAATGATATAATGGAATCTTTTATTATATGAGAACTCCAATAGGGGAAGTTGTTGATCCCAACATCCTTGTAAATATATTTAATATGATCTTAGTATATCCTCTAATGTTTAAATGGTCATTTTAGAATAAACATATGCATGAGGGTGATAAGTAGTTCTAAATATTAGTTCTATATTTAATTATTATGAAAGGCTTCACCAACACATCTAGATAAACCTTTAATCATGATAAGATATAGTAGAGAGTGTAACTCTATTTATTCTTACCACTTATCTTATGTATATCTTACAGATTTGGCCTAGAGAAAAATATTCCTTGATATAAATTAAAAGAAATAACATTTCAAGGTGATAAACTTCCACGCATATGGAATTATTGACTTTAGATATCCTAGGGAGTCCTATAATGAAACCCATGGTCATTTTTCTATCTACATGCTAGTTTGGGAAATGGTATCATCATACCCTTATACCTCTTTCATTGAGACTTTTCAAGTTGGAATATCAGGAATTTATATAACAATTCCTCAATATCTCTCTTTATGTTATCCCATTGTTAATGTTTCTTCAAATATCATTATAACTTAGTGATTTCTAGATGAATAGAGATATACAAGCTATGTGAATCATCAAGAAGTAACCTTTTTATTTATAGTTTTAATTGGAAACATGTAAGGTTTCCAAACAATATAACACCATATTTAGAAAATTTAAACAAAGGGATATTCTCTGCCTTCTTATGTATCACCTCATCATCCTTCTGATCATCCTTGATCCCCTCATGAATGGATGTTTGAGTTTATATTTGAGAAATTTTGGATGAAAATCCATTTATTAATCCCATTTCCATAATATGCATGTATAAAAATATTACATTCCTTTTGAACCCTTGTGATGGATAGGGTTTTAGGATCCATTCTGGTCAGATAATATTCCACTTTATTTTTCTTACAATGATTGTAATGGTTTGAACAATTATAGTCATTGATCAGCTTGAACCACCTTTGTTGGTTCTTATTAATCTCTTTTTGGGTGAATATAAATTTGGGGTTTTTATGATCTATATATATGTCACACTTCTCCCCTTTGATATAATTTCACCAAAATATTCATTTAGAATATAAATTTATCTAATTTTAGATCATAATATAGGTAGTCCTACTCACAGATCTTTAATCAGCGGGAGGTATAGGCTATCACTTTTTCATCTTACTTGAGTACACAAAATAATCCTTTTTGTATTCATCACTTTAGATCCCAAATTATTTCCCATTGGTGTGTAATGTGATCAAATGTGTAATTGACTTAATGGACCAAAGGCCTTGTTTTTTATTGATTTTCTGATAACCCCCTTTCATGGGATGAGGGGGAACCCTTACAAAGCACGTAGGCTTTAGTAGTTGCATTTCCCATGGGCTTGGAGACATTACATGACCCGTAGGTCTTAAGGAAATCATACAGACTATGACTACTTGAAACTGATCCTCCCCAGCATCTGCATCATGATCAGCTCTCCACCATTGCATGATTGTTTGGCTATCATGTCCATGTACAGGGGTGCATAGGCATGGTACTGATGGAAAATTCCATACCCTCTCATTCTTCCAAAGTCTGTTTAGCCCTGCTCTGGTGGATGTTCCCTTATCTTTCCTCCTCTAGAGTGGTTCCTTGTATAA
The DNA here is from genome assembly GCA_963277665.1 of Viscum album. Taxonomy (NCBI): domain Eukaryota; kingdom Viridiplantae; phylum Streptophyta; class Magnoliopsida; order Santalales; family Viscaceae; genus Viscum; species Viscum album. The sequence continues at coordinate 1,467,624,087 of OY728159.1, read as the reverse complement.
TCTATTTGTGCAACTGCAAATCAGGTGTCCCTGAGGGCCTTGAGGTGGAATGAAGGCCATGAGGTGGCCCAAAAGCCTTACTGACCCAAAGTCTTTGTGTGGCCCAAATGCCTTAAGGAATCCAAGCCCAAACCGGTTTCTTAAGGTGAATAGTTCTAGCTGCTATAGTACCGAACAGTACCTGCTATAGTACTATTACAATGCCTACTACAGTCGCTGCTACAGTGCCTGCTATAGTACCCCTGAAATTATGCCTCTGCCTGGTTTTGAACCTGGGTCTCGTAAATGCACTTAGAGAGACCTCACCAACTGGTCTGAGGCTCATGTGAAAAATTTGTGTAAGGTTAACACTCAAATCTCACTGAGGGGGCCCCGCCAGGACCTAGAGTGCACCGTACATTCCCCAGCTAGGTAGATGGATTTGAATCGCCCTGTGCATAATACGCACAGTGTTCGAGTCTGGAGGGACTCGAGCCTGGGCCAGTTCCCACAGAGAGTGAGGGGTACAACCAGTGGGTACCACTCGGCTAACACCCCATGGGCATGATCATATGTGTAATTATTAACATATTATTCAAATATTTATAGTTCAATTTGTATTCAACATTCTAGAAAAAATTGATTGATTTCTAAGTTAGATTGGTCATTAGGATTTAGAATCATGAGATGTTTCTCAAAAATTTATGACTTGACCAAGATAATCTAAGGAAACAATAGATATCCATCATAGATGTTGGTCTTGGTTATAATATTATTGAATATATTTTTTAAGTATACACATATATCCATTTTATGGTGAAAACATACCCCAATAATGTTACTTTCACCATCCATAACTCACATTTACTATAATTCGAAAATAAATTTTCCTTCCACAATGTGTTTGGTAAAAAATTCAGATTATCCTCATCTTCCAACTTATGTTTTGAGAAGATAATAATATCTTCTATAAATACTACTAAAAATTTGTCAATGTTATCTTTAAATACTCTGTTCATTATGTATCTAAAGATTGTTGGATCATTATTAAGTCTAAATGTCATCACTATGAAATTTTATTTTCTCTACCTTGTATAAAAATTAGTCATGAGAATATCATCCTTATTTACATTTACATGATAATATCATGACCGAAGATCCACCTTAATGAAGTACTAGGATCCATACAGATGATCGAATAAGTCATCAATCTATGGAAGAGGATACTTTTTATTTATCGTGATCTTTTTTAACTCATGATAATCAATACAGAGCTGCATTGACCCACCCTTTTTTTCCTGAGGAGGACCAACATACACCATAGAGAATAACCTGAGCATATTAACCCATTATCCATATTCTCCTATAGTTAATTCTTTATTTATTTAACTTTCACTGAAAGTTGTTCTATATAGATTCTTGGATATTGGTAATGCTCCAGGTATAATCTTGATTGAAAAATCAACCTATTAGCTTAGAGGAAGACCAGTAAATTCTTTAGGCAACACATCATTGTATTCCATCATAATTAACATGTATACAAGATGGGTTTTTTCCTTAGTAATAATCATTTGATCAAGATAATCCTGCTCATAAGGTAATAATATCCATTCAGGAGATGATGATACCAAAGTAGATTCATCATCTTTATTAAACTTGTGTAGAATCAGTCAGAAATTCATGATATATAGGGTGATTTTCATATCTTAGAAATTTATATTGTATCTATATAAGGAAATCCAATCCATAACCAAATTAACATCTAAATATTTTAATGGACATATCACAATGTTTTATAGGAATTTCATTCCACAAATTTTGACAAGGGGAGTTATATACTATGGAATACTTAATTTTACCATTTATAATTTTTATAATAGCTCTAATTCCATGATTTTTTGTGGGTTTGAATAGTTCTACTAATCACATGTGATATGAAATAATGAATAGAACCAAAATCCAACAGTATGTTCAGTTTTCTTGAATTAATAACTAATATATATGTCACCACTTCATTGTCAGTGTCCACCTCAATAGTTCTGATGATATAAGATCACATTTTCTCTCTGGGCCATGGATATTGTTTTCATCAGTTGTCATAAAAGATCTGTATCTTAGGGAATTAGTTCACATAGTATACTTATTTCTTAATGTTTTAACACCCGATAATAGGTTTAGGGTTGATAAGAGAATTCCTTTATTCCATCATATTAGGGTTTCTCTCCTTTCAAAAATCACTAGATAGGTTCCCTTCCATCCGGCACCTAAATTTTTTTTTCATACACTTTAAAAAATTAATAGGATTATTATTCCCACACTACTAAAAAGATGGATTTTGGAATTTTTTCCACTATTATATTTCGCTATCATACCACCAGAATAAAACTAATTTTCTGATTCTTATCCCCCCTGGGAACCCATGGATTCATTGATCTCAATTTCAATATTGAGTGCACATCGAATAATTTTCTCATTACTATCAAAGTACTAAATTTATATGTATTTTCATATACTCATCTCTAAATCACCAAAGAAGTTGTCATTTTTACATTCTGGGGAAATTAAAAATCAAGAAGGGTATTATAAAAGTCTTTTAATGGTCGCCTGATACATCATAATGGTTTCATATTTCTTTTTATTAATGATAAGTAAATATCTCTTCGATTTATATCATATAATAGAAGGAAATATTTATTGAAATACATTTTATACAATTCCTTCCACTCCATTACTTAGATATATTCTTTATGCTTTGTATTTTTTATCAATTCCCATTATTGATTGGCCTCTTATTCTGTATGATAAATAACCAGAAATAACTTCTCTTTCCCAAATAATTAAAGGATGGGGAATATCTTTTTAATGGAGTTGATCCAATATTCTATGATTTATGGATAATAGGATCCGTTGAATGTTGGATTCCTTTTTTATATAAAGGCCTCAATTGAAACTTGATCTTTCTTAGGGGGATTTGGTTGTTCCTCCTAATTTGGGTTTCTATTTAAAACCCCCATTTATTGAGAATGTATTTAAAAAATTATTCCTTCTCACATTAGTTTTGGAATCTCATTTAGGTAGTCATCATAATATCCCTCACATTTATCTTTGACCCAGTTTTTACTATTTCCATCCATTAAATAGAATAAAAGTAAAATTAGGGATGGTAAATTGTAAACTATTAAACTCATAAATGGGAAACCATGAACATTAAATTGATAACTCAGAAATAACATATAATTCTAAAAAATTAATTTCTTGGTTTTAATCTAAGTTATTCATAATCTATTTCCTAACAAACTATCTTTTATGCATTTTTAATCCTTTTAAAATGGTTCATAATGAGCTTTTGAATTTGAAAAATCATCACCCCCAGGAGTGTCAACCTAGATTTTCATCAAGTCTCATAGTCATGCACTAGATTATGAAAAATTCGAGCTCAATATTCCCTTTTGGGTTTATTAACTCTATGTAAAACTATGCTAGAGTCACATCTACTTGTAGTATATAGATAGGGATATATTTTATTGGAAACCACTTACACTATAATCTATAAAAATTTGGGGATATTCTCATATGTTTATCCTTATACCTAAGGCTTTCACTATATTTTTCTAATCCTAATCCCCCCCAAATAACTTGAATTTCCTTTAATACCAAATTTGATAACCCTTATGTCAATACACCTTAATTCATGAGTTATAACATAAAGATACACATAATAAAACCCAAGAAGAACATGAGGCCTTGTGAATTTGGGTAATTAGGCACATAACATAATAATATAAAATAGGTGTAAATTTATATTATTTAAATATTTTTTAACATGCTATAAAATTACATTTCTTTTTTTAAACTACACAGGATTACCCGAGGACATACCAAAGAAATGGTCGAGATATAAATTCTGGTAAGATAATAATCAAATAATAACATGATGAAAAAAAATAAATTTTATACTAGAGGTATATCATTGTGAAATAAAATGGCTGAAAACCATAAACATGGTCCTCAAATAAAGATACAATATGATAATATAATGGAAACATGAGAATTTTCCAACAATATAAAACATGAAATTATAATCATAAGTCAAGTATAATCAAAAATAAAACATATCATAATGTTCTTAGGATAACCCCCATTCACCATACATAGAAAACCATAGGATAAAAACATTACCCAATTCATTTAATGACTATATAAATTTGGCCCCACGTTTTACTTTCATATCATGTACATGCATAAGTATGAAAAAAAAGATCATAAAACATAAGAATCCATTTCATAATTTTAACCCTGTGATTAAGAAATGTGGATTAAAATAAATTTAATAAACCAAAAGTATAAGGATATGTAAATCTAGGTTAATACCAATGAGAGTATATAGGTAAGGATATTCACAACACAAACATTTCACATGGAATGTCGTAGGATAATTTCAGTAGAAAAATTGGAGTATGTAATGATTCACAGGAGGGATTAATTAGAGTGAAAGGGGTCTTAAATTAATTGTAAATAATAATGAAAGTAAAATTGATGTTGAAAAGTATATCCCAATATTAATAATTTTAAATGAAAAGGCATATCATAAATAAGGTTATTGATTAAAGCGGAGAAGGAAATATCTCTTACCATGAGAGGTTGTTTCAAAAATATTGGGAGGAGCTTCTTAAGATCTTAGGGGAACATTGGAAGGGATATAGAGAGAGGTAAGTTCAGATACAATTCATTACCTTTGAGTATTTTGTAAATAGGGATGGGATGTTTGGTGGGGGGTTTATATAAAAAAATATGGGAGTTCTTTATGAATTTCTAAACTTAGATTTTCGACTCTATATAAAAACATAATCCAAACCACAAAAAAACCCATGGTTTTTGTCCATGGTTTCTATAAAAGTCGAGTAGATTTAATTATTTTCTAATTTCAAGAACCAAAATCATCAAAATAATGCTCTTTATGATATGTAAGTGTGTCATTTTTATATATATTTGTTTCTAAAAATCAAAAATAAAATATAGGTTTTGGAGGATTCATAAAGGGTTTATAAAATTAATCGAATCACTTAAAAACACATTATTTTAAAGGGGAAAATAAATTTTCTACTTATAATATTAATATATTTTATTAAATCTCATTTTTGATTTTATGAGGTCATAATATATAACATATATTTGTATCATATTTATTTTTTGACCAAAAGATTCGACTGTCTTAGAAAATTCTGAAAAATTCACTGTTGGATAATTTTGATGTTATGATTTCAAAAATAATATTCTTTTTATAAAACTAATTATCTTGATATGATAATTAACACTTATAGTTAAAAGATCCCCATTTGTTGAGAAATGTCAGTTTTTTTGACAACTATAGTTTTCTGACCCATATAAAAAATACATTTGACTGCATAAAATTGTATTATCTTTAAAATTTGATATATATGTTTTAATAATAATATGTTATTAAAATATAATTTATTTCATAAATTATAAAATTCTTCCAAAATAGTTTCTTGATTGAAACAATGTATTTTACAAAAATACTATTTGTGTTTCATCGTATCAAAATATATATTTTATCAACATCATTATGTAATCAATAAAAGTAATAATAAAAAAGGAAAAATTTTATGATTATCCAATTAAAAATAAAAAATTAAATTATATTCTATTAGGGCCTAAATACATAACCCCAAATTACACCGGTAAATTCCCAAAGGGTATGGTGCATGTTGGTGAGAGTTTTCTAGGGTTATTAATTTACATGGTTTAGGTCATGATCTTGATGAGCATGAACTTATCCAATAAATGGTTTCACTCAGGATTTAGTTTTTGAATCTCATATTGGGATTATTCATTGAAAAATACCATTGATTCTATATCCCATGGAATTTGTGATAAATGGACTTCATAGGGTATGATCCTAATGGTCACAGACGTCTCTTCTTTTTTTCTTTTTCTATTAGATTTATCATAACCCTAAATATATAATAATCATATGATCACTATAAAATGGAAATATTATCAATGAATATGATTCTTAAAATAATTTTAAATCCAGTAGGATAAAACTTATAATGATTTAAAATATCCAAAGTAGTGAATGTGTTTTCAGTAACCACGTTAATTAATAGGTAATTTAATTTAATCACAAAGGGAACTTTGTTTCTAAAAGTTCCGGTCATCACGCACATATTCATATCTACCAATTCAATAACTAGATAAAATTTATATAATAATATTTTTATATCATTTATGAATTCATTTAAATCTCAATGTTGTGTGTTGTGCAAGCTATCGAGCTTATTACTCTTTTAAGACAAATTTTTAGGGTGTCACATTCTCCATGGAAAAATAAATTATTCCATCATAATTTTATCTAGGTCATCTATGGTTTAATATTTGAAAATACATTTATTGAAAACCCATGTTATAAAAAGGGATAATAAAAATACATTTGAAAAGGAAAAGTGAGTATAAAAAGGGTTAAAAAAAATTACATATAATTAGTTGCCCAAATAAGGTGAAAATTGGGGGGATGTTAAAATATATTAATTGAGGATAAAAAATGGTAAGGAATAATAGAAAGTGATATAGAAAACAGTCTTGAGAAATTTAATGACCAAAAAACCATAAATTATTGTGGGGAGAAAAGACCATCAATTCATCTGAAATAAAGGTAAGATGATAACATTTTAATTTTAAGTACTTTAAAAAGTTGACATATTATTTTACTATCGATATACAGAATAATAGAAAATTTAATTAATTTATCTATTTATATTTCATAAGAACAAGTTAATCATTTGGTTGTTCTATGATCAATTCCCACTTTATCTCTTACTCTAAGAAATGAATATTAAAGATCTATTTTTCATGTCTAAAGAAATAAAATTAAATTTTAATGGATCATAAGATCCAAATAATAATTACAATTCATTCATTCTGCCTCTAAATATTTACCAAAACCAAAATGGATAGAAAAAATTATCTAATATACATAATTATAATACATTAATCTCCAAAACCTCATAAATAAAACCAAATGTTCAACTATATCTATTTCATAAATATATAACCTTAAGAATACTCTAAAATCTAAATAAAAAATCCAAATATTCAATAAACTTATTCAAAGATGAACTAAATCAAATTTTCATCATCTAACTAACCAATTTCATATTCACAAATACTATCCAATTTAATTTATCAATATCAATAATCTATTTAACCTAATTGACCATTATTATCTCAACAATAGGAAAATATTAAGGATTATCTATCCCTTAATCATGTGTTCTCCAAAAATATCACCTTATCCCTAAATCACTTTTCTTGGTTATCAGAACCATTCAACATGTTATTTAAAATCCTTAAAGAAAACCCAATTTTGGAAGAATTTTTATATGATCACTAATTCTAATAACCATAATATAATTTAAATAACACTTATAGAACATAATTATAAAGTCCTAAAACATAATAACTTTATTCCATTCAATTAAAAAATTGGTACAACATAAGCCTTTATTCATTCTAGGAGTTTTCCCTTGGATTAGGGAATAAACTCTGATAATGTCCATGTTCCCCACACATAATACATTATCCCATAGATTATACCTTAGTATGAACTTAATATCATTACATGGAACTCTATATTTTTCTTTAGAATTTTTTTTATTCCCTTATTTTCTACATGTAATACATTTTCTGATTCCTCTAACACATTTCCCCAAGTTCTTCTTCCCACATACCTGAACTATAGGAAAATAAATCTTCTTCTTAGCATGGTATTCATGAAAGTCTATTTTATTCCTATTAGTTATTCTAGAAATATATCCCAACTTGAGCTTATAATCACATATTGAGAAAGGTAATTCTGCTTAATCACTAGGTTTCTAATTCTAGGTCCCATTTCACTTGGTTTCTCATAAAGAAAAGAATTTCATTATCCTTCACATCAAGTGTTAACACAATTACTCCATCTTCCATCCATTTACTAAAACAGAAATCTATAGTGTGAGAAATAATATTTATAGTGTAAAATCATGAAAAATAATTCATAGAATATCTAAATAATGGAACCTTCTTTTTCCTAAGTCATTCATGGTTATATTCTATTAAAATCTTTTGTAATGGTCCCTAAATGAAATTTAATTTAACAAAATAATATTTTTAGAGAGTTTCAAACTGGGGTTTGTAGTAATGGAACACTCACCATGCACCAGAATGATGACTGGGATATAATCGAACAACAATTTTTATCAATATTTACCTTTGATGCATCTATAAAAAAACTACATACACATGTAGTATCGATACATGGATGTTTAGTTAAGAAATACACATAAACTATACCTTACTAAAACATTAGTATATAATACAATAATTATACTTATTCCTCAGTATTTAACCAGTTTTCTCTAATATTAATATCCAAATATTTACTAACCCCTCCCTTGATACTAGATAAAGAGGTTAATAATGTTGATAGATAAATATTACATATTATTATAAGAATATTCAATACATAAAATTGTTATCCATTCCACAATTGTGTTGGATTAGTGTCTTTGGAAATGTTGATAGAAAAATATTTTTTTTGTAAGATTTAAACATTATTTCCCACTAAGATATTCATAACTATAACCCTTATTAGTCATATCATAAGTAAAACCTTTCTTCATAACCATGGGAATGGAATCATAAGAAAGGGTGAGCTCATATGCTCTGTATGTGTAAACAAAGGAGATATCAATGATCACTTAATAATAACATATGCCTAAGGGAATAATAAAAGTATCTTAACATTTGAAAACCATAACCATTATATCATAAATTGTAATATTTAGTCATGGAATAAATCTTGATAATTCAAAAGACATTAATCATAACGAAATAAAAAAACATAAGCCACGAGAGAATAACATTGGAATAATAAATATTTTTTTGGCATACACTTAATCATAGAATATAATTTCCATAGTAAAGTTACACTGATAATACTATCATAGTGTACTGGGTTCACTCCCTATTCCATCATATCTTTAGTCAATCTTTACTTGTAATACTATCAAAGTAGATATAATCCATTCTAAAAATGGGTTCACTCCCCATTACATTCCTTATTATCCAATGAAATATCAATAATTACCCAATTAATTAGAGATATATATAATTCTAGTTCCACCAATCACATAATCATAATCCATTCATATTTTTACAAAAATATTATAAAACCTTCATCATATATCATAACCAATAGAAAATAAATTAGTATCATATACTTTTCAACAATTCAACATAACATAACCCATTAAAAAATAAGTTGGTTTCATAAACACATCACCTAAATTATATTAAACCATATATAGAGATAATAAGTATGTTTTCATTGGATAATATCCCCAGTATATCATAAATAATATTAAATGATTTTATCATAGGTGGAATTTTTTTTAATACAATACTGGAAAATTTACAAAAATATTATGGAATTTTTTTAAATGAACAATGAAAATGTTTAATGGATTCCTAAAATTTCATAGAGTTTCTGATGGCATAATATTTTGTTCATGTCGTGTAAGTTAAAATAAATATTCCTTTCATATGTTTGGTTAAAAATCAAAAAAAACTCATTCCAAGAATGAAAAGAATATTATTGTTAAAAAAAATTAAAAAAATTTAAGCCTAGTAAAAAATTAATTTATGTATTCATATAATATTATTAAAAAAATCTTGAAAACATTTTAAATAAAACCCTGACAAGGAAGAAAAATGATTTTCGACTATAGAGGGAAATGAAGTCAGATTTATATAAAAACATTCATTTGGTTTCTTGAGTTAGTAAAGAGAGAAAAATTAAATTAAAACATTTAATGTCCATAAATTACTATATTAAATTAAATTCATTGGATTATTGAGATATGGATTATAAAATTTCATCATTGTAAACTAAATCATAAACAATCTCGATATGTAGTGAGATTTTAATATAAATCTCTTACCTCAATTTAGAAAATATTTACGAGTTCTCTAAACTCAAGTATAATAAATTTAAATTTATTATAATTATATAATATAATTATTTACATAATTTTTATACCATATATGATCCAATTTTAAAATTTAAAACCTTTTTTTATTAATTCTCTGTTAAAATATTCATTTTTTGGGTGTTATGTATTTCCTTTTTTCATAAGAATTTTAGTTAGGTAGTTCTGATTATTATACTATAATCATGGTAAAATTATATCTATAATTTTAATCATGATATAAATATCATACATATTCATTATATATATATATATTTATCCATAAGAACTAGTGATAGATATAATGAATTACCCCATTCATGGAGATGGTGAGTCGTACATACACATGAACACTGTTTTCACTATTCAACAGATGGAATGAAAGAATGGTAAATAATAATTCACCTTTTTATAATTATTATTATTTCATAAATATCATATTTTATATTAAATTTATCTTTATTATCATTCATGTAAAGTGTAAATGAAAAATAGATCACAATGCTTTGTGGAGGTAGTACTCCACACGTAGCCAAGAGCGACGTTATCTTTTTCCAATTAATGGGACGAAAAAAATAAATATATAGTATTATAATACCATAAAAATATTTATGTCAAAAATATAATACATAAACATTAAACACATAATAATAACCATCCATTAATGATGGTGATTGAAAAATGAATAGTATCTCTATGGGGAGACGATAGTTCACACGTATGCACTAGCGACACTTTCCCTCCCCATATGATAGAAAACATGGTGAATAATTATTGTTAAGTAATATTAATAAAAAATAAATATTTTTCGTATAATTAATTTATTATTTTATTATTTATATAATTGATTTATTGGTGGTAGAAGAAGAAATAAATTGAAAGATGTCAGGTGGGATGATTACCTATACTTCAGTAGGCCTCCTTTAGAAACTTTTGTAAGGAATATGGGAATGGTATTTTAAGAAGTAAATATAATCTACATCATGAAATTGTGGGATTACCAGAGTAATAAAGGCTCCATGTAATCCTGTATTAGATCCAAGTTTAAATCTCAATGGGAGCGAATTTACACAGGCTAGTGGTGATGTTGGCATGACGCATGACGCTGGCAGGGGGTGATGTAGGCATAACGTAGGCATGGTGATGCGGGTAGTATGATGTAGGAATGATGTAACACTAGGCCATTAGGATAGTTTTTGGGACTTTAGGATATGTAATGGGATTCATTACCACTATTCCTTCAGTCCATGTAGTAAAAAAAGGCTTGATGGGTGGGCTATCTTTTAGGGGGATATGACCAACCTTTTCGGCCAGTGTGTGTGGTGTGTGTGTTTGTGTTTAATGTAATCATACCCCAAGAACCTAATATATATATATATATATATATATACTCTAAATCATGGATAAGTAATTTTTTAAGATAATTTAAGAGGTTTTGTTTGAGCTACATGGATCAATGTGATGTAAATAAGAGAAAGGAGTTGTCTCCTTTTATAAGTGGGGGAGAGGACAAACTTGAGGTTAATTAAATAATATAAATATAATAAATTAATTTCATGTGAAAGTGGAACCATGTGGATATAATTTTTATGAATTTATATTATATGGTTGAAACACCTTCAAAAAAAATTTGGATAAGTTTAAGTGTCATTTTAAACATTATCTCTTGTTTTATTCCTTTTATTAACCATTTTAACCTTTAATGTGGTGACAACTTTTTCTATATTAAAGTGTTATAATTTTAATTATAAGGAAAAAAATGGATCATAAAAACCATGTGATTTTATATTAGGCCACTTATCATCCTAATTTTCCTATTTTATGATTTTTATGATTTTTAAATAATTCAATTAAATATTATTTTTCATAAAATATCATTGATGTCATTTTTGACACTATTCATTTAATTTGAATTTAAAGACATCATGATAACAAATTAATTAGAATATAAACTCTTTAATAATAAATTATAAATTATTATTAACTATATAAACCCATGTGAAAACATAATTCATCAAAAAATTATTACATTTTATTTTTATAAAATCATTTACTTTTATTTTTCTATTGCTTGCACAAGCATTGTATCAATGTTCATTAAACATTTAAGGTAATAAAATCATTACTAAAATTAAAAAAACTAATATCATAAAAATAAAATTAATAATTTTAAAATTAATATTTTATATTCGTTAATAATATATTATTATCTTCATGTGAACATTTAATTGAAATTAAAAGAAAGAGAGTGACATTTTTGGAATTTTCATTACTTAAAATAATATAAACTTCACTATCAAAGAAAAATGTCACAAAAATACCATATATTATAATTTTTTGTATTTATGGTCGAATTAATCCTATCCAATGAAATAAAATAATGTTTTTGGTATAATTTGAGTCTGTATCTCATGGTTTTAACAATGATTAACCTTTTTTACCCTTACCAAGGTAATAAATGTTTACCACAATTACTATTCCTAGTATCCAAAAATATAATAGTCCCATTTAAAATATTTGAACATAATTATCTAAAATATGTTAACCATTTTTCATTATCCAATCTAAATGGGTGATATAAATAAATTTTCATATAAATTTTTTAAACATAATAGAAAACAATTTTTAGACAAATGTGTTTTCAAACATAAAAACTAACTGACAAAAAAATAATCAATAATGATTATTAAAATGGAATTAATTATATTATTATATATATAAATTATAATATGTAAATTTAATTCTAAATCAAAAAATTGGACTTTTAAATTACTTGATTTAATGAAAATAAATTAGCGTATTTGAAATATTAGTATTTTCACTATTCACTGAAAAATCAGTCATTTTATAAAAATACTAACATTTATTCTTAATTTAATTTTGATATGATGATTCCAAAAATATTTGAAATCTAATAGAATAAAATTTCTAAAATTCATATAAATTAATTATAATTTCTATCCACAAAATGCATTAAAATCATTTTTGAAGAAAATACATTTTTGAGCATTAGATGACATCACTAAAAGTGAGTGCTTATTTAGGAAGAAGTAATCAATAAATTTATATTGTGTAGGAAAATTATAAATATATTTCATAATGTGTTTAGTCATATTCATATCTTCCAATTCAATGACTATAACACATTTAAATTATAATATTTGTGTTGTATTTCTCAATTCACTTAATGCTCAGTGTTGCGTGTTAAGAAAGTTTTCGAGATTATTATTATTTTAAGATAATTTTTTTGTGAGTTGTAATAAAATTGTGTAAATTTGAGTTTAAGTTCATATCTAGTTTAAATAAAACATTATTAAGAAGACTATTAATCTTTATTATATTTTATACATACAACATCCCAAAATCATCTTCCATAGTTGTTTCCCTGATTAGTAATAAATATGCTCCATTTATTAACTGATAATATATAACCCATACAATATCTCTTCATATATAATTCCATGCAAGTATCCTAAAAAAATAGCTCTTCACTTTAACCTATTTATAATGTTAAATAGTTTATCAATTAAATAATTTAGCTGGTCTTTAATTCTTTGCCTTTACATGTTGATAAGTAATATATAGCGATATAAAACCTATAATTTATCTCTTCATTCAAGGACACAAAAAGTATTGGTGAACACTATAATACATATATTCTAAGACAATATGAAATTTTAATCAAAAAATATTATAATTTTACACTTAATACTTCTATATTTTCATTAGAACAATCATTATCTAGTGTATATAAAAAATAGAAAAAATATATAGATTATAGAGAGATATTTTTTCATAATCATACAGCCTTTAATGAATAAAATATCACTAAAAATATTCATTTTTTATCTATTTAATTCATTTTATGAGTGATGATGAAATGGTCAACGATTCCAAAACCACTCGACCTTTCTCTTCACTGATATCTGCATTCAATTATAAAAATAGAATCATATGTTTCCACACATCCTTGGATTGTTTCATGGTATCCAAATGATATTTATTTCAATGAGAATACAAAAAAAAATTCCTATAACTTGAGCATATATCTTATCAAAATTAAATGATTAAATATACTTTACAATTCCCATATGGAATTAATTATGTATTAATAATTAAAAATTTATGTTAATATCTAATAAAAAATACAAACAATAAATAATTAAATAAAATGATAATATATAAATAACATGAGAGAAGGGATAGAGGATTAATTATTCTCATGTGGTATAAGATAACTAGATTTTAAATCCAAAAATTATTTTTTATTCACCAAAAAAAATTCCAAACTAGGACATACATCATCATATTTAAAATCATTTGCCTCACCAAACTCAAGAAAAATAATAATTATAGGTAACATGTGTCTCTTCTTAAATTCAAGAAATTAAATTTAAAATTTATATAAAATAATTATCTTCTTATTCAAAGTCATTATCCTTACTAGTAATCAATATAATTCTTGAATTAATCATTAAAAACATCCTGTGAGTATAAGAAAACTTTTAATATTGAATAAATTATTATGTACTTATTAAGATATCACTATTTTTACCTTCTCAGTATCTAATAAAATTTATGATTTTGATAAAAAATGACTAATAAATGTATACTCTTAAATTTAAAATTTTAATTAAAAAACCATGAAACAAATATTATTCTTATTTAGTATCTCTAAAACTCTTATCAAATTTTATCCACACCCTTGGAGATATTGAGAATATATAAAAATATTACTGATAAAATGATTACAATGAAATGAAGATATGGATGAAAAATCCAGTTCATTGATACCACAAAAACCATGGGAGTGTTAACAAATATATATTACATTTTTTAAAGATCACAATGACCATAAAAACACCTAAAATATGGTTTTGATATGTCCATATTCAAACTCAAATATCATTGTATCTTGATAAAAATAAATCTTGGAGAACCAAGAAACTACCTAAAATTGATTTTGAAAGTTATCTGTTATGGGTATAGATTTTTTAATCCTAATATAACCTAATTTAGAATTCAATAATCTATAATAATGTTGTAATCTAGTTATATTCAAGCACATTCAATTATATTACCAACTATAGTGTCCACATACCTCACTCAATATAAACAGTTTACATTTAAACATTGATTAAAAATAATATGAGAAACATAAAATAAATATGAAATACCAATATATAAATGAACATTGAACAATGAATAATTTTCAAGTATTATTCTTTACATAGAATATGAACTCTTTTAGAAATCTATTAGAACCTTAACTAGTCAAAAAACACAACCGAGATTCAACTCTATGATCCTTACCTTAAGGAAACTAAACACACAAATAAATAATCCCTTATTAAAATTATCTTAAAATACTTTATCCATTATTATGGAAAGATCAACCTATAGAACTTGACCACCATACTAATGATTTTCTACCATATATGTACCTAAATATTTATTATGTAAAAAACTTTTAAACATCATTCGTTTTCTCTTTCACTCCTTAAATATCAACGGAGGTTTCATATTCTTCTATAATTTTTCAAATATTTCTTCTTATGTTAAAAAATATTATTAGTTTGGAATGCATAACCACACTATAAAGACTCTTACAAGGTCCTTTCCTAAGAAGAATGATAATAAAACCCACTACATTGATCGACTCATCTCTTGATGACGTAGATATAATTTACAAGACCATTTTACAATATTCTTAATAAATATTTAATTACAAATAATATTAATCACATCTTCCCATATTCTTCGGGATAAAAACCAGTGGAATGAATTACTTAAATGCATAGGTGATAATGTTCCCTCTTTTAGAAAATAATAAGTAATATTAAATACCAAACATCTATCATATATGATAGTAATAAGAATTGGATATTTTCCCTGGTGATCCAACTATATATAAGTCTAATCACCATGCTATAAAAAAGGTTATAAATATAGTGTAATACACATTTTACATCTAGAGAATTATCACTCTATTGAATGGTCATATACTTTTTATACTCTATTACATAGAATAAATGGAAGAAAACAGTTAAATGGGTCCAATAACTTAGATAGAAATATCCCCCAATCCTTTATATGGACTCCAACTTACAAATCCTCTATTTAAAACTTTTCTATACTAGTATTATGGACCATTTTATCTATATAATTACTACAATGAATATGATTTTTGTGAGTAGAATACCATGTTGGACACTAGTAACAAGATCATAAAATACTTTAACATTTATATAGTTCATATATAATGTTATACTAAAGTATTATCTATAAGTATTAATTACAAAGACATATTTTCAGGTTATTAATGTTCCACATTGGTGAATGAGATTAATTTCTTCAACATGTGCTAGTTTATTGGGAATTTGGTTCCCTTGTGTGATGTGTTAATACTTTGTACCATGATTTGAACATATGATTAAATTTAGAGCTACAATAAAATTTTTAGATCACATCATAACTATGATCAAACTGATAGCGAGTAAAAATTCACATATCCAGCTCTAGGTTGAATGATGGGTTAACTATTTCAATTTCCCGCTATATTATAATTAGCTTAGGTCTAGATTTGAAATTCATATTAACTCTTAGTTTTCATATTGTTATCTTATCCAATCAAGATTATTTGAAGCTTGATATGTCATATATATATATATATATAACATTCCCAATCACCCAAATAGAAAGTTGGAATATAAATCTTCCCCAAGTAATATCCTCTATATAGTGGTACAATAGACACATATCTACCCATTGAGTGGTGAATAGTGTATCTTCATAATAATCCAATAGATGAATTTAAACCATGAACACAATGTCACTAGATAAAACACATTACACTAGTCTCTACACAAATATTCCTTGCATCATACACCTATGAATTAACCAACTCAAGCCCGGTCACCCTTTGTATAGTTAATAATGTCTTATAGTCTCCATTTTCATGAATATATTTCAATTCTATCAACTAACCAACCATTTCATAGACATATTCTATATTATCTACTTATAACTTACAATATGTCGTTTCCCTTACAATGGGTGAAGTTTAATGTAGATCTATCAAGTATTATCAACTCATATCAAAGAATGATACACCCTTAAAAGGTATAATTTTAATTATAACCAAGTATAATAAAATACAACATAACCAAGGAAAGTTTTGTAATCATATACTTTCATGTTGAAGGATCATTTCATATCTAATGATCCTTATTAATAAATTAATAAATTATGGAACAATATGTTTTTAAATTTAGGTGTGAACACACCCAATCTCCATCGCAAAGATATTATCTGACACAAAAATCACATATTAAACATGAGGATACTTAAACAACACCCACCTCTATCTTTTAATACCCACTTATTGAAGACCTCATTTTGATTCATTATTAATTCATTAAAATCTTGAAATATTAAAATGTGATTGTATATATCATTGATGATTAACCTACCTAGACATTGTACTCATACCAAGGTGATTTTTTTCATGGGATGAATCTTCTCAATCTGATTAATTATATACACTAGTCACTCCTCAAATAACACATTTACCTCTTATTAAACATCATAGATACTGGTAAAATAATAGAAATCTATGTCATATCCTTATATTTTAGATGCATGAAATATATAATACTAAGTTATATATCTCAAATAATTTTCTAGGTTCTATATTTTTGTACCAATCCTTTCAAAAATTATCAAACATACCAATGTTTTATGGCACTATATTTCTTTTAATACTCAAGATAAAGTGTCCTAAGTATAATGAGACTGTAAAAAGTAACCAATCACCTATATCAAACTCTATAGGTTGATATCACTAGTTGTTTTATAACTCTAGCCTATAAGGACTAATCACCAACCACTTCATTATTGTCAATATATTGTACAAATTCTTCGAAATGATAATCAACCCAATCAACTATGATTCCCATACCTCTTTATAGTATAGTTATGAATGGATGGTCCTTCTATAAAAAATTATTATAGGTTTCAATTAGGATTGATGCTTGATAATTATTATTGTATATGAATTACACTAATTTGTGATTGTCCTTTTATTATTTTTTAAAATCTAGGATGTTTAATATAATATTGTCCTAAATAATTTGAATTATTCTCTCATATAGTTCATTGAGAAGAGAGTAATGAATTATTTTAATTTTTACCTAAGTGTATAATACTAACTAAATTAACTACCAAAAATGGGATTTTGATCTCAAATCCCAATAAAAATGATACTCATTATCACTCTATGGAGTCAAATAATCTCTCATATATAAAACAAACCCTAATCATTTCCTTATTGGTTCTCCCTAATAAAAAATAAGTATAAATCCTTGATAATAATATCTATAATGATCCATAAAAAATCCATACCCTGGGGAAAATTTTGAATCCCTACTAAAATGTCCATGGAGACCTCACCCCACTTCTTTATAGGTATACTAAATGAACATAAAAGAATTTTAGGTCTCAGATATTTTTACATCACCCATGGATGGGTGAGGCAACATGATGTGAAACTCACTATAACTTTCTTCTTAAATATCCAATATAATTGTTGTCATAAATCATGTTAAAAAATCCCCATCCTATGTTGTACTACCCATTGTGTTTCATGTGAATCCCATATCATCTCCCCTAATAAAAAGAAATTACACCACCATTTTCTTGACATAAAAGATGAAATCATCATCTTACTCCCAATATATACACTATTTGTAATTATATAACCTCTCCTTCATCACCTGGTAGTATAAATACAACCATGTATTCTACTTTAACACATGTAATAATGAATATGTGATTCTTACATAAATTAGTGTGACCATACTTTTGTATTATATGATATCTAAATAAAAATTATCAATGAGTCTCAAACAACACCATAAATTATAGAAATAACATGATATATACACCTATTTATTCCTAATTAATGTTTCATCCAATGCATTACCCTATCCATAGTTATACCCCATCTCAAAATAAAAGGAGATTAGGTACTGAACACTTTATTTCTAATAATAGTTCATGTTTATCTAATATAATATTTTGTTTAGGCTTTTATAGTCAATATTAATAACAAATATATATCATTTTTTAGATATTTTAACCAATATTTAAAATAATATACAAGAAAAAACAATTTCATATTCTTGTGTAGCTAGTACCACTCACTTGACAAAAATGTTAGGGATATATAAGTGAAAAATAAATCATTTAGTACTAAAAATCCCCAAATTCCTATCTTTATGGAATCACTATAATACATATTTCTCTTTATATAGTTTGGGAAGTTTCATGATTAAAAAATTGTTGAGATTCTACTTTATCTCTTTAAAATACCTCTTATTATGATCAATCCACTTGAAATTATCCTCTATTTTGGTCAAATGCATCATGGTAACTACCAATCAAGAGAATTCATTAATATAATACATGAATTAATCCACCAATCCATATAAAATATGAGTCTTAAATACATTCATTAAAATCAATCACAAAATAATAAAATTGACCTTATCAGTGGCTTTTAAAACTTCAATATCATATATATCATTCCCCTATAATCATACTTATTGTATCCAAAAAAGAAACTTCATGAAATTATCATAAATATAATGCTATTATATATTAATTAATAAAATATATAAGTTCTAAACATAATCTTATAGAGAATTAGAGTATATTTGAATGTTTTTAATAAAAACCCTATAACAAAGTTAAGATAGGGTGGGAAAATCTTGTTTAATAAAGCCATGAACATAGATAGAAAAAACATTATCCTAAAAACATCACTAAATTATAAAAAAATACATATATTCTCTTGAATAAAATCTAAGGATAATATTTCACCATCACATTGGTTTGTTCATTGTCAGAGTACATATAAATCATAGATTACCATTAGTCTTACTCAACTAATCAATCAAGTCATTTATAAAATAAATTGGGTGCCTGTTATTAATATTGACCTGGTCCAAACATTATTCATTTATAAAAAATATAGATACCATTTCCCATAGTAAATAAAATGAGATAACCCCATAGAGAAGTTCTTAAGGAAATAAATCTCTTTTCCATTTGATCGTATAATTAGAACATCAACCCCCTAAACGCATGTAGTTTTATCCAATAATGTGGTACCAAAATGGGTTACATGTGTAGAACTAAGTCTATTAAATACTAAACATCCCTAAAATAATGTAATCTTAAGAAATCCTCAAAATATAAAAACTAAAATCAATTAAGAAAATTTTGGACAAAATATTATATCTCCGTCTTAATATAATAAAATGATCATTATTTTTTATATGATCATTTCCATAAAATTTAAATTAGTTATGATATAACCTACCTAAAAATATCAATCCTTGGTAAATTTATAATGATCAGATTTATGAGAACATAAATACACTTTCCTCTAATAATAATTAATGTGTTCTCTAAATAGAGTCTACCAATAAATTTCATAAATAAAATCAGATCCATATAAATATATGTGTGTGTGTGTATTTATTTATTAAAAGAAAATTCCACAGATTCGTGTAGGAAATATCAAGAAATTCATGTCCAAGACAACTCATGATATCCTCTGACCACTTCCCTAAGGGTTGTGTGGATGTTCAACATTCTCTTCAATTATTCAAACATTAAACCTGATTCACTAAAATTTAATATAGAAATAATGGAGTTTATTTCACCTATATCAACCAAAATAATAATCAAGGTATGTGTTCAAAGTGTTATACCACATAACATTTATTGTTCCACTCCATTATTAGATAGAATATACTAGGTAGTAATTTTTTTTTGAAACATGTACCATAGTCCAATTCTATTGACACCCAACATCCCTATAAAGTCACTTATTTACTATTTTTCTATATCTATAATATCCTTATCTATTCCATATCCCAATCATCCAATTGGAACATATATAACACTTTGAGTTAATACCACCTATATTATGTGTTTTCTCATTTAGTTAGCTTTACTTGGATCATGGGAATGAGTCAAAACCTATAGAACTAGATAAATATTAAATTAATTTTTTTTAATTTGGATTAGGAATGTAAGATATTTATATGTTTGAGAGAATTTATAGGAATTTCTAAGGTGAGAGTTATAAAAAAATGACCAAAGTGAAATATCATTCTTTGGAAAAATGAATTGGCTAGAGTGGTTAGAACAATAGGCTATTAAAAGGCTGGTGGGAGGCAACAAGACATATGGTGGCTACAAAGTAGCAATGGGATACTCTGCTAGTGATCCTATGGAGGGAACCAGAGTCTATTTCTACCACCAAAACTCAACCACCACTTTAAGTGAGGGGTAAGATGTTTATTATTAGGATGTTTTCTTAAATACCTTAAATATTTGTTACTTTTATGTAGTCAAATTAGATAGGATTCATCCCTCGTTTCATTTCCCCCTCCTTGATGAAACTTTGATCCATAGTGGTTCAAACAATTTTTTCTTTATCAATTTAAGGAAGATGCATTCATGTTGATCATATTCTCCCTTCATCTTTATTTATACTCTAATATTGGAATATATAGATTGGTTTTTTATTTTTAATAACACTATATAATGATTTTATCATAATGTAATAATGGGGTGTTTCATGCATGATGTCTTGAAGTGGATATGGAGTGAGTATTTCATTTAGTTACACATTGTTTCTCTTGAGATAAGTAATTTATTATTCATTATTAAAATTTTACCTATTGTGGATGAAATTTATTAATGAATAAAAATATCGAATTGATTTTTTTTATTATAGGACCTTGATTTATTAATGGGACATCTTCCACAGGCAGTTCATTGTTTTTTTCCACTATTATTTTGTTAGGTGATAATTTACATAGTTATTCCTAATTGGATAAATTATATAAATTATTTATTTATTTTTTATAAATATATATAAATACTGATATATTAATTAGAAGTTTATTGATGTGAGGATGGACGATGCAATCTTGGTTTTATGGAGTGAGTTTTGTGAAAAAAAATGGGATAACTCCAAGATGAAGATGGTGGTTCCTAATTTTATCACATTATATGAAATTGTATATGATGTGTGATATGATAACAGGGGTATGAGGGTATGAATAATTTGATATAGAATCTATGTGAGATACCAAGTGTGTTTTCATACTAGTGGGTTTTGTTTGTTATATAACAAATCAATTGGGTGTTATGTTATGAATAAATAGTTTTTGGTGGAAATGTATCCATTGGGAAAGTATTGGATAAATGGAATTTAAAACCATATATTATTTCTACTATATTGTGATGGATATAGTTTACATAGGATGTCTGATTTATCAGTATAGGTAATTCATCTCAAGTGATAGGATAAGGGTGACTCTATTGGATAATTTCTTAATAAATTTGTGGGATATAGGCTATCATGAAGGGGAAATAGCATGGATTCAAATTGAATTATTTTGAAGGGATTGAGAGGTAATTATGAAAGAAAAAAATATTCCAATGGTATATTTGCAAGATGACTATCTAATGATTGGTTCATCTTGGGAACTAGAGTATTGTAAGTGTTGTGTTAATCCATGGAGGCTAAATCACAATGCAGGAGATGAATTATGGGGTGGTAATGGGATAAGGGTATATTCTAACTATGTTTTAACATGATTAAAATAATTTATATACCAAATTGTAGAGTATTTTTTGGTTAGTGAGGTTGGTTATACGTTGAAATTATGGGAATGGATTTGGTGAGTTTAAACTTACGGGTCTATAAGATGAATTTTTAAGGATACATTTATCATGAGGTGTTATGTGTTATAAGTATATTCCATGAATTATGAAGTTTAACTCATATAATTTTGATTTAAATTATCCTAATTTGATTTTTTATGTGATACATTTACTAACCCAATAAATTAACAAAGCTCTGGCATTTTATTCATATGACTACTAGATGATGAAGTCATGTATGTTTTCCAGATTAGTAGAATTTTATGGAATGATACAAGGCTATGTCTGTGATATGTAATAGTGGAAAAAGTTGTATATATTCTACACATTACATTAATTATAAGTTTGGGTTGGACTTTGACCAAAAAGTCTTCATACATGGAGTTTTTTCAAAAGAGTTCAATGATATGTATGGGTTAGACATTAGAAAAATATATACATTCTATGAAGAGGTAATACCTAATAGTAGAAATGATAGGATAAGATATAAAATGGTTACCATATCCTTATGAGATTCTATGGGATGGATTTTGGTCACCCAATAACTTTGAGATCAACTAAGAAGGGTGTAGGCTACCTGATCCTTATGAAAATATACAGGACATATGTTATTCACCCTATAACCATGGTACATGATAGGATAGATATAAGAAACATTATCCTAGTGAGATTATATGGTATGGACATTGGCCACCTGATAACTATGATGAATGATATGATGGATGCTTGACACCAGATCTTAGTGAGGTTAGAAAGGATAGACCCAACCCTCCCAATGCTCAATATACATGATGAGATGGATACTAGCCACTCAGTCCTTAAGAGAGTGATTTATATAGATGTAGTTCAAACAATTTTATCAATAGATATTGTTTATATATTTCGAATTTTTTTAACTAATAATGTATAACAACTGAAATTCCAACCCATATTCTAGCACAGTTTAAAGTATTTATGAGTTTTCTAGTTGAGTGAAATTTTGACCCTTTAATGGTATAATCGATGTAAAAATGTGATGTTTAATAATTAATTTTATATAGTACATGTATAAAAAAATTATTTAATGTTATTATGACCACCATTTGTGGTAATTTATATTGTATTATTCTCACATGAAGCATGTACACTTCAGTGGATGCGAAGGTTTTATTATTGTCATTTATGTTAGGAAAAGGACTTACAATCTGGTGAATAAGATGAAAGAGAGTAAAATGAGTTTAAATACTGTCTGGAGGTGAGTTTTATGATGTTAATATCATTATTATTTACCAATTTTTATCTATTCAATATGATTGGTTAATTAGGCTATCTTACATTGATGTATGACTATAATAGTGTCTTGGGTTTTATTTTGTTATATAATTGGCTTGTTTAATTTTTTTAGTATTCCTTCGACTATAATTGTAAAAAATTTAGTCTATTTTTTATTTTTATTAGTTTTCATATTGATTTATTATTATTTTTGATGGTGTTGATGTTATAGTATCACCAATGATGTTAGAACACCTTCACTACTAGTTGGTAGTCTCTGGAATATGGGGTGGATTTCTAGAGGTATAATGTTCATTAGCTCAGGTTGTTTAGATGGTTCCCAAGTAGGGGATCTTTACAAAATGGTATCACAGTAATGTTTTAATTTTATTATGATTTTGGACATTGTACAAGGAGCTAATATGGGTCATAATACGGGTTAAAATAATTATTCATGCTTATCCATCTCATATATGGGAATCAATCCAATTTAATAATTTTTTTAGATTGTTGTTATCAATTTTAAACTATTATAATTAAGCCAATTATGAAAATGTATGATGTTGTGATATAATTAATTATGATTTTTCTATTTTCCTGAGGTGGTAAGAAGAATAAATAAATTCATCATAATTCATATATTGAATTACATGAAATATATATGATTGTGTATAATTGAAAAAATTATTATAATGAATGAATAGGTTTTAATTATTTAAAACATTTACAACAATTTATTTGGTGTTTTCCAAATTAAGTTGGTAGTTATTATCTACCAAAATGAAATTATCTATGGATACTTCCTTGATACAAATAATATAAGGTCAATGTATTTTCTATACAAATGGATACGGCAATGACCCTATAGTGGGTTGTTGGGAATATGGATACCACAATGTGGATTAGAGACCAAGGGTGGGGGAATTAAAACATATGTTTCCTTGATCTATTTTAGATTGTATCATACTTTCATTTCTATCTAGATATGACCTATATGGGATATATGGTCCTTATAATGGGTTTGGGGACCTATAGATGACGAGATATGTCTTGAGATAACAACAAGTCATATGTAATAACAAAGACACATGTTTATCACATATCCCTTCAAAGAGTAAATGGTATGATCATAGGTTATATAAGTACTATGATATGGGTATAATATGAAATTATCATGAGAGTGAAGAGTAATACCATTCATAGATATGAATTAGATATAAGGAGCATGGGTATATACATCCCATGTTAATATTGACACATGGGCGATGAGTGATCAAATCATTGGCACATACATATGTATGCCTTGAATGGGTGTTGGATTTGAGAGCATAGATAGTTCTTTGTGTGGGATGTTTTTGAAATTCATGGGAGGTATAAAAGGATACTTTATTTGGTGAAAGATCCAATGATTTGTGGGGTAAAACATATGGAATCATGTGTTTCGTGTAAGAGAAGGATACATTAGGACTAGATTCATGCTTGAAAATGAGGTTTAATAGATGTAAACATAGGTTGTGCAAGTTATGATATTTGTTTCTAGTTTGGTATATCATAATGGGTACAAGATAATGGGAATTGGAATTGCCTATATGGGATATATAATCTGTGATATAACTACATAAGCTAGACCATGTGACTGTTAGTATGGAAATCTGTCAGGAATGAACGACCTTGGGTAGAAGGTAGAACATGACAATTATATGATTACAAAAAATAAAATACAAGGTGATATTTTTCTAGAGTCAAGTTATATTTATATTCTTAAAGTACGTGGATTTAGGTTTAGTTATTTCAATAAGACTCAATGACTAATCAAGAATGGGGGTTTCATTGGGTGTGAGGAATCCATGGGAATGGTATGGATACCATGTTGACTAAGAAATAAATAAGAAAGTTATCATTATAATGTTTTATTAAGTGTGAGTGAGATAATAATCTACTCTTAGTATAGTCATATAAACAATTGAAATTATTAAATAGTGGATCGATGTATGACTGGGGAAGGATATGGGATCATTGGGGTGTTAGAGTCAAATGATCAAGGGACCATTAAAATCATGGGAAACAGAAAGGTTCACCTCATGGGGGTGATGATTTATGACCTTTTTATGAATTTGAAATGTGTTAATATAGAAACTAGTTATTATATAATTTTATGGGTTTGATAATCTAGTTGATATTAGAGTGTAATATAGATAGTTCATTTTTATAAGAGAGATGGAAGCCGTTATAATTGTGGAACTTCTAATGGAATGGTGTTGAGTGCATATAATGAGGGCATATAAGAGTGGTGGGGTAGTTATTGAGGCCACTAAACATGAGATATAACCATTAGATCTTGGGAGTTATAGATATGGATCTTTACTGATAACATACTATGATAAGATAGATGAAATTTATATCAATGGACTTTATAGTCTGATTTTTTATTGTTTTGACAATGCTTTAGGATTGAATCTATTGATTTAATGAGTGTTGTTTCTATTTGGTGACTCATTCTCACTAGACCACATTGATCTTTTCCAACCCTCCCATATCTCATGTGGGTGCTAAGGTCTTATGTTTAATTTGGTTTCTTCCATTAAAATTAATTTCTTGGGGTACAAAGTGGTGTGGTGGGGAGAATTGTGACACCCCCATGTCCCTGTTAATTTTAATATTATATAATTATGTATTATTTTGAACTATTGGAAAGTTTTAATTTAAAATTTTAATTTTTTATTTTTTTCATAGTTTCATATCTCATGAATGGTTTACTATAAACCATAAAATATTCATATAAAACATTATGATTTGTTTCATATTTGTAGTAGTGGCTACATGGTTGGTTCATGGTTTGGTAAACTATGTGGCCAAACCAAGTGAGGGGTGAAACCCATTTCTATTAGAGTATGCATGGTTAGCACATGGCTTAGTAAACCATTTGTTTAAAGCATGTGTGATACCCAGATCCTTGAAAACATAAAATTCTTTATACTCCCCTCCACATTTTAACTCTACTTGGAACTCTCATTCTCACTCACTCAAATGGTCGACCCCTAGGGGAGTTCAATAAAGCATCACTCATCTTTATCCATAGATTCAATCCCTTTTATTTAGTATTAAAGGGAATTATAAGGTTTATTATCCTCTTTGTCTCTTATTCTAAATTTATTCTTCTTTTACTCTTCATTTATCTTCCTCCCATAAACCCTAACGCCTTTGGTAGATTAATTTAGGGTTTAGATTATTTATAATTTTCATATTTAATTTTCTAGGGGTCATTAAGGTAGTTATCTTGTAAGGTTTTACCAAATACATCAAAAGAGACTTATTACTGGTGACTAATGTATCTATTTCTATTAAACCTTCTCTTATCTAATATATAAAATTATAAGGATTTTATAAAAGAATTTCCTTTCCTGTTTAACCAATATGTGACACCAATGTTTTTTTTGTTAAATTTATCCAATGATTTTCATACTTGGAGTGAAGGGGATTTAAATTTTTTTCAATATTTTATTTCTAAATTTAATTGTTATATATTCAAAATGTTAGATTAAATTCCCAATGGTCTATTTCAAATTAATTGGTAGATTTAAAAGATCTATATGGAACATATTTTATTTTTAAAGTGGAATGGTTGGGTTTAAAGTGATTTTTTAATACTTTAGGGTTTTTGAAATGTTTCATAATGAATAAAAATGTGCAGTGGTGTTTTTCCAAAAAATTTCCCAATAGTGGTTACCATGAGTTGGTTTTTAATTTATACTTTTAAATGTTTTAAAAGAAGGTAAATTATTTGGAATTCAGAGTTAGTTTTAAAACCTATTTGATTATTTTAGCGAATTAGTATTACTTGGTGTTATGAAAAACTCAATTCTTGTGCCCCATATGTTATTTTATTCTTTGCATTTAATTTTATCCCACGAGGGGGTATTATGTGATGCTTCATCTGATGTAAAATGGGTTGTTTCTTTCAAGTATAATGGAGGTTATAAGAGTTTTATTTTAAATTTTTTTATTTTTTTTCATGTGATGATCTCAAGAATTATTATTTTCTTACATCTATTTGAGATATATAATGGTAACCCTATGTGGATTAGTGGAATATTAAAATTTGTGTTACACTATCTTAGTTTGTGAAAGTAAGTTAGGGGAATCATAAAGTTTCACCCTCCTAGGGGTTTTTTCTTGGAAATATTAGAAGTTGAAAGTTTAATGGTGATTTATTTTTTCAAGATAGAAATTGGGCCCTAGTGATCTAAGAATAGGTCAAGTAGTATTTAAGTATATTCCTAGTGAGAAAATCATGAAGGTTATATCCCATTGATAATTTCTTATGGGATACTACTCTACACCTATAACATCCCAAGATATCATATATATATTATTTTAAATAATATTGAGTTCAATATCTTTCTTTTCACATGATAAAATGAAGCAAGTGATAAATTAGTAAATTAAATTTATCATCCATAAAATATAATTATGATAATATATAATATATAAATATATATGATATAAAATCTTCATCGTCTCCTTTTATGGTTGGTATAAAGTATTATTCTAATGTAAAATTATGTTTTTTATATAAATTATTAAATTATTAAATGATCACCATTTAATTTTACCTTTATTCAGTCCATTCTTTAAGGAATCATATCGTTAATCATGTGTATGTTCAAACTACTTCCTCCATGAATGACATGTTTCATTTTTATTTACCACATAACATTGATAGACTACAATTTTAATAATTAAACTAATATTAAGTGTATAAAATTATTATAATTATAATGTTATAAATTTTTATATAATATCACTCTAACCATTCTTTCAGAAATGGGTTTGTTAATTGGGTGTAAGTGCGAACCACCATCTCCGTTAACGATAAATTTATTTTTTCAAAACCACCCATAATTAATGGTTATAATACTAGATTTTAGGGTTATATATGATATACATTGAGTTTATATTCTTCTTTAAATATTATTTTAGAACTATGTAAAATAACTTTCATACTCATTTTATTATTACAACAAGCTTTTGTTTTGTTTTGTTTACCGCCCATTTGAGCAATGTTTTGATGTATATATAGTTAATTATTAAGGAATGGAATATAATTTTAATAAAATTTAATAATATGGTATTAAATATGTTTTGAAGTTTCTAGATTTATAATATTAAATTCTATCAATTTTAATAATATATCATTTGTGTACACTAAAATCTTCTGAAATAGGTTTGTCTCTAACTTCATCTATAGGTTTCATAACTAAAAGTCTTATAGAGTGAAAGTGGACCATTATAAAAAATAATTGGATATATATATATTATAGAACCATAGGTAATATTGGAATTATGTAAATTTCATCAAATATTAGGGATCAATTTTAACATTACAAATCATGTGCAAGATAATTAAAAGTTTTAACACCCAATGTTAAAACTAAGATAAAATGAACCACTATATTAATAGTAATTATTTATAAATGGAGAATATATAAGGTTTAAAGAGATGATTAAAATCATCAAATTTATTATTAATATAGTAATGGTAATCTTATAGGAAATTAGAGTGTGATCAACTAATTGGGGGAATAATGTAACGGTTTTTGTCTCGAAATCCCTTTATTGAGACACATTTTACTTTATACACAAATTTAATTTTATATGGTGCATATGATGCCCAATTTTCGTGTTATAATAAAATATTTTTTATTCATGGTAACTGAGGTTTATTTTCAAGATATTTTCCCCAACTTTTTAGAATAAAATGTTACTCAAATCATAACTATTTTCTCAACTCAATTACTTTTTCCCATGAGTCATGAAATCTATTTTTGATTTTCATCTTCCAATTATCTTTTTCAAACCATTTTATTTTAAAATAGATGATTTAATTTTTATATGGATTTTATATCCATGTTTTACCTATCAATTGTTCTTTCTATAATGTTTCATGTGACCCTCAATCTTCTCTACACCTCATTTCAATGAAATATTTTCTCACCCTTTTTACCATATGGGTTTTACTAAATGGTTTTAATTGAATTTAAATATTTTATTAATTATTATTTTAAAAAAATTCATTTAAATTAATGTATAAAATTTTCCAAGTTTCATTTTTCCCAATTATTTTTAAAATGTAATTTTCAAATACATTTAATTTCTTAAAAATGTTTTTAAATGGAAAGTTTTTAAATGTCTCTCTATGGGTTATTTTTTGAAAAAATGGAATTTATTTTTCACATTTACATGAAATTGTATATTTCTAAAGCCTTTTTCATTTTTAAGGATACCTTTTTTCTATGATTTCATGTTTAAAAAAAGATATTATTATTGTTATGGTTTAATAAAATATTTCTTCTTAAATGTTTTCAAAATACAATGGAAATTATTATTTTCAAAAAAGTTTCTCAAATGATTATAATAGTGTTCTAATGTTTCTGAGGACAGTGGAAGTTCCTAGGTGGGTGGAAAACAATAAAGGTTGATATTGATCTAATGGATCATTCTAAAATTATACATTATGTGGACACCATGACCAATGAAATTTTTAAAATGAAATAAATACATATGAAAAACCCGAACCATGAGAGGATCTTTTCACATTAAATTTATAATTAATTTAATAAGTTATAAATAAATAAATTCTATATCTTTGGATATTTCTATATAAATGATTTTGATCTTCTAAAAACATTTTTGGATTGCTGGATTTTTGTGGTTAAGATCCATGTTTAGAATCTCTCTAGCTATGATACATGCATGCTCCTATGATATTTGGGAAACACAAATGAAACAACAGTTTATAACATGGCAGATCTGTCATCTTTAATTATTCTTATTCATTACACATCCTTTGGTCTAGAACTATTATCACTATATATTCTTTTTCTTTAGAGGGAGAGAGTAAAATGAGATGAGAGAAAATTTGTTTATGCACAATAATTCTCAATTCTTCATTAACCCTACAAATTAGACATGACCCCCAATTTATAAAGCTAGTATTTAGATTAAAATATTATTTAATTATGTACTGAACCTTCAAAATATATTATGAAAATTATAAAACCCCATGACATAAAATAATAATATCATAATTATTTTATGGTCCGTAATAACTCATGGAATGATAAATATTTTTTATCAGCTTGAAAGTAAATATTCCTAACTAGACATTATCTTAGCATACTCCAATTCCTCAGTGTTTATTGAATAAATGAATAATTAGTTTATTAAATATTTTTTTTCTTTAATAATTAAAATAAATATATTTTTCAAAATCCAAAAAATAAATATTTATTAAATATTCATGTAATAAAATAAATAAATTTACTAATTGATAAATAATTATTTATTACTTTAGGAATATTTGGAATCAATAAAACGTGAATAAAATTTTTCCTCATCCTTGAGATTAATATTTGTTCTAACAATGAAATTCAAATAGAATTTAATTCAGATCAACCAAAACACATAGTGTATAAACCTCAAGGATTTATTCTCATTTAAAATAAGTGGGATATCATAAAGTCCAAGAACAATGTCTAAAAGTTGGTTAGGGCACACAAGTGAAATAAATTAATGTCACAGCATCAATAACCACATATTAATTCTCACTATCTAATATAATCCCTTTCACTTAATATCTAATCATGAAGGTTACATATCAATTATAAAGACACAAACCATAGTAGTTTAAGGTTGTTGGTTGTTTTATTACATTAATAATAGATATAAAAAATCTCATCCCAAAGGATTGAATATTTTAGTTTTATTAATAAACTAGATACATATTAAATCCCATATTACATTTAAAAACATAAAATAAAACATAGTATTTTTTGGGATAATATTTATTTTCTATTTTATATCCCTTCACATCAATCATAAAACATTTCCTAACATCCTTGGGAAAAGAAACATAAGAAAGGGGTGACCTTTGATACTCAGTAAGGGTATGCATATAGCATAAGAAAAATAGTACATTAATAATATTGCAAGAAATAAATTATAATCAAATAATGTCATGAAAATGTGATATAAAATCTTATCCATGAATTTAAAAACTAATAAAAATTAACATGGTGAGTCATAGTTTATTTCAAAGTTTGTAATATATAATGTCGTACATTTGAAACTTACCTTTAGTGGATGTTCCATCACATATTAAACCTACCATTAAGGCCTTAATCCAAGTCATCTTATGTAGATGGGTATGGCCATAGATAATAACCAGCATAGTTTTTCTCATGATACCTACTAATGCTTTGAGGGGATATATAATTATGTGTCTCAAATATCACTTAATATGTTCTATTTGTTCCTCATTTGAAAAAATAGCACAACTGGATCAACATGCCTTAAAATAAATAATTGACTGTATTATATGAATTATCATATGATAAATAATTACTTTCCAGATTCAAATAATCATAAAACATCCATAAATATATGGTTTATTGTATTATAATAGAATAAACTTAGTAAACTTTAAGATTAAACAAAGGATATTGGAATTAATAAAAATACTTTAAAAATATAAATGGATATTTCTTGAAGAAAATACCCTTTTAACTTTGAAATAACTTATTTAAAGTCTAAATTATTTCCAAAATATTGAGGAAAAAATATTATTTGAAAATTAAATTATAAAAGTTTTTAGTAATATTTAATTCATTGATTATTCATGATGGAAGAAAAAAATTAGTTCATGTCATATAATTTAAAAATCATTCCTTTCATGCTTTTATAAAAATTTCATAAATTACATGATTTGGAAAACGACAAGAAGATTCATTTTAAAACATTTTAAAAAAAATAAAACATCCGTAAAAATGAATATAGAAAAAGAATTATATTAAATTAAAAACATTCTTGAAAACATTTATAAGAGACATGGATATGGATGAAATAGTATTTTTGACTCAATGGATAAATAAAGTAGGATTTTCTTAAAAACAATCTTTATTATTTTAAGTACCAACGATAGGGAAATTGTAATATTAACTGAAAAACTCATGAATATACATATGAGAAGAAAATAGTTTTCTTTTATGAAATAAATATAAAATAATTCTTCTAATGGAGACTTAATCATAAACAATATCGAGTAATTATGAGATTGGGAAATCAGCCCTTACCTTAGGTTAGAATTCTATCATATGAGTTTGAACCTACTGTATAATATATATATATTTATTATAAATCTATTCCATAATAATAATCATGTATATAATAACATATAGTACTTACTTATAATCACTTGTAACCTATTTAATAACAATTCTTTGTTAAATCATAGTTTTATGTAATAACTGCTTTATTTTTCAGGTAAGTTTTAATTTGGTAGTTTAGGTCTTCATACATTGATCAATGTTTCATCATAACTCAAAATTTAATAATGATATAAACATAATATATATATTCATTATACAAATATTTATATTAATCAATAAAATTTAGATATAAAAAATGACTTATGACATTCATAGAGATAGTAGTTAGTACGTACGCATGGATGTTATTTTAACTTTTTAAAAAATTGAATGAAATAAAGGAAAATAAAAATTCACTATTATTGATCCATTATTGTAAAATATAAATCATATATATTCATCAATTCCATACTAATTACCAACCAAGTAAAATTCAAAATAAAAATGAATCATGTTTCTTCGTGGATGTGGTAGTCCACACGTACACAAGAGAAACGTTATCATTTCCAAAAGGTTTGGAAGGTAATAGGGTAGATATGATATTTTCATTAAAGAACAATAATAACATCATAAATATCATATTTAAACTTTAAAATGATCACAATTAACATCTATAAAATATATAAATGAAAAATTAATGGTATTGCTCTATGGATATGGTAATTCGTACGTACGCATGAGTAATACTTTCAATTCTCATTTCATAGGAAAGAGGGTGGATAATGGTGTATTATTAATCATCATAAAATTTAATTATAATTAGTACAATTATGTTACCATATTATGATAAATATCATATATTTATATGAGTTTTGATAAGAAGTAAAAAAGGTTCGATTAAGGCAATTACCTCTTATTGGGAAGAACTCATTCAAATCTCCTCTTAGGGATCCAAAGTTTGGTCTTTTGGGAAGACCGGAACATATATAATTTTCATAAGTATTATGATAAGATAATTTTTTAGTGTATGAGTGATATATAAATCTCAATGTGGTGTAAATATAAAAAACGAGTGGTGTCTATTTATATGTTGGGGAAAGGACACACTTAGAATTTCATTAAATAATAAAATATTACAAAGTCATTCTCAGTAAAAATGATTCAAAATTTCAAAATATTCTAATTTGGGAAATTATATGGTTTTAATGCCATCAAAAAAATACAATTTTGATAGGTTTAAGTGGTTTTTTAACTCTCATATCTTGGTTTAAGCCCATAGTTAAACCATTTTAACTTTAATTAGGATAAAGACTTCTTCACACTTAAAGGGTTATGATTTTACTTATAATATAACTATTGACTCATAAATGAAAAATTTATGATATTTTAAACAATATATGACCTTAATTATCCTATTTATATATTTTTATAATTTTAAAATAATTTAATAAAATATTATTTCCATAAAATATCATTAATGTGAATTTTGGAACAATTCATTTAATCTGATTTAAAAAACACGAAGAAAAATATATAATTATATTATAATCCTTTAAAACATAATTAATATTTCCCATTAATCTATTAATTTTTTTGACATCCTAACTCACTCAAATTATATCACTTTTAAACTTTTTAGATTTAATTATTTTGCTTCTTAATTAATTGAATAAATATTTTATCAGTTTTTCATAAGTAATTAAGGTAATTATTTAATTTTTAAAAATTATAAATATTATTTTATAATGAAAATAATTTCATTATTCTAAAAATATACATTTATATTTGAACATAACATTATTTTTTCTTTATGTGGACACATCATAGATATTTAAAAGTAAGAGTGACATTTTGTATTTTTCTTTTCCTAAAAAATTATATAGGTTAATTTCATGGAAAAGTATTCCTAAATCCATTTTATTTCAAGAATACTGTTATAAAGGTAGATTTTAATTCATCCAATAAGGATTTATATGAGATATTTTGACCTTATCACTCATTTTTAACCTATGTTAACCTGATCTATCCTTTACCTCTATGATAGATTTTACCAAATTTATTGTTTATAATTCAAAAAAATGCACCTAATTGTAAAATTTATACCTAATTATTATAAATATGGAATTAATTTTAAAATTATAATATCTATAACTGGTATAAATTAATTTCAAAATAAGTGTAAAAAACGGGTTGAAAACAACTTTTAGAAAAATACAACTTTAAGTGTAAAACTATATTTATATTATTTTCTTATTCCAAGAAAAAATATTAGACAAATGATAAGACATTTAGTTTAATATATAATATATAAATTTATTTAATAATTATTTTTTCTTTTTCTATTAATTTAATTTATTGATAATAAAAAATCTTTTCATACATAAAAAAAGTTTTTCAAAAAAACACTTCTCTTATTTTCAAATAATTTTTTTCAATTTTCATTTCTAATTAATTGATAACCAATGAATTTATTACATACATGTGTAAAAAAAATTTATAATTTAGTCAGTATTATTCATACCCTTCAACAGATTGACTAGGTGATAACTATTATATAATATTTTAATAGAAGATCAATGTTCGTTTAAACTTGGTGTTCATGTAAGGAAATATTTTTAAGAAAAAAATTGTTAAAGAATAATATAATATAAAATATAGGTTTGTTACACTCTACCCCCTTAAATTGAATTTCAACCTAAAAATTTTATTACTCTTATACAAACAATGGATTTTATAATTTACTCATTACATCATTATGTTTACACATACAATCCTCATATGTATGGTTTCACCACAAAACATTGACCCGGTAAGTGGTCTTGTTTCATAGTAATTTTTCTCTCTGATTTATAATCTCTATAATTTGTTCCTTCTGAGAAAGATATTTCTCTAGTGGTATTAACTTTAAGTTTTGTACATGTGAATGATCCAGTATGTACTTTCTCAAAAGAGATATATAGAACACATCCTGAAAATTAAAGAAAATTGTTAGAACCACCAATCGATAATATACTATGCCGATAAAATATTGAATTTAGAAGGGACTGATATACCATGGTCTTAGTTTTCCCATATTTAAAAATATAATATCTCTATTCTATGGAGATATTTTTAGGAATACTTTATCACTAACTAAAATCTAAAGACCCCTTCGATGATTATCATCATAAATTTTTTGTCGACTCTAATATACTCTGATGTGTCTCTAAATAAATCTAACCTTCTCTACTATTTCATTAGCTAGGTCAGATCCCAATAGGATTCTTTTGATAACTTAATCCTAGCATATTTTAGTTGTAAACTTCTTTCTATATAATGATTTATAAAGATTTTTATGAATAATTGAGTGAAATTTATTTTTGTAATTAAATTAAATTAAAGGAATGCGCTTATACCAACTACATTTTAAATCCATATAGCAAGCTATTAACATGCCTTCTAGAGTTGGAATGGTACTATTATAATGACCATCCATCTAAGGATTATAATAAGTGTTGTACTTCATGAATTCTTACCACTTATTTAATATAAATTTTTGTAATATGATCAAGAAATAAGTCTTCTATGATGGAAATAAAGCATGATTAATTTTTAATATGATTAACTAAAACCCAGATAGAATATTTCCCAATAGATTTGATTTGGATTCCAATGAAAAAATACATAGTGATTGTTTCCCATTTCCATTCTAGTATGGGTAATGGATTTACCATCACATTATACTTCTATCACTTGGCCTTAACTTACTAACATACTAAGAACCAAGATAAAATCTCTAAAATATATCTCTTCATACCATCCCACCATAAATAGTCTTATCATTACATTGGAATCTATATTAAATTCTAAAAAAATTCTCACCTACTTATTTATCTCAATATCTTCCTTTTATGCCTCTTTAATTATCCCATTAATATATTATTGAACACTCATTTGATAAATATATTATTTCACCCCTTTCTTCATGATTTAAAAATATATCCTTTTCAAATCAATAAATATTGGATCTTTTTTTATCCCCATAATAGATAAGCTGGTATGATTTGTTCGGCTCAGAGCTTCTTCCACCATGTTTTCCTTCCTATGGTGGAGATATATTGAGCATCTATAATCTTTGATTAGCTTCTGCCATCTTCTCGGGTATATATTCAACTATTTCTATGTGAAAATAAACTTTAAACTTTTAGGATTAGTATATATATTAAAACTTTCTCCATAAATATAATACCTCTATATATTTAATGAAAAAATTACAGAAGCTAACTTCATATCATTTGTTGGGTAATTTTTCTCATAGATATTTAGTTGGTGTGGGGAATAATCTATCACCAAGTTATCTTGTAAGAGGAAGCATCCCAATCTCTTATATGATGCATCACTATAGATTAAAAACTATTCTCTACTATTGGGGAGTGTAATTACTAGTTTACTAACTAACCGTATCTTTAATTCTGTGAAATTTTTCTCACATTCATCAATTAGTGGGACTTGGCCCTTCAAAGTTAACTTTCTAAGGGGGTTAGACTTCCATGATACATTTTTCATAAATAATCAATAATAACCATCCATACTAATAAATATATAGATCTCAATCACTTTTGTTGATCTGTTCCAATTTATAATAATTACTATCTTTGATGGATCCATAGATGTACCATTTCTTAAGATTATATGTATCAAAAATAAAAGTTTTGTAGCCAAAATTCACATATAATAAATTATTCATAAGGATTTTCCTTCGTTATGGTCGTTAGTAAAATACTAAAGTGATATTCATGATATTCCTTACTTTTAAAATATATAATAATATAATCTATAAGGACTAACACAAATTGATCAAGGTAATATCTAAAGAATCTATTCATTAAATACATAAATATGGTAGAAGAATTAATAAGACTAAATGGCATTACTATAAATTCATAGTGTCCATACCTTGTATGAAATGTTTTCTTGGGTATATTGTACTTCTTGATCATTAATTTATGGTATCCAAAATGAATTTAAATCAAAGAAAATTGTTTACCTCCACATTGTTAATCAAAAAATTCATCAATATCATTTAGAGGATACTTTTTCTTGATATTAATCTTGTTGTGTTCTCCATTATCAATATAGAGACGCATCGATTCATATTTATTATTAAAAAAAGAATAAGTTCACCCCAAGGTGATGCACTTGGCTGAATGGATCGCTTACCAAGATTCTCCTAGAGTTACTTCTTCAGTTATTTCAACTCAATCAGTACCATTCTTTATGGATTCATTGAAATAAGTTTATCAATAGGAATGTATTCTATTGAAAACTCATCTAAAAAAGTTAGTATAATTCCATGAAACTCTTCCAGAAATATATCAAAAAACTCCCAAAAATAGGCATATCATTTCTATTGAGTTTTTTCATGACCATTTGATATAAAAATCACCTATGAATAGGAATCAAGACCGATATAGTGTATGTTATTTCGATCATAAGTTCATATTTACCATCACATTGATAGATGGTCATAGGTTGGTATGGAATATAAAATGTGACTTCTCTTTATTAGCAATTAATGTGGGATTTATGTAGAGAAATATAGTTCATGCATAAGATAACATCAAAATCAAATCTAGGGAGAATAATAATATTTTTATAAATAACATTCCCAGAATATTATATTATAGAAGAGTTATAGGCTTTATGTTCAACCATTATACCATTAGGATCTTTCGTAAAAACTCAATATATATTCCTTGAGGATATTAATTAACTTTCCTATAGAAACTTCATGATATAACAAATTTCATATGAATAATATCAAATAAGTAACTTAAATATTTGAGCATTCTTAATACCACCTCAACATACAAAAATATATCTTCCATCCCTTAATAAAACTAAATTGGTTATAATGAACATTAAGCATCGTTAATCGGAGTACTTGATCATGAAAAAATCATTATCAAGATGTCTAAATCATGAAAAACTAGGTTTATCCTAAGCTATATAAGGTTATCATCTGTTTAAAACCACTATAATGGTTGGTAAAAAAATGTGAATTAACCCAATCATAGCCCAAAAGAGTCTAAAATGAGTTGTGCAGCAAGTCCCATTCTTGTGCACTAGGTGAGGATCGATTCAAATCCCAAGGCGGCCATTTCAGAGTTATTACCCATAGGTACAATGGTGTTAGATCTATATCCACTTGTAGTGTCCATACAAGGATTTATTTCTACGGAATCCACGTAATATATACCTTATAAAACCACTAATAAATTATTCTATAATTAGAATTATCTTCAAATTCAATCATGGGGTTATGTTCTACCATCTATGTTTTCTAAACTCAAGTTACCTATGTTT
Source organism: Viscum album (assembly GCA_963277665.1). Classification (NCBI taxonomy): domain Eukaryota; kingdom Viridiplantae; phylum Streptophyta; class Magnoliopsida; order Santalales; family Viscaceae; genus Viscum; species Viscum album. The sequence continues at coordinate 1,467,584,588 of OY728159.1, read as the reverse complement.
CTACTAAATGTATTGTCACACCAACTATAAAAAACCCAACCCTAATAGTCCATAGCTAGTGGTTACTTTTTTATATTGGTAATTGATAAATGAAATTGCATCTCAGTGGAAAAAATAATTTAATAGTCTTGGAAAACTATATACATATATAAATCCCATATTATATTTGAAAAACAAAAATACAACATAGTATTTTATTTGGGATCATTTGTATTCCCTCTATAATATCACTTCATGTCAATTATAAAAAATTTCCTACAATATTAGGGAAAATAAAAAAAAAAGAAAGGGGTAATCTCAGAAGCTTAGTAAGGGTTTGTATATAGTGGAAGCTAAATAATACATTAACAATATAGCAGGGAAAAAATTATAATAAAATAATTCTATAATAAAATTTGAAAAAACCATATCCATGGATGTATAAACCAATTAAATAAATTCATTTACATTTATAATTTATTTTATAATTATGAAATTCATAAATCTAGACATTTGAAACTTACTATTGTAGCCTCGTACCAAGACATCTTAAACATATCATCAAGTCCTCATCCTAATAAATATTATATAAATGGGTAATTACTCCAAAAATACTCAAGATAGTTTGTCTCATGAAACCTACTGATACATCGAGGGAATATGTAATTTTTATCCACACTCATCACTTAATAAGTCTAATTCATTCAAGATATGAATAAATTACACAACATAATAAACATGACTTAAAATAAATAATTTCCTCTATTGGAAGAAATATCGCATAAAATATAAATGCTTTCCCCAATAAACTGATCTTAAACTATCAATAAAAATATGTTGTATGGTATCATAAGATAATAACCTCAGTAAATCAAAATAGTCAAAAATTATGTTGGTATAGATAAAATTATTTTAAAAAGATCATTGGAAAATTCTTCAGTAAAATATTATTTTCACATTGAAATTACATATTTAAAGAATAAAATATTTCCCGAATTTTAAGCAAAAAAATATCTTCTAAAATAACCTTATAAACTTGTAAATGAAACTTCAGATCATTGATTATTCAAGATTTTGGAAAATAAGATTCATTTTAAAACATGTTGTAAAAATTAAAACATGGTTAAAATTTAATTTAAATGATCATTATATAATTTTGAAAACATTCTTGAAAGTATTTTTAAAAAATATAGATAAGGAAGAAAAACTATTTTTGGTCGAAGAGAGAAATAAAGTTAGTTTTTCACAGAAAAATTTTCTAAATTATTTTAAGTACCAAAGAGAGTAAAATTTCAAGATTACATTAAAATTTCATGAATAAATACTCTATAAGAAAATATATTGTTTTTAAGATATTAATATCAAATAAAATCACAAAAAAAGGTACTTTAACATAAAGAATGATGAATAAGTATGAGATTGTGAAATAAACTCTTACTTCATATTCAAATTCTTTCATATATAGCTGAACCTCATATATAATTAAAATAATTTTATTATATATATATTATAGAATCATAATCCTATATATAATTCCATATATTACTTACTTATAATATTTTATTATCCATTTATAAAAAAATGTTTGTTAAATCGTTGTTTCAGGTAATAACTACTTTGTCTTTCATATAAGTTTTGGTTTGGTAGTTTCTATCATTGTACTTTCACGAAAATTACATAATATACATAAATTTAATAATGATATAAATATCATACATATTCATTTAATATGTATTTATAGTAATCTATTAAATTTATAGATAGAAAAAATAAATTACACCATTTATAGAGACAGTAGGTTGTACGTACGCATGAATGTTGTTTTCACTTTTCAGTTGATGGATAGAAACAAAAGAAAATTGAAGTTGAAATTTAATAAATCATTATTATATGATATTAATCATATATATTCATTAAATACATCCTCATTTCCATTTAGGTAAAATATAAATGAAAAAATAATTTCATTGCTTCCTGGAGGACGTAGTCCACACGTACACATAAGGGACGTTATAGTTTCCCAACAGATTAGAATGTAATAAGGTAGATATGATATTATCATTACATAAGTATAATAATCTCACAAAAATAATATATAAACATTAAATAAATAATATTTCTCATCTATAAAATAAGGAAATGAAAATGAATTGTATCTCTGTGTGGAGAAGGTAAGCGTACATAAGTACGAGTGATAATTTCACATCCCATTTGATGGGAAATATGGGGGATAATAGGTTTTTAATAATAATTATAATATTTTATTATATTTAAGATATTTATTTTACCAATTTATGATAAAAACCAAATATTTATAATAATTTAATTAATAAGTAAAATAAAGTAATCGCTTAAGGCGATTACCTCTTCTTTATATGAACCCCTTTGGATATACATTTAAGGACCCTAAGGTTTGTATTTTGGGAAGATGATAACCTATATGATGTTTCTGATGGTTCTTATAATATAATATTTTGGGTTATTTTTGAGATATAGGTCTCAATTTTTTTTAAACATGATAAAGTAGGGTTGTCCTTTTATAATTGGGAGAGAGGACATGCTTGAAATTTCATTAAAAAATAAAATATAACAAAGTTATTCTTAATCCAACTTCTTGAAAATGGATAGATAATATAATTAAAATCATATTTTCTTATATTACCAAATAAATAGAATCTTTATTGGTTTATGTTCTATTTTAATCTTTATCGTTTGGTTTAATCCCATAGTTAACCCATTTCAACTTTAATAACGGTAATGACGTTTTCACTCTTAAAGGGTTATAATTTTATATATAAGGTAACTATTTAGTTAAAAATGGAAAAGAGAAGATATTTTAGACCATATAATATCATAATTTTTCTTTTGAAGGTTTTTTATTATTTTAAAATAATTTAATAAAATATTATTTCTATAAAATATCATTAATGTCTATTTTGGGACTATTCATTTAATTTGACTTTAAAAATACCAAGAAAAATATGTAATTCGATTATAATCCTTTAAAAAATCACTAATATTTAATATTAATCTGTATTGTTCATTTCACACTATTAAAGACTCAAATTATACCAGTTTTAATATTCTTAAAATTATTTTTTTCGTGAATTGAATAAATACAATGTCGGTGCTGCATAATATTTTAAGGTAATTATATAATTTATAAAATTTATAAATAAATTTTGTAACGACCCAAAATTTCATTAATGGAAAATCCCTCTTGATCCACATAAATGTTTCTTTATGTTTTTATAAGATGTCAACTTCTTTAGTTTAACGTTAAGATTTGTGACCGTTACTTTTATAGCCGTTGAACAGTGATCATCTGGGTAGTTTAAATATAAGGCTTTAACGAACCAATTTTTCTACTCAGAAAAAGGAAGCGATGGCCTCATCCAGTAGAATTGCCCCTTACGAAGCCAATTTGTCGGAGCTCGGAAAGGAGGTGGCGTCTTTGGTCTTTTCCCTTGACCAAGCCCAAGCTGAGCTTCATCAAGTCAAGCTCGAACGTGATCGTCTACGGGGAAAATGGAAGTTGATTGAGATTACCACTCGAGCAATGTTATCCGAGCAACCCCAAGAGTCTGTCACCATCGCACACCTTACCCTTAGGTCTTATGCGGCTATTTTAAGGGGTTATGTAACAAATAAGTAGCACCATGTTCATGTACATTATTTTTTGTATATAATAATGAATATAATTTCTAGTCATTTTTGATGCATTGTAATTAGTTTTTAAAGTACAAATGATGTTTTTAGTTATTATTTAATTAAGAATTATATTTTATTAAATTAAAGGATTTTTTGAATTAAATAATATTTTAATAAAATATTATTATTAATATTAAATTAATTTTTATTAAATATAAATGATCTTATAATTTTATGAATGCAATTAAAATTTTTTATTAAGGTTTGAAAGCCATTTCTGTCAAAACCCGTGAATTTTTTTATAAATGTCGGTTTTTATTTTAAAAGTGAAAATTCACATATTTAGAAAATTATTTAGATAAAATAAATATTATTTTTGGAATCAGGACGTCGAAATTATCCAACGGTGAATTTTTCATAATTTTCTGAGACAGTCAAATTTTTGGGTAAAAATTAAATACCATTTAAATATATAATGTGTTTTATAACATCATAATGACCCAATGGTGATGTAATAAAATACCATAATCCTTATGTTCGGCCAATATATGTTTTATCATTAAAATAATGAGGTTTTGGGTTTGTTTGACTCACTTTTCAAAGCATTAATGGAGCCCTCAAGACTTATTCAACACTTTGCCTTTTTAAATTAATTTCCATGGGAGTGTGACTCACCTCCACATAAGCAACCCTAATTTTTTAATAAGTTCGGACCTTGGCCTTGTAAAATATTGTTTTCCTCTTTCCTTTTCCAGAAACCATGGGCAAATACCATGGGTTGGTTTGTGGTTTGGATTATTTTAATATAAGGGGTCCCAAACCTAAATAATAAAGAATTCTCTCACCTTTCCTATATAAACCCACCCAAGCTCCCACGTCCTCCTCACCCAAAGCCCTTGAAGTTCGTCCAACCTCTGCCCTACTCTCTCTAGAATCCTCTCAAGGTGCCCCAAGCTCCCAAGAAGCCTCTCACAAGCCTCTCTCTAGCCTTTGGAAGCACACTTCCAAGTAAGGGTTTTTCTTCCTTTCTCATTTTTGTCAATTTTCTTTAAGTTGTATTGCCCTTTTAATTTCATTTATGAATGTTGGGGTATGGTTTTTCACCTCTCCCATACTGCCCTCTTATTGTTTGTATGATGGGAGACCCCTTTATCTCTCATTAAATGCCTCCCATGTACACCCGTTACTATGCCGAAATTCCGAAAGGAACCTTTTTCTCCTCTTTTATATTCAAGCAATACTTTTGTATCATGAATCTAAATTCCTTTTCAATTGTTGGGACATGTATCTATATGACCTTATTACTTTCCATTACATGTAAATATGATGAGGAACCCCTTTCTCTCTCATCAGCCTTTTTTATGAATTCTTATGTCACGCCGTTACGCTGCCGAAATCACACCGATTTTCTAAGCCAATATCATTGTGTGGTGAATACCATGCCCATTTCTCCATCAAGGGTATTCACCTTTATGCACATTTACTTATTGATTTTAAAGTTTCATGTATGAATTCCACATTCCTTTATCGTGTAATAAATGATTATGTTTAATGAATCCATGTTTTATGATCCATGTGGCACACTTATGCATGAAATGAAATGTTTAAGAAGGGTGCGCCCTTTATAGCGCTCCAATGCATTGGGTAAAGTATAGTATCACGATACGTCATGTGAAATGAGTGTTGACTCATGATAATTCAAGTGCAACGAGGGTTTACTCGTGCTTCAAGTGCAATGAGGGTTTACTCATGCTCCATGTGCAATGAGCCTTGGCTCATGCTAATTCAATGTTAAGTGTTGTTGCCACATTTCCATGCTATGATCATCATGCTTTATCATGCCTTTATGTTCATGTTTCTCTTATGATCTATTGATATGCCTATTTCCTAACATGTATTGTACTCCTCATGTTATTCATTGTGTACTCCCTTACTGGGCTTTATAGCTCACCCTTTTCTTATGCATGTCCTCAGGTTATCCCATGCAATGCTAAGTATGAAGGAATGTAGTGGTCATGTAAAGGAAGTTTTCAATAAAGATGTTGTATTTCAAGTTTAAAGTTTTTATGTAATGATCCTAAGCCCCAAAGACACTAAACCTCTCGATCTTCTTTGTTGGATCAAGTGAAGTTTTATGTAATAAAGCATGTTTAAGTTGTAATAAAAAGCAGGGTTGTCATAGTTGGTATCAGAGGATAGGTTTAGTTATTTTTGGGATTATGAAACCCTAGTAAATCCTTAGATACAAGACTAAGCATAATAAAAACATCCCTAAGTTTTGGTAAATACTAAGTAAGTGGTTTATCAAACAAATACATCCCTGTCTGGATACGAGCAGGTAGAGGCGGCTCTGGCACAGATGTATCCTAGGGGTAAAACCCGAAAACACCGCTTTGGGCTAGACTCGAACGGGAACTGGTGCACGACAACGGGCCTTGCTGCACTCTTGGTTACGACACTCCCGGAGGATATGTTTTGATAAATTCACAATCTTAGTATGAACCCTTATTAAGGGAAAAATTCCCCTAAGAATATATATTAGAAGGAAGATCATGAAAAGCCTGGATTGAATCCTATAGACTCATGAGTTAAAGAGATTAAAGTTTATTTATAAGTCGTCAACTTTTGTCTTTGGATTACCCTTTATGTGTTACCCCTAACTTTCCTTTTATTCCATCCAATGGCCGGTAATAGGAGAACTCGGGCTAACAACCGTTGTGAAGATCAGTGTGATGATTGTACCAATGAGATGCCCAATCCAATGGGAGCGGGAATCGCGAACTTTGTCACGCTTCTCTCTCAGTTAACTCAAGTTTTGAATAGAAACACTGGTCAAGAGGAACGTTCAACCCCCCCTAAGAAAGAACAAGTCGCTATTGAAAGCTTCATGAGACAAAGGCCTCCTACTTTTAGTGGATCATCCGATCCCACGATTGCTGAACAATGGATCAACTCCATTGAAAAGATATTCTCCATCCTCCAATGCTCTGAAAAAGAGAAGGTTCTCCTGGCGGCTTATCGTATGGAGGGTGAAGCTGATCAATGGTGGACGTTGATCAAAAATACGAAGCCTGAGGAGGAGATCGAGGCTTTGGAATGGAAGGTATTCCGGAAGATGTTTTTCGATAAATATTTTCCACGCACCCTCCGTCTTAAGATGGAAAGGGACTTCCTTTCCCTCAAGCAGAAAGATGAGGAATCTGTGGGAGCGTACGAGGCAAACTTCACAAGGCTTGCACGATACGCTTCCGGCTTTGTCGTTACCCCCGAATGCAAGGTTGACCGCTTCTTTGGTGGGATGAAGCCTAGCTTGCGGAAAGCATTAGCGATCCGTGACTTCGACAGCTATGAGGAAATTGTCCGATGTGCCCTCAAGGTTGAAATGGAGATCAGAGAATCACAGGGGTATCATGGGGACAAGAAGCGGAAGGTGGACTTCAATGCTGGTGGTCTGATGGATAAATCCAACGGCGCTAAGAAATTCTAGCACCCCACTTGCCAAAATTGTGGAAAGAAGCACCCGGGAAATTGCCTTAGGGGGACAAGAAAATGCTTCAAGTGTGGAAGAGAAGGGCACCTAGCTGTTAACTGTCAGCAAGAAGGACCCGCGGCCGCGACGGAGGGGAGGAACGCTCCGTTCGAACCTCAACGCATTGTTCAATGCTTCAAATGCAAAGAACCGGGTCATTTTGCGAATCAGTGCCCTAATCCAAGGGTTATCGGAGGCAATCAACAACCCCCAAGACAGCAAGGAAGAGCTTTTTCCATCACTTCTGCCGAAGTGAACCCCGACAACGAAGTGGTGACAGGTACGCTAGTTATTCATTCAAGAATAGCGAACGTACTTTTTGATTCAGGTTCTACGCATTCTTTTATATCTCAAAAGTTTAGTAGAACAATCCCTGCACCACCACAAACCATGGAAGTAAAGATGTCGGTGAGTACGGAAAATGGGGCAATCATTGCATCCCATGAGTATAAGTCCTCCCCTGTTATAATCTGTGGATTGAATTTCCCGGCGAACCTCGTCATACTCCCTTTGGTGGAATTTTATGCAATTCTTGGCATGGATTGGCTTTCCTTATATAGAGCCAACATAAATTGTCGGGAGAGGGAAATCACACTCCATATGGAGAATCGACCCCCGATTCTTTACAAGTGTCAGGAGGAAGATGAATCTCCTTTAGCTCCATCATCTCAAGCATGGATATTACTGCCATATGAGCACGCATATCTGGATCAGATGATTAAGTCCAATGAAGAAACCACCCTTGAAGAAATGCCTATTGTGAGGGAATTCGCTGAAGTATTTCCCGAGGAACTTCCTGGTCTTCCTCCAAGAAGAGATGTTGAGTTCTCAATTGAACTTATACCTGGGGCGCTACCAATATCCAAGACTCCATATAGAATGGCTGTGGTTGAGCTTGAAGAACTGAAGAAACAACTACAGGAGAATCTGGATAAAGGGTTTATACGCCCAAGTGCATCACCATGGGGTGCACCAGTCCTCTTCGTCAAGAAGAAGGATGGGTCAATGCGGCTTTGCATCGATTATCGTGAACTTAACAAAATCACGATAAAGAACAAGTATCCTCTCCCAAGAATCGATGACTTGTTTGATCAGCTGCGTGGAGCACAATACTTCTCCAAGGTCGACTTGCGGTCGGGATATTATCAAGTAAGGGTGAAGAAGGAAGATATCCCCAAGACTGCTTTTCGTACAAGGTACGGGCACTATGAATTCATAGTAATGCCTTTTGGACTCACCAATGCTCCAGCAATATTCATGGACTTGATGAATAGAGTCTTTAGAGATTACCTAGATAAATTTGTGGTAGTCTTTATAGATGATATTCTAATATACTCCAAAACCAAGGAGGACTATAAGGAGCATTTAAGAACTGTACTGGAGACTTTGCGCAAGGAGAAGCTCTATGCCAAGTACAGCAAGTGTGAGTTCTGGTTGAAGGAGGTCTCATTCTTGGGCCATATCATCACAAGCAATGGGATATCTGTGGACCCCTCCAAAACAGATGCAATTGAGGGATGGCCGAGGCCAACATCGGTAACTGATATCCGTAGCTTCTTGGGGTTAGCAGGATATTATCGACGATTTGTGAGAAACTTCTCACGATTGTCCAACCCTCTTACCAAGCTAACTCGAAAGGGAGTAAAGTTTGCTTGGAGTGATGAATGCGAAGAAAGCTTCAAGGAGTTGAAAAGGAGGCTTATCACTGCACCTGTGCTCACTTTACCCACAAGTGGGGAGCTTTTTGTGGTATTCAGTGATGCTTCGAAGAAGGGCTTAGGATGTGTGCTGATGCAGAATGATAAAGTGATATCCTATGCCTCAAGACAGTTGAAAATCCATGAGCGAAACTATCCAACGCATGATCTGGAGTTGGCGGCGGTGATCTTTGCCTTGAAAATCTGGCGGCATTATCTCTATGGAGAGAAATGTGAGATATATACTGACCACAAGAGTCTTAAATATATATTCACACAGAAAGAGCTTAATATGCGCCAGAGAAGATGGATAGAGCTCATAAAGGATTATGACTGTTCAATACATTACCACCCTGGGAAGGCGAACAAGGTGGCAGATGCCCTAAGTAGAAAGGATCCAGCAATTCTATCAATGATGAGAATTGAGAAGGATCCAATCTTCTTAGACTTGATGAAGATGGACGTGGGAATCATAAAGAAGGGAACATCATAAATCCTTTCACAAATGATTGCTCAACCATCTCTTTTGGAAAGGTTAAAGGATTCTCAAAAGGATGATGCGAGAATCCAAGAAAAAGTGGAAGCTATCAAAAAGGGAAAATCCTCAGAGTTTAATGTTAATGAAGAAGGAATTGTGCGGTTTGGGAAAAGACTATGTGTCCCATCAAGTTCGGAGCTGAAGAAGGAACTTTTGGATGATGCACATAGTTCAAATTTCTCTATTCACCCAGGGAGCACAAAGATGTATCGAGATCTCCGAGAAAACTTTTGGTGGGTAATATGAAGAAGGAGATCGCAGAATATACATCAAAGTGCCTGGTGTGTCAGCAAGTGAAGGCAGAGAGGCAGAAGTCTAAGGGGATGATGCAACCATTGCCCATACCAGAATGGAAATGGGAGAACATCACCATGGACTTTGTCACTGGACTTCCAAGGACATCCAAAAGCAACAATGCAATCTGGGTTATTGTGGATCGTCTTACAAAGACTGCACACTTCATTGCTATTCGAGAGGATTTCTCTTTGGATCAACTAGCACGGATATATATCAGGGAAGTGGTACGGTTGCATGGAGTACCACTATCTATTGTGTCTGACCGAGATCCAAGATTTACCTCTAAGTTTTGGAAGTGTCTTCAACATGCTCTGAATACTGAACTGAACTTCAGTACGGCCTATCATCCTCAAACTGATGGCCAATCCGAGCGGACTATCCAAACACTTAAGGATATGTTGAGAGCGTGTTCAATGGACTTTAAAGGAGGATGGGATCAACATCTTCCTCTGGTTGAGTTCTCTTATAATAATAGTTTCCACTCAAGCATCCAAATGGCACCATATGAAGCCCTGTATGGGAAAAGGTGTAGAACACCAGCATGTTGGGATGAGGTCGGTGAACGTAAGCTGCTTGGACCAGAGATGGTCGAAGAAATGGTGGAGAAGGTGAAAACCATTCAGCAGCATATCAAGGCAGCCCAAAGTCGACAGAAGAGTTATGCAGACAATCGTCGACGAGACCTTGAGTTTAAAGTCGGAGACATGGTGTTTTTATGCATATCTCCGTGGAAGAAGGTCATGAGGTTTGGAAAGAAAGGGAAGTTAATTCCAAGGTACATCGGCCCCTTCGAGATTCTTGATCGTGTTGGGGTAGTGGCCTATCGACTAGCACTTCCACCTACTATGGCCAAGGTGCATGATGTCTTCCATGTATCCCTCTTAAGGAAGTACATACCAGACCCTTCACATGTACTCTCTTCCGAGGTGGTACAATTAGAAGACGATCTTTCTTATGAGGAGCAACCAGTTAAGATCTTAGATCGTAGAGAAAAAGTTCTACGAAATAAGACAATGCCCCTCGTCAAGGTGTTGTGGAGAAACCACAAGTTTGAAGAAGCAACTTGGGAGTCGGAGGATATGATGAAGCTAAGTTACCCACATTTGTTTTAGTGTGGGAAAAGGAAAATTTCGAGGGCGAAATTTCTTAAGGGGGGAATGTTGTAACGACCCAAAATTTCATTAATGGAAAATCCCTCTTGATCCACATAAATGTTTCTTTATGTTTTTATAAGATGTCAACTTCTTTAGTTTAACGTTAAGATTTGTGACCATTACTTTTATAGCCGTTGAACAGTGATCATCTGGGTAGTTTAAATATAAGGCTTTAACGAACCAATTTTTCTACTCAGACAAAGGAAGCGATGGCCTCATCCAGTAGAATTGCCCCTTACGAAGCCCATTTGTCGGAGCTCGGAAAGGAGGTGGCGTCTTTGGGCTTTGCCCTTGACCAAGCCCAAGCTGAGCTTCATCAAGTCAAGCTCGAACGTGATCGTCTACGGGAAAAATGGAAGTTGATTGAGATTACCACTCGAGCAATGTTATCCGAGCAACCCCAAGAGTCTGTCACCATCGCACACCTTACCCTTAGGTCTTATGCGGCTATTTTAAGGGGTTATGTAACAAATAAGTAGCACCATGTTCATGTACATTATTTTTTGTATATAATAATGAATATAATTTCTAGTCATTTTTTATGCATTGTAATTAGTTTTTAAAGTACAAATGATGTTTTTAGTTATTATTTACTTAAGAATTATATTTTATTAAATTAAAGGATTTTTTGAATTAAATAATATTTTAATAAAATATTATTATTAATATTAAATTAATTTTTATTAAATATAAATGATCTTATAATTTTATGAATGCAATTAAAATTTTTTATTAAGGTTTGAAAGCCATTTCTGTCAAAACCCGTGAATTTTTTTATAAATGTCGGTTTTTATTTTAAAAGTGAAAATTCACATATTTAGAAAATTATTTAGATAAAATAAATATTATTTTTGGAATCAGGACGTCGAAATTATCCAACGGTGAATTTTTCATAATTTTCTGAGACAGTCAAATTTTTGGGTAAAAATTAAATACCATTTAAATATATAATGTGTTTTATGACATCATAATGACCCAATGGTGATGTAATAAAATACAATAATCCTTATGTTCGGCCAATATATGTTTTATCATTAAAATAATGAGGTTTTGGGTTTGTTTGACTCACTTTTCAAAGCATTAATGGAGCCCTCAAGACTTATTCAACACTTTGCCTTTTTAAATTAATTTCCATGGGAGTGTGACTCACCTCCACATAAGCAACCCTAATTTTTTAATAAGTTCGGACCTTGGAATTGTAAAATATTGTTTTCCTATTTCCTTTTCCAGAAACCATGGGCAAATACCATGGGTTGGTTTGTGGTTTGGATTATTTTAATATAAGGGGTCCCAAACCTAAATAATAAAGAATTCTCTCACCTTTCCTATATAAACCCACCCAAGCTCCCACTTCCTCCTCACCCAAAGCCCTTGAAGTTCGTCCAAACTCTGCCCTACTCTCTCTAGAATCCTCTAAAGGTTCCCCAAGCTCCCAAGAAGCCTCTCACAAGCCTCTCTCTAGCCTTTGGAAGCACACTTCCAAGTAAGGGTTTTTCTTCCTTTCTCATTTTTGTCAATTTTCTTTAAGTTGTACTGCCCTTTTAATTTCATTTATGAATGTTGGGGTATGGTTTCGCACCTCTCTCATACTGCCCTCTTATTGTTTGTATGATGGGAGACCCCTTTCTCTCTCATTAAATGCCTCCCATGTACACCCGTTACTATGCCGAAATTCCGAAAGGAACCTTTTTCTCCTCTTTTATATTCAAGCAATACTTTTGTATCATGAATCTAAATTCCTTTTCAATTGTTGGGACATGTATCTATATGACCTTCTTACTGTCCATTACATGTAAATATGATGAGGAACCCCTTTCTCTCTCATCAGCCTTTTTTATGAATTCTTATGTCACGCCGTTACGCTGCCGAAATCACACCGATTTTCTAAGCCAATATCATTGTGTGGTGAATACCATGCCCATTTCTCCATAAAGGGTATTCACCTTTATGCACATTTACTTATTGATTGTAAAGTTTCATGTATGAATTCCACATTCCTTTATCGTGGAATAAATGATTATGTTTAATGAATCCATGTTTTATGATCCATGTGGCACACTTATGCATGAAATGAAATGTTTAAGAAGGGTGCACCCTTTATAGCGCTCCAATGCATTGGGTAAAGTATAGTATCATGATACGTCATGTGCAATGAGTGTTGACTCATGATAATTCAAGTGCAACGAGGGTTTACTCGTGCTTCAAGTGCAATGAGGGTTTACTCATGCTCCATGTGCAATGAGCCTTGGCTCATGCTAATTCAATGTTAAGTGTTGTTGCCACATTTCCATGCTATGATCATCATGCTTTATCATGCCTTTATGTTCATGTTTCTCTTATGCTCTATTGATATGCCTATTGCCTAACATGTATTGTACTCCTCATGTTATTCATTGTGTACTCCCTTACTGGGCTTTATAGCTCACCATTTTCTTATGCATGTCCTCAGGTTATCCCATGCAATGCTAAGAACGAAGGAATGTAGTGGTCATGTAAAGGAAGTTTTCAATAAAGATGTTGTATTTCAAGTTTAAAGTTTTTATGTAATGATCCTAAGCCCCAAATACACTAAACCTCTCGATCTTCTTTGTTGGATCAAGTGAAGTTTTATGTAATAAAGCATGTTTAAGTTGTAATAAAAAGCAGGGTTGTCATAAATTTCACTCATGAAACTATTTTAATTAATATAAAAATATGTATTTATATACATTCATAACTTGATTGTGTCCCTATCTGGACACAAATATATATTTAAAAGAGAGTTACATTTTTTATTTTTATTTTCTTTAAATATTATCTACATCATTTTCATGGCCAGGTGTCCCTTTAACCATTATATTTAGACATTAAAGTTATAAGGGTAATATTTTCTATATCTAATTATAATTAATATTAATATTATCACCTTATCACTTAGTTTAAACCTATATTAACCTGATTTATGATTTACTAAGGTGATAAATTTTACCAGAATTACTATTCAAAATTCCTAAAAATAAAAGTAACCTAATTAGAAAATTTATAAACAAGACTTCCAAATATTTAATCCATTTTTGAAAATTAAATATATATAATTGTAATAAATTATATTTTTTTATAACTTTGCAAAACATAATGAAAACAATTTTTAGAAAAATATAGTTTTTAAGCATAAAACTAGATTTATATTCTTTTCTCATTCATAGAAAAACTATTGGATGAATTATAAAAAAATTATTGAATATATAATATATAAATATTATTATATTAATTCATTAATATTTATTAATTTAATTTATTAAGATAAAAATACTTTGCATGCAGAAAAAAAAATATTTTAATAAAAAACACTTATTTTATTTTTAAATGATTGCTTAAATTTTCATTTCTAATTAATTGATAAAAAAAAATTATTTTATATATGAGTAAACCATATATTTTAATAATTTATTTATTCCTATTAATACTCTCCAACTCAATGTCTAGGTGATAAATATTAAATAATTTTAAATAAAAGATCACATTTTATTTAAACTCTATGTTGTGTTTAATTGTCACGAACTAACCTTGGTGCCCTTATAACCCAGTAATCGAGTCAGTCCTGAGATATATGGAAGGGAATTCCCAATCCTCATGGGTCGGGGACTAGCACCTCGCATCATACGAAATGAAAGTGGGAATGATTTTTCTAATAAAAATGCAGGAAAAAAAAGGAAAACAAGACAGTATGCATATCAAAGGAAAATTCCACTGAGTGTAAAGTACTAGAAGTTAAGAAGGCACAACTACCAAAGTACTACAACTGAAGTCCTAAAAGGGGAAAACAACCCAATTTCTCTAAGGTAACAATGCACAAAGACCAAAGTTCAGCAGTAGGAGCCACCTCCAAGAGATATTTTTCACTTTCTCGAACCTGAAAGGAGATAATCTACAAACACCCGAACGCACTAGTAGGGTGTAAAGCAAATATCAGTAAGATTTCACAAAAGGATTCCATAACTGATTCCAATATCAATTTAACTAAAAATTGATTTCAACCTTAAAACAAACTACTTTGGCATTAATAGAGAATATTTAAACATATAATGCTTTATTTTTTAAAAGATGGAAATACCTTTAGAAAATAATGCTAAATATTTCAACTGATGGAAATCATTTAAAAAGATGGAATTTTTCTTTAATCAAAGTATACTTTGCATAAATAGAAATTCTCACAAATTTATTAAATAAACATTTTATATGAATAGTTTATATAAATTCTCAAGGCATGTAAAATAGTTTACAACCATGGAATATGCATACATTCCGAATGCAAACAAGCAAGAAACATGTTCGTGCACCACAAATCTACAATAGTCCAGGTTATAGGGATCCAAAACTATTAATGGGAAAGTATTTACATACGCCCCTTTAGACCTAAGGTAAAGGGATTAATCACCATCGCCTATGGATTGGAATGTGCTGATATAATGTTTTAGAACATTGTATAATTGTAAATTTCCAACCAAAATAACTCACTAACTATCTAAGGCTTTCATGTTATCAAGTAAAAATCCATGATGGGTAACTCATTTTATAATATAAAATGCAATTTAACCCATTCACCATTTCAAATATGCCAATTTTCTCTTTAAAAACCATAACATGTTTTTAATCATAAATATGCCTTTTCACCATGATGATCCCCTAAGGTTTCTATCAAAACAAATTAATAATTTTTTTACAAAACTGGGGTTTGAAACCAAATCAAATTATTCAATCATTTTCATCAAAAACCCCTAATTCACTTGAATCGGGGTTTTTCACAAACTTTCCATCATGTTAATTTTTCTTCAATTAAAATCAACATTTCAATTGATTAAATTCCCATCAAAACAAAAATTTATATTAAAACATTTAAATCTCACCCAATTTCGATTCCATGAAAAAACACATTTCTTCTCAAAAACCTGAATTCATTGGATTTGGGTTTTTACAAAAAAAATAAATTGAAAGCCTTTTTATTCAAAAACAAAACAATTGATATTTATTCAAACAATTGAAATTTAATAAAATCAATTAGGTTTAATATAAATTGATCATCGTGATGAAACCACCTACCGAAAACCAATAATCTCGAAACTCTAAATCCAAAATGGTATTTTTCCATGAAGAACGATAAATCGTGAAAAATGGAATCAAACCTATGTTTAAGATCCCAAAAAAAGTGTTATAAGATCCATGAATCAATACCAAGATCTACAGAACCGTAAAGAGAAAGAGGAAGAATATAGGAGGTGGAGAAAGGGAGGAGGAAAATAACTGGATTGAGATTAAAGTTCATTCCTCAAGCTTAAAATCCCATCTGAGAGGGGTTTGAGGCACAAAAATGCCATTAGGAGCTCTGAAATAGGGAGAAACTGATTAGGGTCAAAGGAGGTCCATATGGGACCAAAAAGGGGGCTCATGAAATTTTAATAAAATTTCAGATCTAGAAAACGACTTCCATATAGGTTCCTAGGAAACTACACACGATTAGGTCAAACCTTGTGCAGGCCATGTAGAGCTTATTGTCCAAACATGTCCCTAGTGCACGATTTTCCCTAATTCTGTGCAGGTTGTGTGAAAACCATGCCCCTAACCATAATCCTCTATAATTATAATAAATTCATTTGGAATGACCTATATAAAAACTACCAAAGATCAAACAAGAGGGGGTTAGGAATACCTGAAAATAGTAACAGAATGTTAGAACCTCCCCACCATAGCAAATTTTTGTCCCCAAAATCCTACAAAGGAGCCTGCATTCCAAAAAGATGAGGCATATGCTCTCTCATAACTGCCTCTCTCTCCCATGTTTCATGAGAATCAAAACTAAGCGCTATATCACATGAACCAATGGTGTTATTCTCCCATGAAGTACCTTGGTATTAGAATCAACTATTCTGATTGGTCGTTCAGTCACGGATAAATCCGGATCCACTTCAAGATCACACCTACTCAAAACATGAGATGGGTCAGATATATGCTTTTTAATATGAGATACATGAAACACGTTATGTATCGATGTCAGTTGTAGTGGTAGTGCTAACTGGTATGACAATTTTCCTACCTGCTCAACAACTTAAAAAGGTCCAATAAAATGGGGAGCAATCTTCCCTTTCCACCCAAGCCATTAATGACCCAACTAGGGTGAACCTTTCAAGAACACCATGTCACCAACTGATAAATCCAATGGTCTATAACAAAAATCAGTATATGACTTGTATCAGCTCTGAGCTATCAAAATTATCTGATGAATCAACTAAATAGTTAATGTCGTCTCTAAAACTAAGGTCAGTCCAACCAAGGAAATCCCACCTATCTCTGACTAACACAACAAATATTTACAAGGCCATCCATACAAGACCTCAAAATGAGCCTCCTGATCAAGGACTGGTAACTATTGATGTAAAAAAACTCAACCATCCCCAAATGATCATCATATGCTCCACCAAAATTGAGAATGAAATCACAAATAATATCTTCAAGAATACATATAGCTCTTTATGTCTAGACATATGACTATAGATGGTATGTCGTGCTTATATGGACATGAGATCCCAGTGCCTCTTGAAGGCCTCTCCAAAAGCGATACGTAAACCAAAGATCTCTATCAGAGACTATATTAAATGAAACTCCATGCAACCAGACAATCAGTTTCACATAGAGACCTACCAACCCCTCAATTTTGACCATATCACAAATGGGGATTAAGTGAGACAATTTTGTCAGCCTATCAATCACACCAAAATCACATTCTAATTCCTCTAGTTATATGGTAACTTGACCACAGAGTCCATAGGGATCTCATCCCACTTTCATGTAGAGACTCAAAGTGGCTGAAGAAACCCTGAAGGTTTCTGGTGCTCAGCTTTCACCTGTTGGGACATATATCAAGGAGAGACTAACTCAGCAATGCCTCATCTCATACCTGTCCACCATAACTGTTGCCCCATGTCATAGAACATATTTTTGGTTCTTGGGTGCACATCCCATTGAAAGTTATGGAAATAACCCATCACAACTTTTCTTAATGAGGACGGTACCCCAAAATGATTATGATAGTATATAATTCCTTCTTTGGAGAATAAAAACTAGAAAATTGTCTCCCCACCATTATGAGATTCTCTGATTCCATGGAAGTCATCATCAAGCTATTGATCCAGAAGAATCATTTCAAGAAGAGAGGATGTCAACTGAACAATGTACAAGGAAACCTCGGCCCCTACCTCCTGAAATCCAATATGCAACTGTGAAAATAGAGTCATTAAGTTCCACTCTTCTAAAGATTCTTTCACTTCCTGGGTTGGAAACTTCCTACCCAAAGCATCAACAATGGCATTCCCTTTCCTAGGGGTATAAGTGATGTTAAATTAAAAAGACTGCAAGTATTACACCCAACACCTCTGGTAGAGATTCAAATCATTTTGATTGAAGATATAACTTAAGCTTGTGTAGTCAGAGAACACATTAAACCTTTCTCCATAAAGGTGAACCAACAGTAGTATCTAGTTAAACCCAAGAATCTCTAAATCTTGAAGACATTATGTGGTTGTTCCCATTTCCAAAACACTTTCACCATTTTAGGGTCAACTGTTATTCCATGTTCCAAAACCACATGTCTCAAGAACTTTACTTATTGAATCCATAATTCACAGTCTGAAAACTTGGTATAGAGTCAGTGATTTCTTAGAAAACTCAGTACTATTCATGGATGATGCACATGATTCTCCCTGGATTTAGATTACAAAAGGATATAATCCACAAAGGCCACCACAAAGGTATCAAGATACTCATGGAATATCATATTCATTAAAGCCATGAAAACTTCCAGAGAATTGGTTAGACCAAAGGAAATTACAAGGTAATCACAATTTCTATACCTGCCTTGAAAGGTGTTTTTCTGAATTTCAGATTGTTTTATGCTCAACTGATGGTGATTAGAGAAAATATTAATCTTCAGTAACCACATATCCCCCTTAAACTGCTCAAACAGATCATTAATCCAAAGAAATGGATACTAGTTCTTTACCAATACTCAATTTATCTTTTGGTGATCAATGAAAAGGTGGAGTGAACCATCAACTTTCTTGGAAAAGATAACTGGCGCCGCCTAGGGTGACACACTCAGGCATAAAAATCCTTTCTCAAAAAGATCATCCAACTATGACTTTATCTCTTTTATTTCAACCAGTTCCATGTAGTAAGAGGTAATAGAAAGTTGTTATATACCAGCCATAAAGTCATTGGAAAAATCAACCTCTCTTGCCGGTGGGAAATCAGACAAGTCAGAAGGAAACACATCGTAAAAATCAATGATTACTGAAAGGATATCCCCACTCAAATATTCTCATTCCAGTTCAAACGCAAATACTGATATTACTTTCCCAAACTCGGAATAAAAAGGTATGGATCTACTCAACCTCAGGACCCATTCTTCTTGAAACATGAGAGACACACCACCGGGTGTAGTGATGAAGACCCATTGAAGATAGAAATAAATATGGGATTTATTGTAAATGATCCAATCAATCCTAAATATGATGTCAAAAGATTTAATATCAATAACCAGAAAGATCCAAGCTAACTCAACATCTGATAGATAAAAAATTCAAGTGGGACTACGGAGAACCTACTCTCTCTCTTCGAACAAAGGGTGTAGTGATATCCATTTCACAAGAAAAAATATCCATATGAAGATTAATCAGATTAACAACATGGATTGAAATATAAAAATTAGATGCACCTGTATTAAATAAATTAGTCATTAATGACGAAGCTATAGTGACAGTACCTCTCAAAGTCGCTGGGACCATTTATGCTTCCTCTAGAGACTCTTTCACTATGTGAAAAATCTTCATTCCATATGAATGTGGTTAGAAACATTTTTTCACATAAAGCATTTGATTTCCCCACAGTTTTAGGATGATCTAATGATCCTATTCCACTATGCATTGTGGAATAAATATGGCATAACCTCTGCAAGTTCCCTGAATGTCTGTAGGAGCCACAATTCTTAGGTGGCTCCATGAAAACCTTCTTAGAATTCTTTGGCTTTCCACACTTGTAACAAACCAATGGACCTATACCTAGTGTTTCATGAGGTTTATAAAAACCATGTCATCATGAACTTCCATGAGAATCGTCATGCTTCATTTTTTCCTAAAAGGAACTCACGCTTCCACTATGAAAAAAAGAAACTCTGGAAAATCCTAACTTACCAGTCAGGTCCATCTCGACCATCAGTGCTCTATCTAGTACAATGACTTAAGAATTAAAATTCCCAAAGAAAACCTGAGAACAGATATCCTGATGAAGCCCCAACTCTAACCATCGAGCCTTCATCCTCTCATTCAATAAAATCTCAAGTGAGAAGTGCACAAGCTTAGAAAAATGGTTTACATACTCTATCACAAACTTTTCAGCCTATTCAATTCTGAAAAACACTATCGACTTGGCCAACATCATCGAATCTGGATAGAAATGCCGGTGAAAATAACTTTCATGTATTTCCACTTTAAGCCCTCATGTTTCGTCATTATCACTATAGTGTCCCACTATATAATTCTCGGTTCGTCCAGTACGAAGGTGGCACACTTTACCTTTATCTACTCAGGTGTGTCTAAAAACCCAAATAAGAATTCAAAACTTCTCAACCACTCCCTAACCTATTGAGGGTAACTTGAGACCTTAAATGGTGCTATATTCTAGAGAAGGAACTCTTGATAACTAATCTTGAGAATATCCCTCTGAGGTTCCACAATGGGAGCCTGAATGGGATCTAGTTTTGGTTCCTATCCTAGAGCTTGGATAGTGTGCATGATCACCTCAATCAGATTCGGATACACAAGAGGATTTGATCGCTGAGGATCAACAACAGATTTATCCTGGGTTTAATTCACACATATTCTCGAAGGCATGATGCTACAAAACATTAGCAGACAATAAGGAAGACATTAGTCAATTCTCAAATTGTGAAATAAGGGAAATTAATCACAACAAAAAGGATAAAAAATATTTTAATTTCAATCAATCCAAGTCAAATCAAGGAAAATGCTAGATATAAACCATAAGTCATTTTTTCCTTACCACCCCTAGTGAATTAAGCTTCATTGTAGTGAGATCTGGCGATCCAATCAATCACAACAACCTCTTAAGTCAAGAAAATATTTCACAATGCATACTTACTTCAAGAAAAAGGCATAACCATCCTTCTATACCACTTTATCAGGAACCAAATCAGGTAACTTGGTAACCCAATAACTGATTCATTCCTAACATAGCCCAAAGGACATTCCTGATCCATATAGTTCAGTTACTAGCACCTGGCATCATACAAACTAAAAGTGGGAATGATTTTTTCCACTAACAATATAAAAAGAAAAGAAAACAAGATAGTATGCATATCAAAGTAAAACTACACTTGGATTAATGTACCATAATTTAAGCAGGTACAACCTTCAATGTACTACAACTGAAGTACTAAAAGGGGGAAAACATCCCAAAGTCCCTAAAGAAACACCTCACTAAGACCAAAGTTAAGAAACAGGATCCACCTCCAAGTGATCATTTTCCCTTTCTCTAACCTAGAAGTAGATAATATACAAACACCTAGAGGAACAAGTAGGGTTTGAACCAAATCCCAGTAGTATTTCACCCAAAGACTCCATAACATATGCCAATATCAATTTAACCAAAAAGTGATTTCAATCTTAAAACAAACAAGTTTCGGGTTAACAGATAATATTTAAACAAATAGTGATCTACAGTTTAAAATATTGAAATACATTAATAAAATAATTCTATATATTTCAATTGATGGAAAACATTTCAAAAGATGGAATTTTTCTTTAATCAAAGGATACATTTCATAAAAAAAAATTCACACAAATGGCTTAAATAAACATTTTATATAAATTCTAAAGTCATGTAAAATAATTTAAAACAATGGAATATGCATACATTCCTAATAAAAAAACCAAGAAACATGGTCATACACCACATATGTACGATAGTATAGGTTATAGGGATCCAACACTATGAATAGAAAAGTATGTACATACTCCCATTTAGGCCTAAGGTAAAGGGATTCATCACCGTCTCTTAAGGAATGGGATGTGCTTATAAAATGTTTTAGAGTATTGTATAATTGTAAAGTGCCACCCAAAATAACTCACTGACTACTAGAGGCTTGCATGTTCTCAAGTGAAAATTTGTGATAGGAAATTCATTTTATAATAGAAAATGCAATTCAACCCATTCACTATTTCAAATATTCCAATTTTATCTTTAAACCCCATAATTATTTTTTTTTTAAAAACAATATTTTCACCAAGATGAGACCCTGTGGTTTCCATAAAAATAATATAATCCATTTTTCAAAAAACTGGGGTTTAAAACCAAACCAAACAATTCCATCATTTTCATCACAAACCCCCAATTCACTAGAATCGGGGTTTCTCACAAACATTCCATCAATTATATTTTTCATCAATTAAAATAAACATTTCAACTAATATATTTCCCATAAAAACAAAAAATTTAAATTAAACAATTTAAATCTCACCAAATTCCTATTCCAATCCAAAAACAAATTTTTCTTCAAAAGTCCCAATTCATTGTAATTGGGTTTTTTTTAAAAATAAAATGAAAGTATTTTTATTCAAAAATAAAACAATTGTAATTTATTCAAACAATTTAATTTTAAACAAAAAAAATTAGGTTTAATAAAAACTGGGAAGCATGACGGAACCACCTACCTAAAACCATGCATTTCGCAATTCCAAATCCGAAATAAGATTTTTTCCACGAAGAAAAAATATCATGAAAAATGGAATCAAACCTAGTTCTAATATTAAAAAACAAGGGGTATTAAATCCATGAATTAATACCAAGATCTATGGAACCCTAAGAATAAAGAGGGAGAATTTAGAAGGTAGATAATGAGAGAAAGAAGCTAACTGGATTAAGATCAAAGGTTGTTATTCAAGATTCATATTGCATCTAAGAGGGGTTTGAGGCACAAAATAATTTCCTTGGGAGCTCTGAGTAGGGGAGAAATGGATTAGGGTTGAAGGATATCTTTCTGGGACAAAAAATGGGGGCTTAGGAAATTTTAATTAAAATTTTGGATCTAGAAAATGTCATCTACATAGTTTCCTATGAAATTTCACATGGTTAGGTCAAACTATGCACATTCCATGTGAAGGATACTATCCAAACATGTCACTGGTGTACGTTTTTTCATAACTGTGTGTAATCTATGCACAAACTATTACCTTGACTAGAAACCTCAATAATTCTCATAAATTCACTAGGAACAACCCCAAAAGAAACCCAACCAAAGCTCAAACAATAGGGGGTTTTGGGAATGCCAAAAAATAGTAACAAGATGTTACAGTAACCCAAGATATCAAATAAATAAAATTTATTAAAGATATATATAATATAAGATATCCAAATAAAAAATCTACATCAATAAATTATATTCTTGATTCATAATATCTTGACTCTCTGAAATAATCATGTCATTACATTGTAGTCATTGAATTTAAAGTGACCATTAAATTTCAATAAAATGGTTGAGATATCAACTTCCATAAATATGGAAGGGAAAATCATTCCTTGACTTATTAATTAATAACATATTACTCATTATGCACCCAACATATCCAACATCTCCATGGATTGTATCATTAACGTTTATGAAAAACATATAAGTTCTTGAGTTCAAACATGCATTAATAATAATCATAATTTTTAAGGACCATTACACACGCTCACATATAGTAATATCTAATGACACCAAATAATTTATAATTTCCACTAGGGTTTGTTCTAATAATATCCCATCTTGGAGATTACCAAGTGTGAAATTTATGAGAAGAATTCTCATCCTCTTATTATTACTCGCACCAAAAATCCATGTTCTATGTGTCCTATCATAAAATGTTATCTAACCTTTGAACTATATTTGAGAATATTTTCAGGAAATTTCCAGGTTCTTATAATAGTAGGTAAATGTTGTGGCCTTTTTAATGTGACAATTACACTGGAAAATTATTACATTAAATTCCTATAGAAAAATAAACAATGTACAAAAATATATTGTATAAATATTAAAATACTTTAATATAAATGTAATCAAAGTACAAATATTTGGTCCTAGGATGCCAAATCCAACAAAATCCCACTTGGAATTGAGCCAAATACCTATAAATCTTGATCTTCTAGACCTCACATGATAATCTTGATTCTGTTGAGTCAGGGATTTAGTTAATGGGTCCACCATGTTATATACGATTTAAATACAACTCACTATAGACTCACCTATATAATAAAAATCCCTCAAGAGATGGTACTTTAGAAATATGTACTTCTTCCACTGACGTAACCTTAGATATTTTTTATGAGCCACCATTTTAGTATTATCACAATATAGTGTAAAATAATCTTTACTTAAAGGTACCATGTTAAGCTCTTGGATGAACTTGTAAATCTATACTGCTTCTTTAGTCACCTCAAAATCCAAAAATATACTCAGAATCTGCTATAAAATATGTGATCGTAGACTTTTTTGAGCTTATTTAGCTCATAATAACTCAATTTAGAGGGAATAAGGATACTATTTTTGATTCCATGCCATTTTTTTTTTGGAAACAATAATTTTTATATCCTCTGATGACTAGTTCCTAAACTCCTCTATATAGATGGAACAAATCTTTAGTATGAATTATATAATTAAGAATAGTCTTGATTACCATCTAATAAAGGTCAACATGACTCTTCTTGATATCTTCATATTGCACTTAAGGAAAAGGAGACATCTTTCCTAGTATATAATATAACATACATGACTAACCCAATCCTTGGTGCATATGGAATCCTTTCCATCCTTTTTCTTTCCTCATATGTTTGAGGACGCATTTTCCTAGAAGTATAAATTCCTTATATCATTGGAAATAATACCCTATTAGATTGTTACATACTAAATCTCTTTATTATATTTTCAATATATATTCCTTGACTTTGTTTAAGTAGCATCTTGGATCTATCATGATAGATATTAATAAAAATAATATATGTTTCTTCACCTAAGTCCTTCATGGAGAATCATTTACTCAACCCAGCTTTAATAGACTATAATACTGGTATTTCATTTCCAATCTGACATATGTCATTAGTATAAACTATTAATAAAATGATCACACTCCCACTAAATCATTTATTGACAAATAGATCACATTCATTCTCTATAGAAAAAAATTACATTATGGATTCATAAAATATAATGTTCCATGACCTAGATGCTTACTTTAGTATATAAATGGATCTTTTCAACTTGTATACATTGTTGAAATCCTTTGGAGTAACACACCCTTCATGTTGTGTCATATAGACATATTCATGAATTTTCTTATTAAAAAAGGTTGTTTAGACATTCATTTTCTAAATCACGTAATCATAGAAGGCTGAAATGGAAAGTATAGATTTTATTTATTTTATCATTGAAATTAGTGAAAAGTATTCATCATGTTCAATGAATTGATGTAGTTTAAACCCATTTAAAACCATTCATTCCTTATAGGTTTTGACTTTCCCATCCATATCCAATTTCTTCTAGAATACCCATTTGAAACCAATGATACTTGCATCCGCTAGAGGATATACCAAAATCTACACTTGGTCTTCATACATGAAATCCATTTTATAATTCATGACTCCCTAAAACATGCAAACATTTTTTCCAATTACTACTTACTTGTATGCAAAAGGATCATTATTGAGAACTAATAATGATTCACTCTCCTCGGTGACTTTAAAACCATAATATTCTAGTTATATAACATCTATTATAATCCTACACAGTATTTGTGTCTCTAAAGCATATTATTCTTTAGTGATTTTGGGAATTTGTTCATGTGAGCACCTATGTATATCCTAATCCTGGACTTTATCAAAGTATATCTTTCTCCCAATATCTTTTTAAGCGACATGGTCCTTCTCAACGAATATGGGATTTTTATCAACCACAAAATTTTTTATAAAGGATTATTTTGGAAGTATCCTCTCATTTTCTTAGGATATATTATAAGTATATAATTTTCTACTCATGGTAAAAGATTTTTACCTAAAGATTCCTTAAAATGATTTACATCCCCACAAAAGTTAGTTTGAAAACATATGATTACTTCCATTCCACAATTCACATGGGAAAACATTTTCCCCATTAGTTGGAACATGGTTTATTATGTTTGTATTTTTTTTTGTAATTCACATCCCCAAAAAATAATGGAAGAATCTCATGACTCATCATTAATTTCATATTGTCTAATTATGTGTGGTTTATCCTTTAACTTACACCATTCCATTGATGTTTATAAGGTAAAGTGACTTGGGATATAATCATAAACTCGAGTAAATAATCAATGGAATCTTAATTAAGATATTATCCACCATTATCTAAGTGGAGTTTCTTAATATTATTACAAAGATGGTTCACAAATTCATTCTTGTATTTCTTAGATTTCACAGAGGAATATGACTTATATTTTATCAAGTATATATATCCATATCTACTAAAATTATCTTTAAAAGTTATAAATTATGAGTACCCATCAGTTTCATTAATTGGAAATGGTTCACACACATTAGAAAAAATTGAATCAAGATGAGCTTTATCCCTTTTACCTTTTCCACTAAATAGGTTTTTGGTCATTATTCCTTGTAAATAAGCATGACATACACCAACTAGATTTAGTTAAAAATAATATAAATATCCATATTTGTATAATTTATTCAGAAAAATCATTTACATGACATAGTTTATGATGCCATAGTTGGGTGTGGCATTATTCATGAAAATAAAATTCATTATCAATTTCTATTGTTTGGTTCATTTAATCCAACATGTAAAGACCATTATTTAAATTTACCTTACCATAAAAAATGTCATCTTAAAAAAATAAGTAAAATTTATTCACAAAATTGAAAATCAATCCATTCATATCAAGTATGGATACATATATAACATGGTTAGTAATGGATAAAACATAATAATAACCTTTGAAAACCAAGATAATTCCCATTGAGTTTATCTCTTTTGGATACTTGTGTATCTACCTCCCATTGGTCAATATTTGTTAATCTACTTAGTTCCTGTATTTGAATACATATGTTAGCACCAAAAGTTATATCTAATACCCAATTTTTCAAAACTGATAAATTTCACTAGAAAAAAATTCACCTTAAGCTTCCCATTTCTTCTTTAGTTGGGTGCAGTTTTTAATCTAGTCCCCTTCTTTCCACATGTGAAACTAATTGTACCATGTTCCCTTTCTTTCCCAAAGATCTTTATCTTCATGTAAGGGTGTTTTAAAGAAGATTTTTTATTTAAGATCTTCACTTATCCTCTCCATTTATTCACCACAAATACAAAAGGATATTCATGCTTTATTTCTTTATCTAAATGGAAAATAAGATTAATTTGATCTAGGAGTGACTTCTCAATTCTATTCATGTTAAAATTAACAACAATTTTGGAGAAGTTATGTGTGATTAATGAAAAAATGAGATCGTTGTGCAGCTCATTATGGAGTTTAAACCCTAAAATCTCTAGGCATTCAATGTATATAATGATCTTGAATACATGAGGCCTTACCAGTACACCCTCTCCAAGATTGATCATAAAAATATCATTGGATATCTCAAACCATTCTTCTATAGATCTCCCCTAGTAAAGATCATTAATATTTCTCGAGCATGTTATAAGAATCCATGTTTTCATGTGACTTCATGAGTTTATTATAAATTGACAATAGCACCAAAAATTTAACATTGAAAATTTTATTAAAATTTGCTTCATAAGAAAATACTATTAATCACTCACAACATTCATCGGTGGATCAGTTAATGAGAATTATAGACCATAAGATTTAAGTTCATGGAATAACACAACTCAAAGGAATATGAACCACTCATGGAAGTTACTTCTAGTAAGGAGATAGCCTTTATCCAATATTGATAATAGGCATACAGTGAATGATGAAAAATCCATTTATTCTTCGATTGAAAATAGTATATTATTATAACTTTTCATGATTATAATTTATGTGAGATTTAATAATAATAAATTTTATTAAGTCTCCCACTATTTTATCAAGTCTCATTATGCCTCACCATCAAACATGGACAGTCTAGTTGTAATTAAATTATAGTGTAAAGGATCCATATTTACATTTTTATAATCTAGAGGTAGTCCATGAAAATTAAAAAAAATGGTAGTTGTTCTTGAGGAATTCGTGCATGGAGATCCTTGATCTATTGAGTGGACTCCCTAATCTAAATACCCTAACTCATATTTCCACTAAATTTTTATTGTAATGATGAAGGAAATTAAACCCAATATATATTTGGTTAATTCAACCCACTACCATAGTAAATACTTCATGATAATTAAAATTAACCCTGATAGAGGATGAACTAACACTTAAACTATGGGTTCATATTAATTAAAACAATGGAAGGCTTAATTATTTAATATTTACTTGATGTATTTTTTTATTATGTGTAAATTTTTTATTGTTTTATCTTTTAAATGTCTTTATAATATTATGTGTATTTTTCTTACTTCAGTAACCAGGTTTTGATAAAATACATTTACACATATTCCATTTATTTATATTCCATATATATATATTAATTCATTTATTTATGTGATCATTGTCTTGCATCCATAAAATAAATAATTCATAAGATAGAATTAAAAAAATTAATAAATAAATTGATAATGAGATTTTCTAATAGTTTATTTTTTGAGTGGAAAATAAATCAACCTTTGAACTAAGAGAAAACTTCATATGCTATTCATGACATGAGTTACAAAATTTTACTTGTAAACTAATGTACCAACGGGGTTTGTGTCATCTAGATTATGTATTGAATCACCCCAATAAACCATGGGATACTCTATTTTTATAAGTATTTATATATCACATGCATGTGAGGGGAAGAATATGATTGGGTTCAGGTTATTACATAAATAACCTTGGATATGCAATTTCATCATAATAATGGAGGTTGGGATGACTCACATGACATAATATTTAATTAAATAACTAATAAACTCCAACCAATGCAATAAATTAAAATAAATAATTCCAACACATATACTTTTCTTGGTCAATTTCATTATCATTCGTACACATGGTATAATTACACATTTAAAATAATTATCTAGAATTTATATCAATTTATTTTTTAATAAGATAAAATTTACATGGATTATTCAGATTAATTATCTTACAAATCAATTAATTCATTTTAACTTATTTTATCCAATAAACATAAAAATTTACATCAACTATGATTTGAAATAAAATAATTTTTTTTTAAATTTTTCTAACTCTATAAAATAGTACATAACTTTTTACGTGGAAGCATCCCTTCGATTACCAATACAAACTACTTAGTATAGTGTAATATTAAACAATGCACTCATAAGAAATATTTTTTGTGTGGAATATGTAATAACTTCATGGATTGTATGGAAAAATTAATTCCACATGGAATACATGAAAATTATATAGCCTATATAATTTAATGTATTGTGTCCTTAATATACAATAACCATACATGATTCAAAGTCTAGAATATTACATAGAATTAATTAAACATTTAATATAATATAAATCTTAATTATTAGAATGTACTATCAAATTAATGACCCACTTAACTTAAGTTGATAAGGTTTAATGACTAATTAATAAATATTTATATTTCCACATAAATAGGTATATTTCATGGCATGTACAAACTAGATACATGGCATGTACTTATCTTTTCTAAATATACATAGTACATACATAGGGACTAAATATATACTTATCAAGAACATTAATTATGTACATATAGTTTATAAAGGATACTGTGTAATTAACTATAGTTACATGGTTTCCAGTCTATATGTGTTGTGTATTAAATACACAGGGTGCATTAATTAAATGACTCGGTTTGACCCCATGTTTTCCATCTTGAAAATGTGTAGACCACATAATTTGTAGTCAAACTACATAGCATGTACTCTAAAAAGGTTGTGTTCCACACTAGATGATCTAATAAAGGTCCATTTATTACATGTGCCATGCACTTATTACACAACAACTAGATATCCATGTGGGAATTCTTATGTAATGAACAACTACACACAACATGTAATAATGGAATACATGTTGTTTCATGTTGTGTTAACCAACCAGTATCATAGAAGTTCTTTATGGTGACTCATATTAATATATTTTTTAATCATTAATTGATCATGATAAAAATTGTGAGATATGAAGAAGATGAAGAACATACCTAGACAACATATCAAGCATGAATTAAAACACTAAATGAATCTAAACTTTTAAAAGAGAAACAATCAATAATAAAATAAATAATTATAAATTTTTATGTAACATTTGTGATACCAATTGAATGTTTTGAACATAACAGAAGTTTTTGGGTGGGTGAAAAACCATAAATTTTGATGTCAATATGATGGATCATTCACATATTGTGCATGAAGTGAACGCCATAACCAATGAAAATTTTCCAATCAGATATTGAAATTTGAAAACACAGAACCTAGAGTAGATATTTGAATATTAAATATATAATTAATTTAATTAGATATGAAAAAATAAAAACCTTATCTTAGGATATTTCTTTATTGATGATATTGATCTTATGAAACCCTTCTCATATTACCTTCATTGTGGACATAGTATCCAAGTGTAGAGTCTATCTAATTATGATCCACACTTTATCCTTTGATCTCTAAGGAACATTTTTGGAACTTTGGATGCAATAAGGATAGATCTATCATCTTGTATTTTTTTTCATGATCGCTCATCAATCAGGCTTAAAGGATTCTCTCTATAACTTCTCATTCTTTAGAGGAATAAAGCGAGATGAGTTGAGAGAGAAATCATTTATACATAATGATTCTAAATTATCAATTACCCATACACAATATATATTACCACTTATTTATAAATATACATTTTAGCTTAAAATATTATTTAATTGTGTACCGATCTTTAAATAATATTATAATTATTATCAAACCTCATGCCATCTAATAATAATATATTTAATATTTTTTGGTGTGTGATAACCCGTTAAATGATAAATATTATTTAATATCTTGAAAATAAATATTCAACACTGAACAATATCTTGGTCCACTCCAACTCCATGACATATATCGAATTCCCTAATAAATATTTTATTAATCAATAAATAAAATAAATAATTTATTCACAATTTAGTGAATAAATATTTATTAAATATTTATGCAATAAAATAAATTATTTAATAATAAATATTTATTTATTTATTGCCTTATTAATATTAGAGATCAATTAATACTTGAGAAAAAATTTCATGGTCTTGAGAATAAATTTATTACAATGATTACATTAAAATATAATTTAATCATTGTCAACAAAACCAATTAGTGTGTGACCCACTAGGATTATTCATCATTGTAATTTTCTAGTTTTTTTTTGAAGTCTAGGATTACTATCTAGAAACAGGTCAAGAACCCAAGGGAAATAAATTAATTTCGCAGCATTAAAAACCACATACAAACACTCATTTTGTAATATAATAAATTTTTTATTAATATATCATTAAGTAGGTTTCACATCTGTGTAAACAACCTATATGCTTCAGACATTATTCTCTGATTCTCTAAAATAAACACATATCTACACCATGGACATGGAATTTAATGTGATGGTTCTATTCCAAATAAAAGGGACGAGATATCAACCTCAATAAAGATGGAAGGGAAAAATCCTTCCTTGAATTATTCATTAATAACTTGTCACTCATGATGAACCCAACATATCTAACTTCTCCATGAACTATATTAATAAGGCTTACAAAATAAATCTAAATATGTGAGTTGTAACATGAATTAATAATTATCTTAAAGTCTAAGGATCATTAGACACCATCATGGGTAGGAATATCCAATGTCACCAAAACATGTGGAATCCTTACTAGTGGGTTTTTTCTCATAATCACCCATTTTGGAGAATGCCAAGTGTAAACTTCTTAAGAAGTTGTATCATCTATTTACTAGTAATCACACCAAACAGTCACATTCCATGTATCTCAGTATAGAATGTAATCCAACTATAGAACTATATTTAAGAATATTGTCATGGAATTTTAAGGTTCTTATCATATTCTTCATCTATGTCATATGTGTGATTAAGGGTGTTATTTAACCGATACTAAACACCTTCTTTATGTGGATGGTTTTTTAAATTCTCTTTTACATCAATGGTATGATCAATTACTATTTTTCTTTAGTAATCATTCACTTGTATATGAATGATTTATTTCTAATTATTCTCCTATGTGAATACCCTATGTTTTACTATATGATTTAATTTCATTCACCTAGATTCCCAAAACATTGATTTGTTAGTAAAATTAGTGTCTAAATCATATATTCAATTCTTATATAGTGTAAATATTTTATGTGTAATCATCTTCATATAGTGGTATTTACCTAGAATGAATCTTAAATTCATTGGAAGCCTATGAATTTACCATGGGCTTATAATGTCATGTTTGCTGATAAAAGAACGAATTATTATTTAGAGAAATATTTGAAAATAATAACAAAATTATTTCTTTTTATTCTTATTAAAGATAGTTTTTTTTAAGATTTTTTTAGATGAATACCAATTTTCAATACCAATATTCCTTTTTTAAATTATGAATGTTAAAAATGATTTAATTCCTTGTTCTCTTGGGAACTTGTATGATATAGCTTTCAATTATTCCTTTAGTCAATATTATGAAACCTAGTTTCTTCTCAGGGGTTTATATTTCTTATTATAAATGTGTTCTTTCTTATTCCTTTTATGGAAGACAAAATATTTTACATATTATGACAGTAGAATTCCTATGTAGTGGAAGGTGGGTCCATTATAGTAATTCAATACATTGGGTAATTTTAATGTCTTATGAGAATCTATGAATGAGATTAGAGACTAAACCTGATCCTTTTTTATTTCCTAGGGAGTAATCCTTGGAATATAATTATTTCCTAGAGAGTAATCCTTGAAATAAATTAATGATAGAGTAAGGATAATTCATTGTAATATTCTTATAACATATTTTTTACGATGTTCACACATATTTATGATTACATTATCTTATGATATCATTTATATACACCAATTTCTCTTTCTTATGATCATTTTTATTATGATATCATGTTATGACTAACATATCTTAGGTTATGCTTTATTCTTATGTTTAGCCTTAGTGAGTTTTTGAGCTCACCCCTTCTTATGTCTCCCAATACCTATGTTATGAAATAAATTATTGTGTATATTAATCCTAGAAGAGTATATTGTAAATAAAATATTTGTGTCATGTTAAAGACTCATTTTTTATGGATTAATTTAATGTATAGTGGAAAAAATATAAATTTTATGAGAAAGGCATGGATTTTATTTGTTAGTGATGTGTCTTAATTCTCTAAAACTCTAATCTAAAAGGTCCTTGGATTTTAAATCTGATAAAGATATTATAATCATATATTTGTATCAAATCCAATGATATAAGTAATGTATTTTCAGCATCAGATCTGAAAGAGAGGTTCTGAAAGTGATACAGTTTGTATCATAGTAGTTTTTATATAACTTTAGATGTTTTAAAATTTTTGGTTAAAGATGAATTAAAAATTAATAATTAAATCAAAGGTCGATGGGTTAAGGATGATATTTATTTCATTGTTACAGATAAACCCTGAAGTTGTAAGTGTTGAATATTTTATGTTGTTTATGGATTATAATAAGATAAGATTTGTAAAAACACAAAGTTTATAACTAATTATAATATAACCTCTAGAAATTTTTGTAAAGTAAATATTGTGTGTTTTTCCTAAAAAAATACATCCTTTTCTGGATACTTTTAACTGGATGTGGTTTTAGGACAGATGCATCTAGAGGTGACAACCACCAAAAGAGTTAACTAGGTATATCATTATCATCATTCTAGTGTATAGTGAATGGGACCAAACAATGTACTGATCAGACACTCCTGGGGGATATTATTGGGTTAATTCACACTATCTTTACAAACCATTATGAAATAAATGAACAACAGATTTTAAGGAAGCTAACTAGATTAGAGAATAAAATTTCAAAATGACCATGGATGATCTTTATTAATGCCAAAGTATCTTAAGTTAGGGTATGCACATCATTTAGGAATTATATGTTCTAATATCATATTTTTTCCTTTTTACATTTACTAATTTAAGTATTATCATCCATAAAATTTCTTTTAAAGTAATGGATGTAGCAAGAAGTAACTAAGCTAAAAATGGATATAATGTACAATGCAGTGATTATCCCAACCTAAAATCTATTGGGATTATAACTCGGGTTATAAATATTATTATTATTCAAAATCGACTGTGTTAAAATATAATTCACAATATGAAAATAGTTGATGTCCAAAACACCAAAAATAAAATATGGGTGGATTCTCATGAAATATCATGTGATGAAGATGATTAAGGAAAAAAATTCAAT
Source organism: Viscum album (assembly GCA_963277665.1). Taxonomy (NCBI): domain Eukaryota; kingdom Viridiplantae; phylum Streptophyta; class Magnoliopsida; order Santalales; family Viscaceae; genus Viscum; species Viscum album. The sequence goes on along the minus strand of OY728159.1, from coordinate 1,467,550,134 downwards.
TTTCTTCATGTAAAAAAATGAGGGATGATACATGCTAGGGGATGTCTCAAATGAACTAGAATATGTTTTATGTGTTAAAAAGGAATACATAAAGCATATAGATTCCAATAGAAAAGTCATCATTCAATCAACTCAATAGATGAAGAATATTAATCTTCTAGTTTTACTTAAGAAATTATTGTAGACATTTTATTTGAAATTTTATCATAATTAATATATATATTTTTTAAATCATTAATTTATTTATTTTTAGAAAAAATTAAATGATGCATTTTATTTAATTTTCTATGAATGTTACAACTTCATATTTCATTATATATATTTTCATTTAAATAATACTCAGTTTGATATCTTTCATCACATGCACTAAAACAAAGGTCATGATACATTATTAAATTAAATTAATAATCTTTAAAATATCTTTTTTATATCATATAAGTTATCTAAAAATGATATAAATTATTAAAATTACTTAAATTAAAAAATTGGATTTAAATAATATTGGAAACACTTAATGTTTATGAATTTCATTTTTAAATAGAAGAAGATTATTGTTATATTTGGTATTTTATATTAAAATTTTAATATGTAATTTATAAAAATATTATTAGATTCTTTTAACTTTATTCAAAATTTATAATATCAAAATTTACTTATTTTGATTTTTTGATCATTTTCTTAAAATATAAAATTTTGTATGAAAATGAGGTTTTTATAAAATTTATAATTTTCATGAATTTATCAATATATAAGAATGACCTATAAGGTAAAAAACCATTTTAGTGATCAAATATGAAATTAAATAAAAAAATTATACATTTTGAAATATTATTTGAACCTATAAAATCCATGGAAAAATATTTTTTTAGAACTAAAGTAAAATGTTACTTTAATAAAGAAAACTTTTTTATGTATTTACTTTCAATTAATTAATAATTTTTTAAAATTATATTATGGAATAATTTTAATTTCACATAACCTTCATTTTATTTATAATTTATCAGTATAGGCCATAAATTTTTTTTCATTAATAATTTTAACTCACACATAAATTTTATTCTTAAAAACATGATTATCTTAATAATTGTTTTTAAGAATTAAGCACATCCAATTTAAAATTAATTTTTCTAAATCATAGTAATTTTAATTCATAAAATTAATATCACATATAGGATAATAATACTCAAATTACTTATTAGGATCAATATTAATAATTAAAATTTTAATTAATTAGCACGGGTGAAAGTAAAAGTTACCTTGGGAAAAAGTACACATGGTTAAAGTAAAAAAGTGAAATTATAAATCCCTAAATCACTAAATGGTTTCTCAAAATTGAGTGTGTGGGAGGATTTTATTCCGTATCATGGAACATACTCCATAAATTAAAATTATTTGGTTCTTTGATTGTAAAGAAATATTTTATTAATTTAAAGTAATTCCAAAACAACCTTTCCCTTCACCTATAAAAATTTACTCTTACAACAAACCTTTACACACCAATAAATTTAAATTAATTAGTGAAACTCTTATAATTATTTCATCCTATAATCATTTCTCATCAACCATATCCTTTCTATACCCTTAATTAGCCTAATCTATTAATTTATAAGGATAATTCCAAGGAAAATCAAAGTTCCCTACCTTAGTATTACTCTCTAATTACTATTTCTTTTTAATTTTAAAATTACTAATATTCCTTAAATTTTTTAATATAACTAATTAAGTTTCATATATATATATATATACATAAATTTTATATATTGATTTCATAATAACTATTCAATCATTCTATAGGATATTCTAAGAAAAAAATACATCGATCATTCATATGTATGGACTAGACTGAGGATGAAGCACGTGGGAAATTAATCTTTTTGAATTAATGATGTCCAGTATTCTTCCAGGAAAATATATTCTTTTTTCTTGGAATCATTCAACTCAGAATGGAAAATAACTTTTAAATCTCCTCAAAATGATCTTGATATAGGGAATAGTTCATTCACTCTGCCTCGCAAAGCCATATCATTTGCAAAGTCCCTTACTAGATCTGAAAATTCTTTGAATGATGATAACAAAAATCCATCCATTAAATGCTCAGGATATGGTTCCATCATAGTGGTTTTTGATCTAGATGCGATAAATCAAAGAATAGAGATTTGTAAGTTCTCTCTCCTGGGTCATATATCGTATGGAATAGGGGTAAAACCTTGGTCTTATGCAGATCTGAAAGATATAATATATCATTTTTTAGCTTTTCCAAATTGACATTAATTTCTATTAGAAAAGGATACTTCCATTCTAACATTGAGAAGAAATAGAATCTTGATACGTCTTGGTGTGTTGGAAACCTCGACCGCAAACTAGACTTTTTCCAACTTTTTGAATGGGACCCAAACTTTAACCGTTATAATTAAAGCTTGTCTTTTTCTCAGGTTTGGACCAGAATTCATGGGATCCCCTAGGTCTATTTGCATCCCAAAATCCTTAATGGCTTGGTTTCTAGAATTGAAACCCCTTTAAATATTTACCAGTATACTATCAATGGATACATTGGTCTACATTCAAGGGTGATGATCAAGATTAATATGGAAACAACTTAACCAGAACATGTCTCTATGGTTGAAGATGATTATGACATAGAGGTTAGTTTTGAATTTGATAATATGCCAAAAGTTTTGTGAACATTGAAAAATTGCAGGTCATGCTTTAAAAAAATTCCGAGTTTTTCGGAAACAGTTCAAGCCTGATAACAATACTAGGGCCAGGAAGGAGGTATCAAGTGTAAGAACCTAGTTTTTGCTGTGAAAGACTTTGGAATATTCTTGAAGATATTCCAGAGCAGCGCCTTCAGACAGCGTGCGATTCCGAGCCACGGAGTGGCCGGAATTAAATTTTCAGTGCGTTCAAACTGGAAATGCTAAATAAATGTGATAACTCCTAAACGGAGTTTCGGATCAGAGATCTGAGTGTACGGATGGGTCCGGAGTGGGGTTTTTACCCTAGGAATGACATAAAACATGTCGGTACGGGATTTTTGGACCCCTCTCCCGCTCCCGGAACGTTAAACGGATAAATAAATTAATTAAATTATTCGTTTAATGGTGAAATGCAAGTATCTCTTAAACGGTGGATCGTATTGGAAAACTGAGGGCACCTTTGAGTTCGGAGCATGTCGTTTACCCTAGGAGGGGTGTATGTTTCGCGGGCATGGGCCGTTTGTGAAAAATGGCCCTAGGGGCCTTGTCGTAATTTGGCGGCCTCAGGCGCCAAGTTTAATAACTTTTGAACGGAGTCTCGGAATAAAATTCCGAGACTGCCGTTGTGCTTGGAGCGTGGTTCTTAGCCTAAGGGAGGCTTAACCATGTCCCCGTCGGGAGTTCGGGTTCGGGCCGACGGGCGGGTGGTTAAGCGTTTTCTATTTAAACGCTTAACACACCCCCTCCCTCTTCTCCTTCCCCTTCCCCCTGGCAGCCCTCCTCCCCCTCTCCTCCTCCATCTCCGGTGAGGCAGTCCGGAGAGGCAACTCCGGCGAGGTGCGGTGGTGCTGGCGGATCGTCGCAAAGCTTCGGGCGAAGCCCCACGAGGTAGGGTTGTGCTTTTGTGTTTTAATTCCTGAACCTCCCTTTGAACACCAATTTTAGCATCGGATTGTTGTTGGATCTTCGAACAAACCACGTAAATGCATAGTACGTTTTCTTTTCTTCCCATCGCTTCTTTTGGATCAAAAATCCGAGTTTGGACATGGTCGCAAACTCCCACCGAAGTTTGCGGGTTTTGGGATTTCACGGCGGCAGCGTGGTGGTCCGGGGAGCTCCGGGGCGGCGCGGATTTGGTTCCAGGCGGCGGCGCGGATTTGGTTCCTGGCGTCGGCGCGGCAAGCAAGTGGTGGCGCGGCACTTCGGTCGGGCGAGCGGCCAGCGACGGCGAGCCGGCTCCAGGGCGACGGCAGGAGGAGGCGGCCGGGCGGCTCCGGCGTAGGGCAGAGGGGAGGCCGCGGGGTGCGCGACCCCGCGTGCGGCGATCGCGACCCGCGCGATGCGGGTCGCTGCTGGGAGAGGAGACCGGCCTGGACGGCCAGTTGAGGGAGTTGACTGCGGCTAGCTGGCCGTGGAAAATGGAACCGGGCCCGCGGTCGGGCCGCGGGCCGGCTGAGGGAGGACCGGCCGGACCGGGCCGGTCCGGGCCTAGGGAGTGCCCTCCCCCTTCTTGAATTTATGACGCCCGTAACTTTCATTACGGGCGTCCGTTTTCCGCGCCGTCAGCTGCAGTGCGGACCTTGCGTTGGGGGGAATGTTTTGAGATGGTTTTGAGAATTTTTAATTCCAGAAACGAGGGGTTGAGAGGGCGCGACGTGTCTTTAAGTGGATGGGCTTTTTTTTCGGGAATCTTGTTTTGAGCAGCGCGGACCCATACGGCGTCCGCTTTGAGTGTCGTCAGTTGCGTTGGGACCCTGGCGCAAGGGAGAAGGCTTCCAGGGCAGTTTCGGGCGTTGAGGCCGAAGTTGAGGCATGGGCCCCACGACCCGTCTTTTGAGCTGCGTGCAGCTAGTAGCGACTTTTTCCCCGGACGTCCGTTCAGGGCGTGCGAGCAGTCGATGTTGGGTGTTTTTCCGCGGGCAACGTGTTGGCGCAGTCTGCTCGCTGTAATTCTGCATGATGGTGCGGGCCCCGCGAGGGCCGTTTCGAGAGTTGACGGTGATATCCAGCTTTATCACCGGTCGACCGTTTTGGACAAGTGAATAGTCCATTTCGTGTACTTTTTTGAGAGGATAGCAACGGTGTGATCCGTTCGTTGAGTTTCAGGACTGGGATGCGGGTCCCACGTGGCACCGCTCGTGTGTTGTGCGCTAGGATGCACCTTTTTCTCCGGATATCCATTGCACTCAAGTGAGTAGTGATTTTGACGTGTTTTCCTGAGGGGATCGCAATGGTGCGATGTGCCCGACTGTTTTCAGGGCCGAGGCTCAGGATCACGGGACGTCGTTCGGGCGTGAGGCGGTGTTGGTGACTTTTCCGTCGGATATCCGTTGGAGGCGAGTAAGTAGTAAATCTCACGTGTTTTTCTGTGAGGATTACAACGGTGCGATCCGTTTGGTTGTGCAGAGCCTCTTGTGCGATCTTGTTAAATGTGGAAGCATGGAAGGTACTCCAGTGGTGGTTCTCCCTACCTTGTTTGTAGAGGACCCTTGGCATGTGATCGCGAACTCTTGGGAGAGTGATATAATTGGTCCATGAGATGTGGTTGGCCGTGCCTGGGCCTTTGAGGTGAAGTTGTTATGTCACGCCTTCGCGTTGACGCTAGGTGCCGTGTGCACGATAGCCTATGGGCTGGAACGAGGTATACCCCGGCAGTATACAGGAGCACTTGGAGGTATGTCTGGTTATTTGTACCTGAGGATGTTTGTGCGCTCAGTTGGGGTTGACTTGGGGCCACACGTCCTGTGGGCCCCACGTGCGTTCCGCAATCTACATTGCGTACCTGACCTCTTGCGACGTAGAGGGTCCCTCTGCGCTCGTTTGTTTGACCAGTAGGGTGGAGTTTTCCCCTGGCTTTGTGGTCGTTTGTTTGACCAGCAGGGTGGAGTTTTCCCCTGGATTTGTGCTCGTTTGATTGGCTAGCAGGGTGGAGTTTTACACTGGATTTGTACTCTTTTTTCTGACCAGCAGGGTTGAGTGGTCTCCCCCTGGTCTTGATCTTGTTGGTTGGGCCAACAGAGATGGTTTGGTTCCTCTGTTTCTTCGGCTGTGAGGGGTTTCAGTACTATGCCCTTTCACCGGACTGCGACACCGTCTGCGACTACGGGTGTCCGTGCAGCGTGGGCGTTTTCCCCACTTTCTGGGATGAGATGTCTCGGTCCGCTTCGACAGTGACTCAGTGGATGGGTGCGGGATCACCTTGTGAGGCCTGGGGAGTTTCTCTCGTTGCTCCATGTTCCCTGGTAGAGCTTGTGGTTTCTGTGTGACCAGCACTTTACGCGGGCACCGATCATCTACCCAGGAGGTTGTTTCCAGTAGGGATGAGGTTGTTCCAGCAGGGCTGAGGTTGTTTCCATTAGGGCTGCGGTTGTTCCAGCAGGGCTGAGGTTGTTCCAGCAGGGCTGAGGTTGTTTCCAGCAGGGCTGAGGTTGTTTCAAGCAGGGCTGAGGTTGTTTCTAGTAGGGCTGAGGTTGTATCGAGTAGGGATCGTCAGTGGGTTACCATCCAGCAGGGATGGCCAGTACAGTGGTGTTTACCGAGCAGTACCATCCAGCAGGGATGGCCAGAGAAGTGTTGGGCTTACCTCCAGCTGGGCTGGGCAGTGGTCCCCGATGCCGGGCTTACCACCAGCTGGGCTAGGAAGTGGTCCCCGATGCCAAGCTTACCTCCAGCGGGGCTGGTCAGTGGTCCCCGATGCTGGGCTTAACTCCAGTGGGGCTGGTCAGTGGTCCCCGATGTCGGGCTTACCTCCAGCTGGGCTAGGCAGTGGTCCCCGATGTCGGGTTACCTCTAGCTAGGCTGGGCAGTGGTCCCGTCGCCGACTTTAGCCGGGTCGTCGTCCAGTGGATTACCCTGTTATGGGACTGGGCAGTGAGGCACCCGTCGACTTTCCGGCTCTCCCTGTAGTGGGAACCCGTTGACTTCCAGGGACCCTCCAGCGGGGCTGGGCAGGGGGTCGCCTGTCAACTTTGAGTAGACCTCTTGAATGCGGGGCAGTGACGAGTTGTGGTTGACGTTCCCCCAGAACTCTCAAGTACGGGAAGCACTTTCCCCCACTGAGACGCGTCCTTGTGACGCGACCTAAAACCGTGCGGGCGTGTCAGTGCCACCCAAAGCAGATAGTGTAGAGGTGTGGTGATTGAGCCCCTTGGCTTGCGGTTTGGGGAAGACGTGTGGGATGCTGGGCATCGATGGTGTTACTTCTGGGACTGTTGGATACTCTTTTCTTGGGCTGAGCTACGGGATGGAGATCCCCTTACGACGTTGTTCAGGCTTCTTGTTGATCATGTGGACTTGTATATACCTTGTTCTAGTACCCATTTCTTGGGTTTTGGCTACTCTCCTTCCATGAGAGGCAAAGACACACGGGGTATGCCACGTGCTTTCCGTGTCTAGCTTCTCGTGGTTGGACGAGTCTACTCTCCTGCTATAGGTAGCGAAGACTCGACGGGAAGTTCATCTTCCCACCGTTTCCAGCTCCTTGTGTCTGGACGGGTCTACCATATTTCCTCTTGTTGGGTTGAGCTGGACTCTTTACTGCACTCTCTGTTGTACTCCTTTACTTTTTCTATTCTCTCTACTGCTCACCCTTCGGTACCTCCTTTTTTTTCTCCCTCGAGCCTTCGGGGTATCCTAATGAGTATTTTTATACTCACCCTTGCTTGGGCTTTTCCCACACTTAGTGTGCCCTTGAAGACTACGGACAGGTGTAGCGTGACTTCAGTGGAGCGTAGAAGCTTGGGGAGCTTGGACCGCGTGCGGTGGTCGTAGCCGGGTTCCAGGTGGGAGACCCGTCAGCTGTTTTTTTTGTTTACCTGTTGCCGGGTTGTGGCACTTTTCTGGTTGGGCGCGTGTTTTTCCCCTTTTCTTTTCAGTGTTCCTTCAGCTTTCTTTGTACTTATAGAGGTCGATGCACTTTGTGGTATATATATAGTAGTTTCCCTTTCCTTTTCTTTGCTTGTATTTACTTTTACTCTACACTGTTGCATTGAGTTTTCTGCGTGTGTGTGTGTACAGGTGCTTAGGCAAAGGCCTCCCTGAGTTATTGTTCCTTCAGCGCTGGTCGCCAACCCCTGGCCTATGGAGGCGGGCTTGGGGTAGTTGCGGCTCTAGCCCAGGTAGGGTCGGGTCGTGACAAAGTGGTATCAAAGGTGGTTCGTTCCTTGGGACGCTGTTCGAACGTCCCTAAAATAGGAATTGGTTAGGATATAGGTCAACAGTGTTAACGTGTCTCGAGAGCGGCTCTCAGGCCAGGGAGTCCAGTGATGGTGCGGCGGCCGACGTATTCATTTACCAGGACCTTGATAACCCGCTTGTCGACTCGGCATGCTGAGACACTTGTTGCAGGGAAATTTGTTTGTGCATCACGTAGGACTGAGTCTTTGATTGTCCTTCTTGAGTCAGCTCCCCATCGTTGTTGTTATTGGTATATACATATATGCTCATCTGACCGCGACACTCCTTGATAATATTCAAGATGTATCCACGAGGACAGCCAGCCGGGATTCCAGATTTGGTTCGTGACGACGACCCTATGAGCTACGAGGCCACAGTCCAGGACCCATCATGCGATCCCCTTTCTCTGGGTGGCCTGGTAGCAGCACCCCCACCTGTTGAGCAGCAGGCAGTTTCAGAAGAGCAGGCTGAGCTTGAGCGCAGGTTGAGCGCGCTCTGTGAGTTCCAGTGGCAGAGACCGCTGAGGTTCAGTGGTGAGCCAGACCCTTAGGCAGCAGAGGCTTGGCCCGAGACAGTGGGTTTCCTTTTCAGGCTTGTGCAGACATCGACAGATTAGAGAGTGGCTTTGGTAGCCAACCTTTTTCGTGGAGCAGCTTGGCGTTGGTGGAGTCTGGTGACTCATTTTCTTGATGATTCATCGTTTTCGTTGGACGACTTTCAGTTGTTACTCCATGAGGAGTTTTTCCCCTCCTGCTTGCACTCCTTTCGGATTCAAGAGCTCCTGCAGTTTCAACAGGGAAGGATGATGGTGGCCGAGTACGCGGCTAGTTTTGCAGACCATGCACGCTTTTACCCGGACTTGGTCTGTGACGACGACATCCGAGCGTGGAAGTTTGAGAATGGTCTCCGCTGAGAGATTTTTGTTGTCATTGTACCCTTGGGCATTTCCACGTATTTCGGGGTGCTAGAGCAGGCGCACCACCACAGCAGAGGTAGCACCGTGATCGGAGTAGTACCCAGGGAGGTGGTGCTAGCAGAGGAGCGGGAGGAGCTGGTAGTGGGGGACGACTTTACGAGATCTCCCCATCACCACTAGGCGGTCCACGTCAGGCTCCAGGAGATGACGGTTGGGACCACGGGCAGTCGTGAGCTTTGGATGTCTATGATCCAGCAGAGCATGAGGTGATAAGAGGTACGCTCTACAGCTCTTCTACTTTTTGTAGTAGAATTGTTAGACTCTGCGTGTGAAATGCCTTCCTCCTAGCTCCTTGTTTGATGTGTTACTAGGGTGATGCAGGGCGTTGGGTGTAACCCTATGTTGGTAAGGTAAAAGGCGTGAGACCTTTTCCTTTAGTTGATGGTGTTGACTCCTTCGCCTTTTGAGCGTGTAAGAGAGCATCGACTGTGGAATCTTGTATGACCATATATCCTTGGGTGTTTCACCATATGGATATTCTAAAGGAGGGAATCACTGGGCCTTATTTCAAGTGTGGGCAGTGAATCCAGTCGCGGCATGCGACGCAGAGTTTTGGCCGGGGAGGTGAGCTACCCCCGAGGGCCTTCGGGCCGTTTGAGACCGTGCAAAGGGGTGGCGAGGTTCCCTACCGCCTTTCCCTAACCCCAAAGTCTGGAGTGGGTGCACGACGTTGGCAAGGGCCGACCTAGCATGGACAGATCAATCCTTTGGTCTGTGTGCGGTGACGCAGAGCTGTGCGTGGGTTCTTCTGGGTATGAGAAAGCCAGGTGTGAACTTAGTACCCTGTGTTGCTCCCTTTTTTTGCTTTTCGGGAACGAAAAGATTGAAGTAGGGAATGATGTAAGAACCCAGTTTTTGCTGTGAAAGACTTTGGAATATTCTTGATTATATTCCAGAGCAGCGCCTTCAGAAGGGGTGCGATTCCGAGCCCTGGAGTGGCCGGAATTATATTTTCAGTGCGTTCACACTGAAAATGCTAAATAAATGCAATAACTCATAAACGGAGTTTCGGATAAGATATCTGAGTGTACGTATGGGTCCAGAATGGGGTTTTTACCCTAGGAAGGACATAAAACTTGTCGGCGCAGGATTTTTGGACCCCTCGCCCGCTCCCGGAACGTTAAACGGATAAATAAATTAATTAAATTATTCATTTAATGGTGAAACGCAGGTATCCCTTAAACGGTGGCTCGGATTGGAAAACCGAGGGCACCGTTGAGTTCGGAGCGTGCCTTTTACCCTAGGAGGGGTGTAAGTTTCGCGGGCGCGGGCCGTTTGTGAAAAATGGCCCCAGGGGCGTTTTCGTAATTTGGCCGCCTCGGGCGCCAAGTTTAATAACTTTTGAACGGAGTCTCAGAATAAAATTCCGAGACCGCCTTTGCCCTCGAAGCGTGGTTCTTAGCCTAAGGGGGGCTTAACCATGACCCCGTCGGGAGTTCGAGTTCGGGCCGACGGGCGGGTGGTTAAGCGTTTTCTATTTAAACGCTTAACACACCCCCCTCCCTCTTCTCCTTCCCCTTCCCCCTGGCAGCCCTCCTCTCCCTCTCCTCCTCCATCTTCGTTGAGGCAGTCCGACGAGGTGACTCCGGCGAGGTGCGGTGGTGTCGGCGGATCGTCGCGAAGCTTCGGGCGAAGCCCCATGAGGTAGGGTTGTGCTTTTGCGTTTTAATTCCCGAACCTCCATTTGAACCCCAATTTTAGCATCGAATTGTTGTTGGATCTTCGAACGAAACACATAAATGCGTAGTACATTTTCTGTTCTTCCCATCGCTTCTTTCAGATCAAAAATCCGAGTTCGGACATGGTCGCAAACTCCCGCCGAAGTTTGCGGGTTTTGGGATTTCGCCGCGGCAGCGTGGTGGTCCGGGGAGCTCCGGGGCGGCGCGGATTTGGTTCCAGGCGGCGGCGCGACTTCGGTTCCTGGCAGCGGCGCGGCGAGCAGGCTGTGGCACGGCACATCGTTTGGGAGAGCGGCCAGCGACGGCGGGCCGGCTCCAGGGCGACGGCAGGCGGAGGCGGCCGGGCGGCTCCGGCATAGGGCAGAGTGGAGGCCGCGGGGTGCGCAACACCGCGTGCGACGACCGCGACCCGCGCGACGCGGGTCGCTGCTGGGAGAGGAGACCGGCTTGGACGGCCGGTCGAGGGAGTTGACCTCGGCCAGCTGGCCACAGAAGACGGAACCGGGCCCGCGGCCGGGCCGCGGGCCGGCTGAGGGCGGACCGGCCGGACCGGGCCGGTCCGGGCCAAGGGAGTGCCCTCCCCCTTCTTGAATTTCCGACGCCCGTAACTTTCGTTACGGGTGTCCGTTTTGCGCGCCGTCAGCAGCAGCGCGGACCTTGCATCAGGGGGAATGTTTTGAGATGGTTTTGGGAATTTTTAATTCCGAAAACGATGGGTCGCGAGGGTGCGATGAGTCTTTAAGTGGACGAGCATTTTTTTTCGGGAATCTTGTTTTGAGCGGCGCGGACGCATGCGACGTCCGCTTTGAGTGCCGTCAGTTGCGTTGGGACCCTGGAGCAAGGGCGAAGGTTTCCAGGGAAGTTCCGGGCGTTGAGGCCAAAGTTGAGGCGCAGGCCCCACAGCCCGTCTTTTGAGCTGTGTGCAGGTAGTAGCGACTTTTTCCTCGGATGTCCGTTCGGGGCGTGTGAGTAGTCGATGTTGGGTGTTTTTCCACTGGCAACGCGTTGGCGTAGTCTGCCCGCTGTAATTCCGCATGATGGTGCGGGCCCCGTGAGGGCCGTTTCGAGAGTTGACGGTGATATCCAGCTTTATCACCGGTCGACCGTTTTGGACAAGTGAATAGTCCATTTCGTGTACTTTTTCAAGAGGATCGCAACAGTGCGATCCGTTCATTGAGTTTCGGGACCGGGATGCGGGTCCCACGTGGCACCGCTCGTGTGCGGTGCGTCAGGATGTACCTTTTTCTCTGGATATCCGTTGAACTCAAGTGAATAGTGCTTTTGACGTGTTTTCCCAATGGGATCGCATTGGTGCGATGCGCCCGACTGTATTCAGGGCCGAGGCTCGGGATCATGGGACGCCGTTCGGGCGTGAGGCGGTGTTGGTGACTTTTCCGTCGGATATCCGTTGAAGGCGAGTAAGTAGTCGATCTCGCGTGTTTTCCCACGAGGATTACAACGGTGCGATCCATTTGGTTGTGCGGAGCCTCTTGCGTGATCTTGTTAAATGTGGAATCATGGAAGGTGCTCTAGTGGTGGTTCGCCCTACCTTGTTTGTAGCGGACCCTTGGCGTGTGATCGCGCACTCTTTGGAGAGTGATATAATTGGTCCAAGAGATGTGGTTGGCCGTGCCTGGGCCTTTGAGGTGGAGTTGTTACGTCACACCTTCGCGTTGACGCTATGTGTCGTGTGCACGATATCCTTTGGGCTGGAATGAGGTATACTCCGGGAGTATACGGGAGAACTTGGAGGTACATGTGGTTATTTGTACCTGAGCATGTTTGTGCACTCAGTTGGGGTTGACTTGGGGCCACACGTCGTGTGGGCCCCACGTGCGTGCCGCAATCTTCTTTGCATACCTGACCTCTTGCGACGTAGAGGGTCCCTCCGCGCTCGTTTGTTTGACTAGTAGGGTGGAGTTTTCCCCTGGCTTTGTGCTCGTTTGTTTGACCAGCAGGGTGGAGTTTTCCCCTGGCTTTGTGCTCGTTTGATTGGCCAGCAAGGTGGAGTTTTCCCCTGGCTTTGTACTCTTTTGTCTAACCAGCAGGGTTGAGTGGTATCCCCCTGGTCTTTATCTCGTTGGTTGGGCCAACAGAGATGGTTTGGTTCCTCTGCTTCTTCGGCTCTGAGGGGTTTCAGTACTGTTCCTTTTCACCGGACTGCGACACCGTCCGCGACTACAGGTGTTCATGTAGTGTGGGAGTTTTCCCCACTTTCTGGGATGAGATGTCTCGGTCCTCTTTAACAGTGACTCAGCAAATGGGAGCGGGATCACCTTGTGAGGCCTGGGGAGTTTCTCTCGTTGCTCCGTGTTCCCTGGTAGAGCTTGTAGTTTCGGTGTGACCAGCACTTTACGAAGGCACCGATCCTCTACCCAGGAGGTTGTTTCCAGCAGGGCTGAGGTTGTTCCAGTTGGGCTGAGGTTATTTCCAGCAGGGCAGCGGTTGTTCCAGCAGGGCTGAGGTTGTTCTAGCAGGGCTGAGGTTGTTTCCAGTAGGGCTGAGGTTGTTTCCAGCAGGGCTGAGGTTGTTTCCAGTAGGGCTGAGGTTGTATCGAGCAGGGCTCGTCAGTGGGTTACCATCCAGCAGGGATGGCCAGTACAGTGGTGTTCATCGAGTAGTACCATCCATCAAGGATGGCCAGAGCAGTGCTGGGCTTACCTACAGTTGGGCTGGGCAGTGGTCCCTGATGTCGGACTCACCTCCAGCTGGGCTGGGCAGTGGTCCCCGATGTCTGGCTTACCTCCAGCAGGGCTGGGTAGTGGTCCCTGATGCCGGGATTACCTCCATCAGGGTTGGGCAGTGGTCCCCGATGTTGGGCTTACCTCAAGCTAGGATGGGCAGTGGTCCCCGATGCCGGGTTACCTCCAGCTGGGCTGGGCAGTGGTCTCGTCACCGACTTTAGCCGGGTCACCCTCTAGTGGATTACCCTGTTACGGGACTGGGCAGTGAGGCACCCATCGACTTTCCAGGTCTCCCTGTAGTGGGAACCCGTTGACTTCCAGGGACCCTCCAGTGGGGCTGGGCAGGGGGTCGCCTGTCGACTTTGAGCATACCTCTTGACTGCGGGGCAGTGATGAGTTTTGGTTGGCGTTCCCCAAGAACTCTCAAGTACGGGGAGCACTTTCCCCCACCGAGACGTGTCCTTGTGATGCGACCTAAAACCATGTGGGCGAGTCAGTGCCGCCCAAAGCGGATAGTGTTGAGGTGTTGTGATTGATCCCCTTGGCTTGCTATTCAGGGCAAACGTGCAAGATGTTGGGCAACGATGGTGTTACTTCTGGGACTGTTGGCTACTCTTTTCTTGGGCTGAGCTACGGGACGGAGATCCCCTTACGACGTTGTTCGGGCTTCTTTTTGAGCATATGGACTTGTATATACCTTGTTCTAGTACCCATTTCTTGGGTTTTGGCTACTCTCCTTCCAGGAGAGGCGAAGACACGTGGGGTATGCCACGTGATTTCCATGTCTAGCTTCTCCTGGTTGGACGAGTCTACTCTCCTGCTATAGGTAGCAAAGACTCGACGGGAAGTTCATCTTCCCACCATTTCTAGCTCCTTGTGTATGTACGAGTCTACCTTCTTTCCTCTTGTTGGGTTGAGCTGGACTCTTTACTGCACTCTCTGTTGTACTTCTTTACTTTTCCTGTTCGCTCTACTGCTCACCCTTCGGTACCTCCTTTTGTTGCTCCATCGATCCTTCGGGGTATCCTACTGAGTATTTTTATACTCACCCATGCTTGGGCTTTGCCCGCACTTGGTGTGCCCTTACAGACGACGGACAGGTGGAGCGTGACTTCAGTGGAGCGTAGGAGCTTGGGGAGCTTGGACCGCGTGTGGTGGTCATAGCCGGGTTCTAGGTGGGAGACCCGTCAGTTGTTTGTTTTGTTTACCTGTTGCCGGGTTGTGGCACTTTTCTGGTTGGGCGCGTGTTTTGCCCCTTTTCTTTTCAGTGTTCCTTCAGCTTTCTTTGTACTTGTAGAGGTCGATGCACTTTGTGGTATATATATAGCAGTTGCCCTTTCCTTTTCTTTGCTTGTCTTTACTTTTACTCTGCACTGTTGCATTGAGTTTGTTGCGTGTGTGTGTGTACAGGTGCTTAGGCAAAGGCCTCCCTGAGTTATTGTGCCTTCGGCGCTAGTCGCCAGCCCCTGGCCTATGGAGGCGGGCTTGGGGTAGTTCCGGCTCGAGCCCAGGTAGGGTTGGGTCATGACATCAAGAGGAAATAACATTAATAAAAATAATAATGGAAATAATGATTTTAATGATAAATCTAAGGGACTGAAATATGACAAGCCTCTTGTTACAATAATCTCATGGGGTGTACTGGTTGAGGAGGAAGAATATCAATAAACTTTCTCAGTTGATAGTATTGAGACACTGCACATTTCACTTGAGTCTGGAAAGTAATGAAATCTCATAGAGGAATGTCATATCTTGGCCCTTTCATCGGATGTTCTTTCCACTTCCTTTTCTATGAAAGATGAATAGTATTTTCTTAGTCTTATTTCTAGTAATATAAATGGTTCTATTCATATTGATAATCCCCTAGTTGATATTCTAGTGGTTCATCAGGAGACTCTAGAGACGGTGATTGATTCTGGTAAATCCCCTAACCAATAATTAGTAGACAACAGAGAAAACGTCACTCATGTCAATAAATTGAAAGAGGTTTTATTATTCCCATCTCATAAACACTCTTATGAGGATCTTGAAGGGACATCCTTGAAGGAAGACACCTCTAGAAAATCAAAAAGAGTGCATAATATAGAGAAAAAAGAAAAGGGGGGTTTCACCCCCAAACCAAAATCAAAATAAAGATTATTTTTTGGAACTAATAGGGAATAGCCAACCATATCATGGAGGCTTACCTCATGATCCTCATAGGTAGGTACAAACCTGGTTCTTTTGGTATCACAAAGACAAAGAAAAACTAATCTAGTCAAGGTATCCATTTTTCTATCAGTGGTTACTCAAATTTGGAAAGTACATGATCTTCCACCAACCTGGACAGGCTATGGATTTTGGTTAACAATATCATGGAAAATCCTATAATTGTCTAAGAGGATGAAAAAATCATTGAATGTAGCTTTAAGAAATTTTTCTAGAATGTGTTCTTCTCAGTTTTTTATGCCTCTAACAACTACACTGAAAAAATGCCATTATGGATTCATATGAAAGATCTATTCAGAAATATTGCGGACTCTTGGGTGATTATTGGGGACTTCAATTCTATCCTTTATGTTGATGAGAAGATCAGATCTATTTATAGCACCACCTGCATCATATATTTCATAGCCTATGTTAAGGAAGATAATATTATAGAAATCAACCTCATTAGTTCCAAATTCACCTGATATAGAAGGAACATAAATGGAATGAGAGAAAGAATAATTGATAGGGCCTTTGTGAATAATGTCACTCTTGGAAAATAGAGATCAATTTCTTTTGTTACCTTGGATAAACATAATTTTAATCACCACGCCATCCGGGTGAGTTTTATTGATAACATGGAGATACATCATATTACTTTTATATTCAATAATGCATGTAATTATCCTCTAGAATGCACGAGAATTTTCCATGACACTTGGGTATCAGATGAGTTCAACCTCAATCCTCTGATATGCATATCTAAACTCAAAATGATCAAGATAAAAATGAACGATTGGATCACAATAAGGATAATATTTATTAATGAAGAGATTGATGCTCATTAATGCTCTCTTAATGATATCCAAGAGTCTATCACTAGGAATAATTTCTCCAGATACATTGATCATGAAGTTTTGATGTCATCTAAGTTATAGCATCTCATAATGATCAGGTATAACATTAGAAATGACATTTTCAAAATCAGGTTGCTTACTGATGGAGATAGAAACACCGAGTTATTCATTTCCATTCAAAGAATCATAATGGAAAATAGGCCACTCTCTCTTTTTAAATATGAGGATAGTATCCTATATTAAAGGAAAGCTCTTTCTGATATGATTTTTTATTATTAAATGAATCTTTTCAATGCACCACCAATTAATATGAGGTTAAAGGATAATATCATTCCTAAACTAATCACTAAGGGTGAAAGATAATTTCTTACCTTCATTCCCTAAGATATTGAAATCAAGGAAGAAATATTTGTCCTCATAAAATAAAGTTCCACTGGATCATATGGATTTACAAATCACTTCTTCTAATTTTATTGGTATGTCATTCAAAATGTTGTTTGAAAACTTGTCAATCTCTTTTGTAAAGTTGGATCCCTCACTCATGGTTTCAATTCCCGATTTATTTCCTTGATCCCAAAATTATAGAATGATAATGACATCACTCAATTAATAATAATTGATCTTGTAAACACAATTCACAAATTTATTACAAAAAATATGTCAAACATACTTTCTAGTATCTCAGATAGAATCATATCCTGGAACAGATTTTGATTTTTCAAAGGGAGAAACATCCAAGACTACTTTCTCACTACCTTAGAATGTGTCAATGTCCTCTGAAATCCCACCGAAAGAGGATATATTTCTCACAATATTTACATAAATAATTCCTTTAACACAATTGACTAGGGTTTTATAGGATATTTTCTTCACAGCTTTGGCTTCAATATGAGATTTATTCATTGTATCAATACCCTTCTTGGGTCTTCTCATTTCACCATTCTCCTAAATGAGTCCCTATAAGGGTACTTTAAATACTCCTTGGGAGTGAGACAAGGATATCCTCTTTCATATATCATATTTTCCATTGGAGAGGATTATATTAGTAGGATTCTTCTTTATATTGTGGAAAAAGGTGAAATTACAACTATCAGGGAGGCAAGAGGTACCTTTGCTCCTTCACATCTATTTTTTGCTGATGATATTATCAGATTTACTCATGGACATAGGAACAACATCTAAAAAATAAAGATTTCCCTTTTTTATTATGAAACAATTCTAGGCCAACAAATCATTTGGAACAAATCCTTCATTTATTTTGGCAGGAGTATTCCATCTTTAAGGAAACTTTCTATCATTAATGATCTGAATATTTGTGAAGTATCTCTCTATTTTACTTGTCTTAGAGTTCCATTTTTTTGGGAAAAAACTCGTGCCTCTAAACTTACAGATTATGTGAGTAAGATTATAAAAACTCTTTCCTATTGGAATGGAAAATCCCTTTCAATGGTAGGACGAGTTTGTCTTGTTAAGCATTTGGTGGTCTCAAAGTTAGTCTATTCCTTCATGGTGTATTCTTGGATTTCCTCTATCATTACATCCATTAACTAGACGATGAGTAATTATTTTTTGGAGTGGTAGTATCTTGGAAATAAAATTCATTATATCCTTCTAGAAAATATGATTCTTTCTTCACACTCTTGGAGTAATTGGCATAAAAAATATGGAATTTTTTACTAAATTTATGTGGAGGTTAATTAACAATCACTATAAATCCCTATGATTCCTTAGATACATATTTTTAGAAAATATTATTATAGGAAACTAAATTTACATGGAGTTATCCATCTTTCATGTCTTTAATAAATCCTTTGAAAATATTTAAATGCACTCTCACGGGATTGTAAACAAGAATTCCACTATTAGATTATGGAATTACAACTGGACTGGAGCTCTATTGATTAACCAGTTTAACTACCCTGGTCAAGATATTGATCACAAAATCTCAATAAAATACCAACTGGACAACTTGGATATTATTCCTAATGACATAGCTTCATTTGTCTCTAACTATTATTTTCTCAATCAAGAAGACATGCTCATATGGGAACAGTCCCCAAATGGAATACTTGACTCCAAGAATTTTTATATTCATCTACTCCATGGTAGATGAAAATGGATTGGTGATTTCAACAAAAATGGATCTTGAAATCTAGGTTTACACTTCTCTAGATACTCTCTATCAATAAGGTTCCTATCAATGCCGATCTATAATGTGGTGTCATATCTCTTTGTTCAAAGTGTGTCCTCTACCATCAACATAGGGAGGATTTTGATCACATTTTCTTGTGCTATAAAAACATGTATTCTCATTAGGAATTTGTATTCAATATCTTTGAGGTTCAACTCTTTCATGTTGATTCCTTATACGATTTTTAGAGCACTACTCTCAGCATCCAGTTCTCTATAAAACTTACAGTTCTTTTCCAGGTGTCATGTTTAGATCTAATTCATTTTATATGGAGAATAAAAAACAAGGACATTCATTATTAGAAGTGATTCAATGCTTGAACTTCCATTTTTGAAATTATAGAGGTAGTAAAAAATACCAATTCACTGCATGTTATACACAGCAGTAACACGGTGAGGGACCTCACTATTTTTAGGTGAGTGAACATTAAAGGTAACTTTCCTAAACCTTGTGGCACACTCACGGTCTTATGGACTCCCCCTTCTTTGGAAGGATTAAATGACACACTGATGGGGAATAGAAGGAAATCCTAGTCCTTTAGGATATCGGTCAATTTTTAGAGATCATAAGGGTGATGTGGTAGAGGTACTACATGGTCCTTGTGGGGATGTCACTACCCTCATAGTAGAAATGATTATATTTATCAGAGTTGTTTTCTTTGCAACGAAATGAAATTGGAACAATATATAGTTTGAGTGTGACTATACTACTATTGTTCAAGCTGTTAGGATGGGAATTATTCACCTCTAATAAAATATGATAGTGGGATTGTTTAATTTTCTATATGGGCTCTCTTCCATGAATTACATAATCACACACCACTTTTATGAAGAAAATAACCTTACTGATGGTCTTGCAAACAAAGGAGTGACCGAAGAGGTGTTTTATTACTCTAAATCTCTCCCTAGTGATATGATTCCCATATTTAAATAGAAAAAAAATGTAAAATACCCTCCTTCAGACATATATAACCTTTCTTTACTCTTATTTAAGATCTTCTAAGATCACTTTTCTCAAAAACAAATGTGTGGACTACCGACTCCATGACATGATGCAGTTAGTTTTTCATAACCACCTTGGATGGTGGGTCTAAAGGATGGTTTTGATGACTAATTATGTTTTTTATTTTACTTATAAAATTCCTAAATTACCACATTTTACATTTACCATCATTATATCCATTCATTAATGAATGAATCATTAATCTTGTGTACGTGCGAACTACCACCTCTATGAATGGTGTGTCTCATTTCTCTTATCCATCTAACATGGATGGAATTAAAATTGTAATTTTTAAATTAAAATTAATTTTATGACATTAATATATTTCTTAAGTGATAAATTTTCATATAACATCAATTTTTCAATTCATTGAGAAATGGTTTCATTAATCATGTGCACGTGCAGACTGTAGCCTTTATAAAAGAAGAATTATATTTTAGAACACCACCCATAAGTAATGGTTGTAGGAATATATTTTATAGAGTTAAAATATATTTATTAAATGTATAATACTCTATAAATATTATATAAACACTGCGTAATATTAAATTCATACTCATTCGATCATTGAAACACACTTTTGTTTTCGACGGTTTACCACCCACTTGAGCGATGTTGTAATATTTATATAGTAAATGATTAAGGAATGTTATATAATGTTAATAAAATTTAATAATAAGGTATAATATATTTTTCAATGGTTATATTTTTATAATATTAATATATAAAAAATTTAATAATATACCTTCTTCATTCATTAAAAACTACTGAAGAAATCTTGTCTCTAACTTAGTTATCATGAGTCGTAATTAAAACTCTCATGGGATGAAAGTGGAAAATTATAAATAATCATATAGTATATATATTAAATAACCATATGTTATATTTTAATGATTAAATTGGTATCAATGATCAGGTATCATCAATAAAATGATAATTCATGTAAAAGAAAATTAAAATTGTTAACACCTAATGTCAAAATTAATCTATAATGAACCACTATATTCAAAGTATATAATTATAAATGAAGTATATAAAATGGTTATAGAGATTTATGATGGTATGAAATAGATTATTAAGATATTTTTTGTTTTTTATAGAATTTTAGAGTGAGATCGACTAATCAAGTAAATAAGCTAAGGGATTTTTGTCTCAAACTCCATTCATTGTGACACGTTTTACTTTATGCACAAATTTCATTTTGTATGGTGCACATTATAACTAATTGTTATGTTATCATGAAATATATTTTATTTATGTAATTTTATTTTGTTTTAAATATCATTATTTATTAGTATTTTTGATTAAATTGTGACACAAAACATATTTTTTTTGCAACTCAAGCCTTTTTTCCCATGAGTTATGAAATAACTTATTTATTTTGATCTTCCATGTCTAATTTTCTACCAATATTTTTTAAAATGGTAGATTTAACCATTATAGAGGGATATTACTTATCTTAATAAATATCCACCTATTAGATGAATCGCTTCCTCAAATAAAATCATGTTATTGATAAAAATAACTCTTATATAACCTAAGGGATATTTTTGTTCCATATAAAAGTTTTACCTATCAAAAATATTCTCTATAATATAGTATGTGACCTTCATACTTCTATTCATCTATTATAAATTAAAGGTTTTGTTATCCTTTTAATTATTTAATTTTTACTAAATTCTTTCAATAGACTTTAAACATTTTCCATAATATTTGTTTTTAAAAAAATTTCTTCTTAAGTAATTTTTTAAAATGTTATAAAATGTCTTCATTCTAACATTTTCCATAATTTATTTTTTCTTTTCCTAATCATCTAATTTTATAGGAATGAATTACTTTAAAATATTTTCTTCTATGAATCAGATATGTTCTACTATTTATTGAAGGGTGATCACCTAGATTCCCAATACAACGATTGATTGGAAAAACTATTACTTAAACCATATATCCATTTCCTATACAATGTAAATACAATATTCATAATAATATTTTTTGTGTGGTATTTACCTAGAATTAATCTTAGAGTCATTAGATACCCATTTATTTAACGTGGGTTTATCATTTTATGGTTGTTGATGAAATCATGAATGGTTCCTTAGAAAAAAATTGAAAATAATTAATTAAAAGGTTATTTTTATTCTTATTTAATTGAATTGTTTTATGATTTATTTTATAAAATAACTACTCAATTTCAAGACCTATGTTTCTTTTTGAAATTATGAATGTTAAAAATCATATAATTTTTTAGTATATTGGGAACACATGTGATATAGATTTTAGTTATTCTTTAAGACAGCATTGTGAAACTCGTTGTATTCTCATGGGTTTATCATGATTATGATTTATGTATGGTTTATTTTATACTTTTGTGGAGAACATAATCTTCCAAATGTTATGATAGAGGTTGGACAAAGGTGTGATGGGTGGGTCCATTATATACCTCTAATTCATTGGGTAATGTTAATTTATCATGATAAGTTATATATTTGATTAGGGAGTGGACCTAATCCTTTTGATGTCCTATGGTGTAATCATTGGAATTTGATAATGTTTAATGAATTAATACTTCAAAAATGATGATAATAAACTAAGGAGTAATACTTGGTATATTCGTATGAGTATTTTTTATGATATTTACCCAAATTTATGATTCAATGCCATTATGATATCATTTATTTATGCCATGTTTTCATTTATATGATCATTCCCATTATGATATCATGTTTTTCCTCATGTCTCTCGTGATATGGTTTTTTAAAATATTTACCCTAACTGGCCATTCGAGATCACCCTTCTTATATTTATCATTCCCTCGGTTATGAAATATAATATTAATTATTATAATTCTATAATATTACTTTGTATAGATAATTTTTGGGTGATGTTAAAGACTCATTAGAGATTAATTAGCTTCTTATATAATTTTAAAATTTCTAATTGGAAGATAATTACATGGGTTTTATTAGTAAGTTATTGTCATTAATTATCTAAAACTATAAACTAAAAGGTCATTGGATTTTAAATGTGGGAAATATATAGTAATCATTGATGTGTATCAAATCTAGTGTATTAAGTTATCTATTTTTAGCAACGTATCTCGTAGCCCATGTTTGGGGTCTCTATAACACCGCATTTGTCTCCTCTGGCCATTGATTTAGTAAAATGGAACCATGTATTTTATTTTTTTCATTATTCTATACTCTTTTCATGGTTCCTATTATATTTATATTTTACTTCATTATAGTTTTGGATTAATTTCAAACAAATTTGGAAAATGGTTTTGAAAGTTCAATTTCAAAGGAAATGGTGATATTTGGTTTATAAATGGGGTTAGGAAATAGATTTCAAAAGTGGATTTTGAGTAGGGTGTTTTTAAATAAAATTGGGAATGTTTACTTCAAGCATGTGGGTTTCTATATAATACATTTAAATGAGTCAAAATGTTTTTTTGTTTCTAAAATTAAAGGTACCAAAATTTTGGGTTTCGAAAAAATATCTAATTGGTGGTTCTACCTTTCTTTTATGAAAAAGGGGTGGATATTTATTTAAAAAGGATAAAACATGGGACATTTACTCTATAATTTTTTATATAGAAAAAATAATTTCAAATTTTATTTTAAATTATAATTTATATAATTTTCTATATAATAAACTGGATAGACACTTTGTTGGATTCCTACTAAGATCATTTCTCTTACACACTGTATATACATTATCATGTGTGTGTGTCTAGATTTTATGTTTTTTCTTAGGTGATTAGGTATTAACCCTATAAATTGAGGTTAGTTTTGGTTTTTTAATTGATGTTGTGGATATGGTGAGTGATCATGGTTCACATGGATATTATCGAGTGGTGGATCAAGTTCACAGTTTATTTTGAAGATGGGTATGTATAATCCAATTTGGAAACATATAGTGGGTTTTGTTTCATTTATAATTTTTATTGTGTGATTTGTTGCTACCATAGTATTTTTAAATTTTATATGAATTATTATTATTTGTTATGTCTCATTTGGATGTTTATTTAAATATTTCCTAATTTGGTTTAGTTATTTATTTACATGTGTTTATTTCATGTGTGTGGTAATAAAACATATGGACATAACATGTTGTATTTTCAATTGATTCTATGACATTGTTATAATGATTATATATGGTTGAAGTATTTACACTACTTTTTTATTTGATTCCCTGACACTATTTTTTAACCCATGGAGACTGGGAATGTGCTTTGAGCCTTATGGAATATTAGGTTGGGTACCATGCTAGTTTATTTCAATGAGGTATTTTCATCCCATACAAATTTTATTTTTGGTTTTAAATAAACCAAAATTTAATCACATGTACAAACAATAATAACACATTAAAAAACTAAACAATTTTTTGTTACCCATATTATAAAAAATCATATTCAAAATAAAAGAATTAATGTAACTATTAAAATAACTCATCATTATGGATCATTAAAAATATACAAGAATTTTATGATTCATTATTACTTCTATTTTTTATTTACCCTCTAGGTATAACATAAATATGAATATAAAATGAAAATATAAATAATTGGTACAAACTAAGTGGAACTTACAAGTATCATCAATATCAAGCTTAGTCAAGAACTCTGAGATATCCCTTTATTTAAGTTTGTTTTCTTATTTTTGAAGATATTCTATTTGTGTGAAACCATATAATATTTATGACATGAAAATATAAAATCATCATATCATATATATCAATTAAAAAATATTCATAAAGAGATAAAAAAGATATAAAAAAATAAAAACTATCATTTAAATGAAAACAATAATGTGGTAAACTAACACTAAAACTATTAATAAATGTACCAACAACAATTCCACCAAAATTACTCATCAATAATAATAAAATTATTTATTTCAATCTCATATTTATGATACACATAGTATATTTTAATATATATTTTTATAACTTAAAATATTTGATATAGTATAAATCATAATTTTCTCAATCAACTCTATATATTAAAAGACAGAAGATAAAAAATATTATTTGATGACTTTATAATCCAATTATTTACAATGATTTCTTTAATTCATAACCACACACATAATTAAAAGTGAATTTATATTTATATTTTTTACTAAATTGTTTTTAGTAAGTTAATTTATATAATTCCCATCATCTTTTATGTGAAGATCAAACCAAAAATCAACTAGACAGACCTCATGACCAACTTATTTCACCTATATAAATTAAGGAAAAATTTATAACTATAAACATTTTGGTAATTAGGATTAAAAAAAGTATATTTCATCATATCTTTTGATTAAATTATTTGATTATCTCCTCAAATAAAATTAGATTTTCATGGGAGATAGATTGATTCTCATTATTTGTTGTTTTTTTGGGAATATTCCTAATAAAGAAGGTTAATATTCATAAAAATTGAATTAAATTTAATAAATTAATATCAATTTACTAAGATACTATCAAATAACTTACATGAATCCAAATGATGCATATCTGTAATGAGATTCTATTAAAACCTTGGAATCCATTCATGTGCCCTTTTTTATATCTAATGAACACTCAAGAATGTGTTATTGAACTCAAATAAGATACTATATTTAAATTATTTATGGTTTTTCCTCATACTTTTAAATTTCCATTGATGTAAAACTACTTTATGCATCTCAAAATTAAAACCATGTAAATATTATATGTTCATAAATAATTAAACAAAAATTTGACAGGAATATCAAACAAGATTAACAAGAAATATTTATTTTTGACTTACCATGTTTGTAAATAATATAATTCTTATTGATGATGAGAATGTGCCTCCAATCCTGATACATGATTGTAAGAGACATCCCCTAGAATGTTAATTTCTCCCACATGTACTTGTATAAACCTATTAAATCCTCTAAAGGCACCCAAAACAAATCCAATTTGACAATTATTTTAAATTTTTTCATCCTCAAAATATAATAGGTATTCATGTTTGTTTCTTTCTTGTTATTAGCTGAATATATTAAACAAATAGATTAAAAATTTATTATAAAAATATAATAAATTATTTTTATACAGTAAATGTTGCATACCAATAATGGTCACCCTACAATACACCTGTATTGGTAAATATCACTCCATATACTCAGCCAATTATTGCTCCTCAACTACACCATCTAATCCCCCTGACGACCCTAAAGTAGAAGGTAATGCACTGAAAGTAGGGTGTGTACCTAATAAATATATGAGCGTATAAAATTGCATCAAATTATATAAAGGGAGCGTAATAAATGTAAAGAGTGTCCCTAGTGAAGGTGGTAGAAAATTTTATGGGTTTTATGATAGATGAGTTATGGAAGACCTGCTTGTAACTCTTAATCATTTGTTTTTTTTTTTGAATTACTACATCAAAAAAGGAAAAATAAAACATTGTTCAATGGAATTTTATTTAAAAAAATTAAAATTTAATACCAAAAAGAAAAATAAGAAATATTATTTTATATATATATATATATATTTGGTTATCATTGATTGAATATAAATGAGTTTCATATCAAAACAAAAGGCCAAATCAAACAAATCTCACTTAAAACAAAACAAATATCATTCATAAATGCCTAAATAAATGAGTTCTATTCCATTTTATTTATAATATCCATGTGTTCCCATGTTTCCTAATTAAATTAAAGGTTCTTATTTTTCAAATACAATGGTAATCCTCACAATTTCATAGCAATAACTCTGTTTTGTAAGATATTAAATCCAAATTTATCTATTTAATATGGTGTGCTTTAATTACACCCTTTTGTATTAGGTACAAGAGTTTGGTTTTCTATAAAAGTTACTAATATTTTGATATTTAATTTATTTCCCAAATGATATATTATGGGTGTAAAATAAATCTATATTTCATTAATCCACTGAAATAAATTATTTCAAATGACCTATAGTGTTATGGATTAAAATTTCACTCTTTAAAATCCTCATCACACACTTTCATGGTTTTTCTATAAATACATTATCATATACATTTAAACCACATATTTAGAAATAGAATGTTTTTATATCTCTCCTATATTAATTTTAATATTTTTATATGATGATGGATTGTTGTAGAAACCCATGGATTTTTCAGTCATTATTTTGAGAACAAATTTGAATTTTTATTTATTGAAACAATAATTCTATTAAACAACACTCATACAAGGGATACAAGCTTTTGAACATTAATAATAGATGTTATTGGATGTTTTTTGAGTTTAGGTGAATATTTTGGGGTTTGGGAGATGATCGAAGAAAGGAAGGGATTCTGGATTTGTTGTAAATTTTCAATAGCCACCGGCTAGTCGGCCGGTTATCTGGTGGACAAGCATATTGTCTCGGATCTCCGGCAAGTTGGTGATGCCTAGAGGATGTCCCATGGAGTTTGGATGAGTTTTATTAAGTTTGGGGGGTTTTGGGTTATTTTTGATTTAAAGGGTTTAGAAGCCTATAGGAGGAAATATTTGGTTGATTTTTCCTACATTAATCTTCATTAGTCCCCCTTGAAAGGGGTGGGATCTTGGTCCGATCTAGTAGTGATCTGAGGTAATATCTTCCTTTATATTCTATACTCTTCCTTTAATTTTTTCCCTATTTATTTTTCTTGGTTTCATTTATTTTTTTTAATTCCACCAATTCATGGGGAAATTTATCAAGATATATGTGTATTTCACCCATCCAAGTTAGAGGGAATCTTGAGAGGATGTATGGATGTCATCGCACACCATTTTCATGATAAATGACACTATAGTGAATTTTTATAATATTTTTGGTTTAAATTAAATTATTTTGGAAGAATTTTGGGCACTGATGGTTAAGTATTTTTCATGGGTTGGTGTGGGGTGTGTTGCAGACCCTACGTGTGTGGTTAGTCATGGTTACGGTGACATGGAAATTCTTATTAAATTTTTAGGTAGTTATTATGCATTGGTTTAGTTTAAATAATTAATTATAGATTTTTATAATTTATTATATGTGGTATATGACATGAGGAAGAGGATTGGGTGGTTGAATAGGCTTTGAAAGGGTATAGAAGATCTTGGTTAATGTTTTGTAGAGCGTGGATTCGGTGGTAGATACTTAATGAAGGTGGGATATCCCTTTAATAAATGATTATATAAATTTATATATATGATTTATATTCCCCAAACATGTTTCATAGGTTTGAGAATAATGGATAAAAAGTTGGGAATCACCATAGAAAAGAGATAAGATGATGTTGGTCCATCTATGCTCAAGATAACTCCAAGTTAGAACTTTGGTAATTTAATATCACTTGATAATTGTGTCACCAAGTGATGAGGGAACCATTTGGGATCTTGAGATACCTTGGGAGGTATTGTAATTTGAGATGAGATGTGCATAGCCAGTGATAGGTTGTCTTAGGTATAGTTAGATGGGTTATAGAGGTTTAGTCCTAGTGATTAAAGGTGGGATGACCATACATCTTAGCCTTGAGGAGTGATACCCTCCAGTAGATTTTCTGAAGCTTGATGGGTTCTATGAGAGGTATGAGTATTTTGGGATAGATTATGTTTGGTGAAGGGGGGTTCCCTCCAAGTAGAGAGATAGGAAATGTTCCTTAGGATATGTGATACATGACCTAGAGGGGTTGGGGGATTTACATGAGGACTTGGAATTAGGTTTTTGACGGGGTTTAGAGTGGTATTTCTTGGGATGGTCCCTAGGGAGAGGTAGAAGGATCATTGGGAGATATTGAAAGGGTTTCGAATTGAACTATTAATCTTGGTTAATGATGAGCCTATGGGTTGTGGTTTCACTAAGGGGTGGTAGGTTTGAGGTACTATCAACGAGAAAATACAATGATGGGTTCGGAGGACCCAGTGGATGCCCTAATGGGTGAGGTGATACATGGTATGATGAGGGGTTATGTCTTGAGTGACTAGTCACCTAGGATCATCTAGTGAGTTCTGTGAAGTATTATGGCCCCAGGTGATTTTTCATGTGCCTTTTAGACCTCCCTAGAGTCTAAGGTGATGGATCAGTGTACACAGACATCCCCGAAGCCTTTGGTGGATGGGTCGTTGGGATGCTGTTTCCTTCAAACTTTAGATATTATACTGAATACCTTTCTATAAATGTCTTGGGTCAGTCTATATATAGTTATTCTCTAACCAATGTGATAGGTATTTGTTGTGTAGGGATACTTTTCCTTGAGTGAGAAAACCTAGTTGATGACATACTGAGTTAAAGGTTATGGGTTGATGGATGATGGTGGACCATGTATGTGAATCCTAGGTCAAGAACTACCCTAAGGGGTGGTTTGGTGGATGACATGATATCGATGGACCTCCCTTGAGTGAGAAGTGATGTGTCAAGGTTTATGGTCATTTGATAATGCACATTGTTTGAAGGTAGTGTGTAGAGTTATTGGACACTTACCCACCATGATTCTTTGGCTACAATATGGGAATCAATACAATGGAATAAAATATAAGGTGTGGAGGTGGATTTTGTAATGGCACCAAAGAAGGTATGATGAAGTTTTGTGGTGGTTGGGTCATTACATGGTGGCCAAATGGGAATGGAGTTATGGGAGCATGGTTAGCACATGACATCAAAGGCACTTATGTTACATGATTATTTTATTCTTCATGCATACATGTATATGATTGGATATTCTATGGGAACCTAGTTGAAACCTACTTCTATGTGTTTCTCACACCCTTTACAGGAACCTCAATGCATGAGAAAAACTCATGTTTTATTTTATGTTGATCATATTATGTATAATGGATTGGGCTTGTGCGTCTTGAAGGGTATTGGAGGTGGGGTGTGTGAGGCTTGGGGACGATAGTAGGGCTAGTGTGTGTGCATTTTATTTCGATTTACTTTGTATTTGGGAAAAACATAATGGGATATTAGTGTATTTATACTTCTCTGACTTCTAAATTTCATTTATTTCATCATTATATTCGCTTTTTTATACATAATCTTTTTTTTGTGGTGGATGTTTGGTTATTTCTACAATAGTGTATGACTTTGATTCTAGGGTATTATCTCCCCATTGTGTAGACCTTCCATCCCGATAATAGGAATCCTTTATATCATAGAGAGGCATTCGTGAGGTCACTTAGAGATCTGGCTGGAGCACTGTTCAGTGACCCTGATATGGGCCATTACAATTTAAAAGTGAATTTATAATGTTTGATAAACTATCTATTTTCCCAACATGTATTGCCCTCAAACAATGACCTAATTGGTGGATGAAAATCACATATTCCAAAAAAATGATATATTTTCTTATTTAAATATATAAAAATATAAAAATTCTTGGGATATCATTATTGTTTAATAGAAATTACACCAATAGTATGTGTTTGTCCCAAATTGGCTCATTTCCATGTAAAATAGCTCCATGTATGTAAATTCATTTATTAAAAGTATATTTAATATTTCTATCTATCAATTAGTGTATGTATACTAAAATTTTTAATCCAACCATCAGCTTTTAAAAAATATATTTTTTTAATATATTTGAAAACATTGAATCACAATTTAACATAAATAAAAAATGTATTCATGGAAATGTTTGAATAAAAAAATTATTCATTTTTCCAGAAACTATGTGAAAATTATAATTTTTATAATAAAAACAAAAATATTTTTAGTAACAAGTAAGTATGAAAAATATAAAATATTAAACCAGATTACTATTGACCTCCAAAATGCTGCTAAATCACAAGAGGTTTATTGATAGAATCAAGGGAATAGAATAATTTTATTGGAATTATTTCCCTATATAAACCAAATCATATCACATATTAGTTTCATTCTAAAATTTCAATAGGAAATATCCATAAATTAAAAATCCATAACCTTTAAAATTTTAAATAAGTTTCACAATTGGGTGTCACAAAAGATTTGTACATAAAAAAATAGTAAAAAAATATACATAAAATATATGCATTTATATGAATCATCTTAATAAAAATTAATTTCTGAAAAAATCTGATCAATAGGATGGTACATTACTAAAAAAATTAAAGGAAATGCCTTCATCCAAAAAAAAATTAAAATGCCAACAACTATTATTACATCATACTTCTCAATTCTAACAAACAAAATCTCGATCATAGGATGAACCAAATCTATCCAATCAATAAATATTTTTTACATAAGCATATAAAAAATATAATTTGTAATGTACACATTTCTAAACCCAAAAAAAACATTATATTTTTAGTACTAATAAAAGAGGACACAATCTGTCAATGATAAAAAAAATATTGATAAAATGGGTATCATTTATTATCTCTAAATTCTAATATTCACAAGGTCCCAAAGTTGTTATTAATGTATTAAATATCCAATTCTATAATTTTAGGGAAAACACAATTAGTTCATATGATTCATCACGTTCTCTATAAACTTAGTGTATTTAAAAATAATGAAAATATTTCATTGCATTAAAAATATTTTAAACAAAAAAAGTGATTAGTTATAGTTACATCACTTTAAAATAACAATAAATAATAATTTTTTACGCTGAATATCATACCAAACATATCCATTTTCCAAAATCCAATATATCATAGTATATGATATGTACATGTTTTATAGAGTGATATGTATGTGTCTTATTTTATGATTTGTGGGAAGTGAAGCCATATCATATGTCTTGTTTTAGATATAAAATATGGAATGATCGATACCTAAATCCACAATTCAAAATCAATAAGTAAATAAAATAGAGGTATTTGAAATTAGAGAAAAATAAAGAGAAGATAATATTAGAGATTTTGGAAAGTTAAATTGTACCTAGAACAACTAGACAAAGAAGGCGAATAGGTTCAAATAGTAGAAAATGAAGAAGTATGTCAAGAAGTATAATTTTAAACCATTTCTAATGTGAAGAGGTTATGTTTGGGAATGAGAATTGAAATTTCATGCGATAAAGGGAGAATAAAAATGATTAAAGGTTCACACAAGGGAGTAAATGATTACAAGATAAGGAAAATATGCAGGAAGGAGGGGAGGGGAGGGGAGGTTTGAATTATGAAATGAGGAGGAGAAAATGGGGAAGACTATGTAAAATAGAGTTTAACTAGAAATATTTTTTATAACTGTATCTAATAAGAATACTAGAAACTATTTTTTTAATAAATGATAATATTTCATAATAAATTGATTGTATTTTAATGATATATATAATGTGGGGTTAATTAGTAGAAGAATATGGGTTTTAATTACTAGATACTTTTTTAAACTAATGCTAATAAACCACTGCAATGTTTGATTTTTGTTATAGTTCAATAGGATATGTGATTCTTTCACAAACACACTACATTTTACTCTAATAGAGTTATCATATGGAAAGAAGAAACATAGTAACATGTGAGTGTGTATAATTAAAAGTGAATATAGAAGATCACAACCATGCAAAAAGGAAAGGATTTTTGTGATGAGATTAAATCATAAGAAAGGAATTGAATTAAAAAAATCTTATAGTAAACATTTAATGAGTAATTGTTATTCTAAGATTAGAAGAAAGTCTCAAAATGTAGGTTCAATAAATTAATGTCAAGACATAACTATTACATGGTGATCTTGATTAGTATTTGTATATAGATAAACTAGAGGGTTTTAGGTTAAGGTAAAATAAAATATGGTATGTAAAGTTAATAATTGTTTATATGGTCTAATGCAGGAACTAATACAATGGTATCTGATGTTTTACTCATTCATAGAGTAAAATGATTACATTTGAATGATTATAGATCATTTTTTCCATTAAATGGGTTATTGATAGTTATTTCATTATTGACTCATTTACATTGATTATGTTCTGATTATTTCTAGATATATTAATAATATTGAGTGGTTAAAAATGTGTTAAATAAGTCTTTTGAAATGAATAACATAAGAGTTTATACCCAAATTCTTAGCATGAATATTAATCATGAATGGATGAATAAAAATTTTTGGTTATATTAATAAATGTAAATTTTTATGGTTCTTGAAAAGTTAAACATGATAAAGGATAAACTGGTCCATACTCCACTTGTTAGTCATTTTAGGTTCATAACTTTTCAGATTCCACTAGTTGAACAGGAAAAAAGAATATATAGAAAATGTTATTATTCATTAGTAGTTGGTTGTCTCATTCATGTTATGTTGTGAACTAGACTTAAAATTTCACATTTTGGTGCAATTGTGAAAAAATTATTATCAAACCTAGGGAATAAGTACTGGAAATCTACCAAATTGATGTTAATGTATATTTGAGGTACATCCAATCATTTTTTATGTTTTGGAAATGATAAACCTATTCTGGAATAAAAAATATTTTTATATACTGCAAAAGATATAGACATAAGGAAATACATATCCAGATATACAATTTTATTTCCAAGGGTATATGCTTCATCGAAATCAGGACATCATAATTTTTTTTGTATAATACAGAAGGATAGTATACAACAATCACTGAAGGTTCTAAAGAGACAGTGTGGAGGAATTTTTTTATAGGAGATGAGATAGAGTGAGGAGAATTATATTATCTATTATGATATCCTTAGTGGTATTCATCTTGGTGGGAACCTAAAATTTAATACAAGGTCCAAACACATAAATGTTCAATATCATTATATCTAAAAAAAATTGGTATAAATTTTTTAAAAATATGAGAAAATCTGCACCGATGATAATGAGTCAAATATGATAAAAAAATGTTATGTGAAAAGAGTATCTAGACTCTATCAATGAAACTATATGTCTTACTTAGACCCCAAATGTTTCATGAGGGTGAGGTTTAGGAGGATAAATCTCAATTTCGTAGTTTTCTATTGAGTAATTTTTTGAGGATGAGTTCTTCTGGTAGTGGAGGATTTTCTTTAGCTAATAATAGTTACGGGAGAAATCCTCTTTGGGTACCCACCAACCTAGGCTTCCTCAGACCATTGAAAAACAATTGATGACAGATGAAGTTAGAGGGTAGATTAAGATTTATGGACCACCCTTCAAAGTTTATTTAGGGAAATTATAGAGATCTACCCCCTTCTCCTATAGATGTGGGAACATCATCAAACAACATTGAATTTTTTTGTTCTTGTGTTTTTCGTCTTTAGTTTGTGTGAAATTCTCTTTATGTGAGTTCCACTACCCCAATATTAACCCCTCCTATGTTTTTAATTAGAAATAAACATGGATATTTACTGGTATGTGATATGACTCTAAAGAACATTTATTATTGTTTATTGTAAAAAAAAATCATAACTTTTAGAGAACCTTGTAATGACATATGTTCCATTATAAAGAGATATTTAATGATGGGTTACTACATGTGTCATGTTTTATCCATTATCTATACTATATATCATGCCTCTAAGTATAAGTGTCTATAACATAGTACTCATCACATAAACATTTCCCTCTCTATCCACATCTACCCTCAGATAATTATCTATCCTCCCTTTATTATCCATCCTCTTCATTTAGGAACCTCGATACCTCCATAGATTCTACTCCTTCACATTCTAAAACCATAATCTCACCCCCAAGTTATAACTCCTCCACATCTAATACTCCTTATCCCTTATCTCTCATGCCTCATATCCTATGATCAATTTTCCTCTATATATACCACTTCTCTTTTAATGTAACCATGTCGAACAATATATGGTTTCCCATAAATCCCCACCTTTGTATCATCTTAAGATCATTGTCTATCAATCTCACCTATGTTAAAAATCTAGTAGCCTTGAAAAACTCTCAAGGTTTCATTATAAGATCACATATTTCCTTCACCTTTTCCTCCACCTACTAGCACAGCCCCCACCTATTCCTCTCATTTCTTCTCTACTTCATATATGTGTAATAAAAATCCAAAACCCCTAAAAATATATCAAGGTTTCAACGGAAGGCCACCTCTTGTCTCCTCCTCTAACCTCTTCCTCTGCCTCCACCTTCCATTGAATCTTACTTTTATACCTCCACCTACTACAACCTCTTGCCTCCACATCGAACACCACTGGTAATATTTCACCATTTTTATGTAGTTTACCTATAATATAGAATCTTCAATTTATTTTCACAACATTTGATTTCATTGATCACTTTTGACTTATGTTAATACAAGTATATATTTATTATTTAGATTTTTTAAATTTGATTTCATATATTTTTTTTTTGACTAAAATGGACCTTTTCTCTTTCAAAGTTCAAAACAGGATGGTTTGGCCCTATTAAAATGGAAAGGTTGCCTCTATATCCAAGGTTATAGAATTTTAGAAGGTAATTGTTTAATATTTTACTTTTATATATATTGTTGCAATAAGATTTTCATCCTCCATTCTATTATATGAATTTCTTGATAATTCTCTCTCTATTTTTTCATAGTAACTATTCTGATAAGAAAATAACCATGTTTTTAGCTTTGATTATCCAATTGGTGTCTCTAACCAAAATTGGTTGGTGAGTTTTAAATATTAATATATATTAACATTGTAATATAAATCCTTATGAATATTCTTAATTGGAATGGTTTTTTATTGTTTATTAATTTATATACATTTTCATATTTTTTCTGATATGTGATATTCCTTTTCATCATAGATTAAACAAAAATTGATGTCTTCCAATAATAGAAATACTCACATTCAACAACATCCTTCTCCTCCATATATATTTTTTTCATTTTTTGGATAAAACCCACTTTTATGGATGAGTGGGAACCTCGCATCATCCATCATACCAAAAACGAATACACCATACCAATACACAAACACCATACCAAAATCAAAGGGAAACAAGTATCACAACGGAGAAAAGATGTTTTTAAATTTAAAAAAAATCAAAAGCATTAATCATAATCACATCAATGACTCTGATACTACCTTGAGAAGCACACCCTGTACACCAGTCACCATCATCATCATCCCAACCTCAAAACTGGAAAAGTTCTCGATAATCATTACAAAAACACTATACAAAACCATGAACGTACTAAAAACTCTCTATCGAAAACCTCAATCATCAATGTGATCAAAAAATATAGCATTAAAGCACCCCTTCCATCATAAAACACGAACAATATGCATTGATCAAATAAACTGGAATTGATTGCAACATCACTATTGAGAACCAGATTCACCAAACTGAGATCAACATGAACACCATCCTCCATGACACACCTCATGAAATTCCCACCATAACTCAAATAGAACCATCCCAAGAACCCCCTAGGAAATGTCACACTAATATGACTTGGCTTGGATAGATGATCCAGGAGGCAAGAGTATAGTTCGGAGACTCTAGGAATAAACATGGAGAATCATCCTTTGACGAAACTACAAAACACATTCTTTAGAACGATCAATGGGATAAAGAACATTAGGCCATGAATTAAAAATAGAGAAGAATGATTAAATAACTACCAAAAAATCATAAAATAGGTAGAAAATATCATCGATGAAGTTTATATGTTCAATGTAGATATATATTTCTATAATTTCTCTTTTATTATTAGTTATAATAAACTATTTATATTAACAATAATTTAAATATATTAATTATAACACAAAAAATTCCTCAAATGAATAAAAATGGAAATATATACAAATGGAAGTACATCAATTAAACATATTGGTATTTTATAACCCACTGCATTTTTTCAAAAAAAAATTAGTTTTGATATTCATTTAGATTGTTACTCAAAATATATTAATTGAAAATATATTCATTAGATATTGGTGATCCTCAAAACTATTTCATGTACTATTATGTTATTTTTTGGTTTGATGAAAGAGTTAAATGATACATATCCCAAAATTCTCCTATGTTTTCATTTTGTTGTTCTCTTGGTAAAATAAAACTATGTGAATTTGATACCCCACAGGAATATGTGAAATCGCATGTTTTTTATTATAACTCAAAAATGTAATAAAATTTTAGGACCTTATCTACATTTTCAATTTATTATTCTTTTTTACATTAATGGGAGGAAGAATTGATAATTATGGGAATAATGGAGGTGGTCCAAATATTTAGAGCATCAATGGAAAAACTATCACTGTATTGAAGTCTTATTTCAAATTTCTAGTCTAGCCCCAAATTTCATCCAACTATATGTTTTTTAAACTATAAATGGATTTAAAAAATATTTTTTCTATGATGTACTTTAAAGATATTTCACTAATGCATTGGAGATTTTTTTTCAATTTTCACTTTATATTTGTTACCTAACTCAAAAAAAAAAAGAAATAGTTCCTCTATTAACCGTCGCATTATGAAAACTCTATAGTCTACATTTGATGAATAAAATATGTTAATTCATCAGTTTATAATTTCAAGAGATTCATTCAATGAAATTTTTCTCCAAGAGATAAAGATAAGGATAATTAGATGAAGAGGTCTAGATTCACATATATACAACTTTACAACAACATTAGAGATTGTAATGCTAATAGTTATTGATATTGAAGATATTAAAGGGGATAGAGATATAATCATATAAATTTTATTAGGTGACTTTTAATGTATAGATAAACTCCATCCCTTATATATTCTATTACAATATCCCATAATTTTTTTCACCAGTAAATATGGGTATTAAAATAATGTTTATCATAGTTTATCTTCTATAACTTAAAAATTTTATAATGTTACAATGAGAGAGTACTTTTCATACCATCTTAAATTCAGACCAAATCATCAATTGATACTCTTACATTCAAGATGAATCTTACAACAATTTTTAGTTGATTCTTATATAATGGTTGAATCCCATCATTTTTCTTTTATTTGATTTAATGAATAATAACATAGAGTTTAGTTATAAATTGGTTTTCAAGAAGCTTACATAAGAGGTGAGAGTAATGGTAAACATTATGGAGAATGTAATCTTTTTCCTTCATCTTTCACTTGTGGACAAAGGTACATGATTCATAATTAACAAGATGCATTGGATATTTTTAATATTGATGGCTATCTAGATTTCATTCTCACTTTCACATGAAACTTGAGTTGGGTTGTGATTACACGATTTTATAAAATTTATATCCTTTTTTAGGATTTTCCTGAAATAGTGTTGAGGTTTTTCAATATAAAGGTTAACCATTTAATGAAATATTTAAAATATAGGTTTCTTTTTGGAAAGTATCAAGAATGTATAATGTTTTACCTTTTAATTTATTGTAATATTCTATTGTATTCTTTTAAAAAAAATCATGTAACTGTGATTAACTTCTTTATGAAGTTTTACAAATTTCAAATGTGTGTCTTGCATCATGTACATATACATGTATTCCTTGAATATTCATATAAAATTTCAATAACTACTTCTATAAATTAGATACTTTCATCAGAAATATTTGATATAAGAGAGAAACCCCTTTTAAATTTCTATTTGTATTCAAATTCAATAGTTAGTGTTTTTTGGAATAAATTTATTCATGCTTATATATATACTAGAGATATGTTTCCATCTAATTTAATCAATGTAACATGATATTTATATGTTGCATAAATTTTCAAATATTTCATATTATATGTATAATAGTAAAATTAATATATTTATGGTATATATACCTATTTCATACAACTTTATATTTATCTAAACAACAAAATATAGAATTTCCATTTATCTTTCTTGAATTTTATGCAGCTTTATAAATTTAATTTATTATAAAATGTATATTTCAAAATGGATTCAATTTATAGAAATATTCCTTTGGGGTTGTTAAAGTCTTCAATTTCACCTGAAAATGTGTAGGTGTATCAAAAAAAATTATTTCTACTCATATAAATTAATTATATAACTTACTAGTTTTCCCATATGTTTTATATTGGTACTAAATACTAATGATATGAAATGGATGTTATTTTTTCTTCAAACTACTAGGA
This sequence comes from Viscum album, assembly GCA_963277665.1. Lineage (NCBI taxonomy): Eukaryota > Viridiplantae > Streptophyta > Magnoliopsida > Santalales > Viscaceae > Viscum > Viscum album. The sequence goes on along the minus strand of OY728159.1, from coordinate 1,467,511,790 downwards.
TGTTCATTAATTCATTTTTAAAGAAGTATAATTTTTTAATAGAGACTGTAACAAACATTTGTTTAAAGAATGCACAGATTTAGAAACTAATTTTCACTGCTACATAAAGTATAATTAGATTTTGAAAAACTTTTACATAACCTTATTCATACTTTTATGGATTGTTGTTTTATCCTAATATACCTCTTCTAGTTTAAAACAAATGACTTGTATTTTAAATAAATTTAAATGTTATTTTATATAAATTTAACTATTATTTAACATATAATTTGATTTCTATTTTATGGAAATTTTATCCTCATAGAAATTTACCTTATATTTTATCCTATTTAAAACAAAAAACAACTCATTAATATAATTATAAATATTTTTCTATAACTAAAACATCATACTTGGTTTAAAATAACTAACTCATTCTTTGAAATTTAACTCTATTACTTTATCCTATTTTTATAACCTAGGATTAACCCTAATTCTATTTTTCCTTCCCTTATTTTATATTATTATCTTTATAACTACATATTTTATACATATCTAACAATATGATTTGATTATATAAATACATCTCACAGATCATCAATGGAAACAATATGCATTATTAGATATTTACAACATGCTTCGCTCTCAAAAAATATTGATGAATAATTCTCCTCGTATGTCTCTTCTATATTCATCTAAAATATTCATTAAAAAAATATTTTTTGCATCCGAACAAAATTATAATAAGAATATCCTTCGAGAATAATGTTCTATTCTACATGGAAACAAAACCAATAAATACAAAAATGCATGATGCACAATTATTAATGTATCAAACATGCCCACTAGTGGAGTTTTCCTTGTACATGGACATAGATACACAAGTGAAACATTCTTATGTTAAAGAATATTGCCACAAATTCACTCAGAATGACATATAGTACTTTTTATAGCATTAGGTGGTGTATCATCATTACTGATTCATGGTGGGATAACAACACACTTTCAATTTTGAATTACAATTTTTATTAAAAAAACCCAAAACATGAAATATACAACAAGGAAGTGAATTGGATAATCTTTCATAATGAACAAAAATTAATTATTTCTGATGATTATCAAATTGTACATAGATTTCTCTATGAATATTTGGATCATACATTGAGTGAAATATTTTCAACAAATGCTTCTCATTATTCTAAGCTACAATTTAGTACAAAAACACAATTCTTTTGTGTGGATTTTTCTTAGATTTTACTGGTTTACCATCATAGAAACAGAGGTGACATAGTATTTTCATGTTTAAATTCATCTTATCTATAGAAAAATTTTCATGTGTTTGAACTTACACTAAACATGAGACTACTTTACTCTAAGATCTCTATAGACACTTCTGAACTGTAATATTTTTCAATATTAATTCTATAAATTGGAAATGGTGTGTCTAGTGATAAAATATAGAGCGAGATAGAAATTGACATTCCAAAAGATTTCCTACATACTATATTTGAAACCCTAGTTGTTTCTATTGTTCAAATCATATACCACTCTTTATATATGAAGTACAATGATTCAAAATACATAAAAAAAGTGGGATATTTTAGCTCCAAAACATGATTTCTTCCAGCAACTTAATGATCACTTGTTAGCATTCATTAATTTATAAGATAAGATTTATCTTACTTCTGATTCAGTATGTCAGTAAATTTTATATAAAGACACACTAAATTGAATATATACACTATACATTCTAAATAAAATAAATATCTCTAGTTTACCAAGTAATACATTATTTCTCAAAGTGGGGGTACTAGTTATGTTATTGAGAAATTTAGACCAAACTTATGGACATCGTAATGGAATAGGTTAATAGCCAAAAATTTGGGAGATCTTGTAATCAGTTCTCAAATTATAATTGGGACTAATTCTAGAAAAAATTCTTTAATAACTAGGGTAAATATGAGTCATTTAAATTCCTGGTTATCATTCAAGATTCAAAGTTGATAGTATCATTTTCCTATTTAATTTGTAATGATTATTAACTAAAGTCATGGAAAATATATATCATTTGTTTTCATATACTTACAATGTCCTATTTTATCACGGTTAATTATATTTCGAAATATATAGAGTAAAAAAACAAGAGATTTTTTAAATTACTGATATGTGAAAATGATAAAAAAAACTATTGAGGTGTACAACTAACATTGTTTACAAAGAAATATTTAAAAAATTACATTTGGTATAAAAAATTAACTATTACATTAGATGAAAATTTATAGCTTTAACATGATATTTATTTTATGTTACTGATTTAATAACAATGTTATCATTACTAAAAAAATTCAACTTTAATATAGTTTCTTATAATTGGATTGTTTGGATACTCAATTATGAAAAATTTCCATTGGAGATGATTTATCCTTGAAAATTGAAGTACGCATAAATTATATGTGGTTCAAAAAGTCATTCAAATTCATATATGAAATATAATTAATTAATTTTCCCCTTATTGTTGAAAATGGGAGATATATATTATATCTTTACATCGATATTTAAAAATATTAAGATCTAAGATATGGTATACATACTATTAAGTATCATGTCTATATATTTTTCATTATTAATTAATCATTTTATTGTGCTTTTTTATATTGTTACTCTCTACTCAGATACAAGTCTATTATATATTACAAGTACGAAACTTAGGGAAAACATTTGAAGCGATACTAAAAATGTTAATATCTTAGTAAGAAAATTGATTAAGGATATTTTTAAAAAATTACTTGAATAATATATATAATTATATACAACATATCTTTACACATAAACCATGATTCCATTATTTATTCACTGCATGTTATTTACAAAGATAGACAAAAGGATATACTATTTAAAAATTTATACATTTAGATATACTATTTCAAAATATTCATCAACTGAAATTGAAATGTATATGAATAGAATAACTTGAAAATTAAATGTTAACCAACCTGAATGTTACTTAATGATTAAGTGTATTAGTATTCATGAATATAATGATTAAGAGTAATCTCCATTTGAGTGGATATTATGTATATAAATACACAATTAAATCCTATACATACTCTATATATGAATACATTATCAGTTCTTTTGTGCACATACAATGTATGTATTGTGTATTCATAATTAGAATCAGAGTATTCCTTAAATATTATGTGAGGAATACACTATCAGTTTTAGAGCACTCCTCAAAAGGTAGGATTTTATTATCTCTCCACTTATGCTCACTTGGACATTCAATTTTAACCATCCATAATATAGGTGGATACAATATTGAGATTGAAATGTACAATAATAAGAAATGAAAGTGTAATCATAGAAATAGTATATATAGAGATTGATAGTGTATTCATATATACGGACTAATAGTTATAAATATACAATATATTTATATACAATAACTGATAGTGTATTCATATATAATAACTGATAGTGTATTCATATTCTTAATATATTACTACATACATTATATCTGATAATATATTCATATACATGAATACATTGTACCTAATAGTAATACACCATCGTTAATATATTAAAAATGTATATAGTAATACACTATTCTCTAATGACTATACAAGTTGTTATGATTGATTGAAATATAGGTAGAATATATACAGGGTGTCATTATTTATTAAAATGGATCACTTTTTAAGAATGTATACAGGGTTCCATGACTGATTGAAATCTAATGTTTTCCATATAAAAATGTAGTAATAAAATATCAGTGATATATTACTGTATATATATATTACTATGAGGAGTATATTCCTTAAATTATATATATATATATAAAGAATATTATACCCATGGATTTCGTTAAACACTACTAGTAATATTATACACCTTCATTGCATGTAGGTAATACAGTGATATTAATGAACTATTAGAAATAAATTAAGAATGTATAGAGTAATACGCTATTATAAAATGACTACTCAAGGTGTCATGATTGATTTTAATATGGGAAAAATGTATACATAGTTTCATTATAGATTGAAATTGGGAACATTTTATGAATTTATGCAAGGTGTCATGATTGATTGAAATATAAGTTTGTTTCATATAAAATGTATATAGTAATAAACTATCAGTAATATATTATTGTATATATATTACTTCCTACATTGTATGTGCATATGTTTTATCTAATATTGTATTCATATTCTTAATATATTACTTCATACATTATATCAAATAGTGTATTCATATATCTATTAGTTTCTTATAGTTAACTGACAATGTATTAAAATTATTAAAGAAATGTATTTAAATATTATATCTGGTAGTGTTTTCATATACAGGTACTGGAAGTGTATTCATATTCTTTATTAATCGGACAAAATGTTCCTTAAATTTTAAGTGTATTCATATAAAATGAATAGGAACTAATAAGGCTTTAAATAAAAAAATTCTCTATTTGAAATTCATAAAGAGTATGCATACATGTAATGCATAGTGATCATGGAAAAAGAATGAAAATATAGATAAATGAACTAGAAATATACTTGAATATTGGTTGTGAAGTCTACTAAAAATTACTTTTTTGGATATAGATATAAAATATAGAAAATTAATTTTGGAGTTTTTAATGAAATACTACTGTATAATTTTATTTAATACAAAAAAGGCATGCAATATTGATAGTATAAATAATATGTATGTTATTTTTACATGTCATACATTAATATAATATAAATAATTCTATTAGTTAACAGTAACAATAATAAATATATTATTAATCAACTTATATTTTTTCAATATTTATTAAAATATGAATGATAGTATATATTAGATTTCAGTTTACATCAACCATTAGTCATTTAATTTTTTCAATGTAATTTTTTTAAGACTATTTGCACTATTATTTAAAACCTATGATTTCTGTTGAGATTTTCAGTAAAAACCCATTCCAACAACAATAAGTGGATGATGGATTATAACAAAGTACAAAACTATTCTATGTGAAAGACCATGTTATGCAATACAGAACATTCATATTACTGAAAATAAAGGGAATTATTTAGCAAGTGGGAATAGGTGCAGAATAATTTTTAATAGGATCACTCATATAAAGCCTTCTAATTCACAACTATGCCATTTGGAATTAAATTTCATTTCATTTGATGACATTAAACAAAACAAGGTGCCAGAAAAATTCTCAATGATAAATATTCTTTTAGTTTTATGATCCCCTAATAGTCTATAGTTTTATTTTTATTTATTTTAGACTTTTATTAATGAGAATTTTATATTAGATGTTATTAGAAAGATGCATCATTATCCACCAATCTGAGAATGGGGGAAAATAAGAGGATAATGAAACAAACTCTAATTAATGACATGTAATTTAAAAATTAATTTTCATACATAATTATCCTTATGGTAAATATTTAAATTTTTATTATGTTTCTCATTAAATGTCATAGAGGATTCTCTATCAGTTTTACTTTGTGTGATAAATTTGGTGAACTAATTACAAGACTTCAAAACTATTAAATTGAACCAACTGACATTTTGGTCCCATAACTTTTTTTGTGAAAAGAGACTCAAGAGTATGTTCTTTTCATATTCCTTAAATATCAAACGTAAAATTCTTAAAGAAAATGTGAAACTATTTATTCATTAAATATCATTCATATTTTTTCATAAACTATAATTTTCATAGAATGTATGAATGAAACAGTGATTTTTCTCAATGTAGAGATTCCAATAGTTTATTCTTTTAGAAATAGGTGACCATTTTTCTTACTCTCTATGAATTAGAATATTTATTTTTTATGTTGTCTGTCATTTGTAACTTACTATATGATGAATTTATTTTAACTCAACTACTATTCATGGTAAACTTTTTAATTTTACAACTACATTAACATATACATTATGCGTACCAATATTAATTATTAATTTACTACCATGTATTTATGAATCTCTATTTATACTTACAACTTAAAAAACTGTGCTATTGTTTATTTTTAAAATTTACAAACATTTTTTACTCATTATGTAGGAACCTAGACCTTTGTTTCAGGTATGTTTTTCTTTTAAATGGAGTTTTTGAGAAAAGAGGAGTTTCTTGAAATTTTCTAAGTACACATCGTGTACTTCCTTTCCGCAGCAGACCGTGTGTTGGCTGTGTAATAGCCACACACACGGCCGTGTGAGAGTGACTTGGAGGCTGCTTAAAGCAGAGTACGAAAAGGGCGAGTACACACCGTGTACTTCAAAATTACATGTCCTGTACTTTCTTTTTTTTTATTAAATGCATTGGGGTTGCATCTGATCTCCATAATAAACTTATTTTAGGTCTCTTTCATCCGAGAGCGTCGAGAAGCCACTGATCTTCGACGAACCCCTAAGCCTTCGTTCGTCCTTCTATTCGAACACTATTGATTGCTTTGGAATCGCATCAGTGAGTTCTCTCTTCTGTTGGAACCTCATTTCATGATTTATCTTCTTTTCTAAGTTATCTTCAGTTGAAAATTTTGAACATTATTGTATATCTATGGAATTATAAGGAGATTCAAGCCTTGAGATTCAAGTATATTGATCTTCCAACCCCGAGGTAGATGGTTTGTGCCTTTCTGTAGGAAGTCTTTGAGTTATATGTGCAATTTTTCCCAATACCCATGAACACGGTATTGCGTGTTTACCATTTTAGACCAATATTTTCTCTACTATGATGGTATGCCTGAGTATATGATTATTGATTTTGAATAGGGTGAATTTTTGTGCTTTGGATGTATTTCCCATGCATGTTTTTCCTGTTTTGACCTTTGGGTCATGTTTGCCTATTATGCTACTATTTACTTTCCCATTCCTAGTATTGTAGGATAGTGTGACTGTTGTTCTGTTATGTTTTTGTGTTGTAGAATATTATCCAAGTAGTTCATGCGATTTACCTTGGTCGTTATGTGCGCTACACTTTCTTGACTTACATAGGGCTGTGAGAACCTAGTGTATAGACCATAGGGAGAATTGACGTTGAGGTATTCTCCAGAGTGTCTTTATAATTATATGATGCGATACCACAGGGGGAATTGACGTTGAGTGCTTCCCCAGAGTGTCTGTAGTTTCTCGACGTGGGCCAAATGGGGAATTGACGTTGAGTGCTTCCCCAGAGTGCCTTTAGTACGATATGAGACTATAGGGGGAATTGATGGTGAGTGCTTCCTCAGAGAGTCTATACTTTAGCTGAACCAGATGGGTGATACTGTATGTGCTGCCCAGAGGGTTTCTTGTACTTGATAGGTAGGGATGGAGGGTATAGGTTATGGGTACATCCCATAGGGTTACCTTTTGTGTTATTTGTTCTGTTGTTTCATGTTGTGTGGTGTTTTGAATACTTAAACTATGGATTGTTTACTGGTTAGTGCTTTCATGTTTATTGATTTCTGTACTTTTACCTATCATATACTCACTAACTATTAGGAATATATCTTTAGGTGGTTGCCTACTAGGATTTAGTCTCACACCCTGTTTGGGTCATGATTTTGGGCCCAAACAGATTATATTGTTGCAGGTATAGACAAGGGCAAGAGCCCTTCTACTTCAGGTACTTGACTTGTTGTAGAGTTGGAGAGCATGGGACCATGCTGAAGCTTGCGATGCTGAGGAATTGCTCATTTGTTTTCCTTTTGTAATTTGGTTTTGTATTTTATTCAGCATTGTGACTTGTTTGGATATTTTCCTAGACATATATGTATCATGCATCATTTATATATATTTATTCTCCAGTTATTTCTTTATCAGTCTTTCGCTGTTTACTGTTGTTGGATATTTACTGCTTGCGCTACTATATTTTTTTTCCCTTCCATTGTGTTACTCTTCCAATGAGGGTATAGTTTCCCCACTATCACACCTAAGGCCCTTGCTGGTAGTCAGTAGCCTCTGGTGTTTGGGGAAATGCGCTTGAGGTCATGTGACCAACCGGGTACGGGGTACCTCTAGGTGGCCTCCGTAACTGGGACGTTACAAAGTGGTATCAGAGGTGTCTTTTCTCTTGACTTGCTATTTTGGGCCTTTATCCAGGGATAGAAAGGAATAGGTACTTGGTATTAATCTGTGCCTGGGAGTAGCTAACCCGTGTGCAGGGAAAATCCAATCTAACACGTTTAATTGCAATTTTTCTGGTTTTTCAATTATTATGGTTGTTTTGATTTCACCTTGAGTGATTCACATGATTTGTGATGTTATTGTTTATGTTATCGAGGTTATATTTATATTGCAACCTGATGAGATGAGGGTATTCCATCTCATGCATCATATAGACACTTGTTAGAAATCACATGCCATGCATTCTTGCCATGCCATCTAGGATGAATTAGCGACTGCATGTTGTTGTGATAGGTGTTGTGTAGAATATGCATGCTTTTGTGATAGATGTCTAGATAGAAATTCCTGATGATTTATAGGGTATTGTGTGTAAGGTATTGTTTGGATGAGCACCAAAATTTGGTTCTTGAGGTGTTATGGGCCCTCATAGACCTGAATTTGGTGGATCATTGCACTGTTTCCTTGTTTATAACTTGTATTAAATGCCAAACTTTGATTCGTGGGGAGTATGGGCCCTCACGGATCGGAATTTGGAATTTTTAATACTTGTTTTAGTGTTTTTTGGGTTCCGAAGTATTTTCTTAGGCTTACTCTCTAGAAAAACCCAGAATACATGTCATGTAATGTTAAGTACATACCATGTGTTCTTCTATTCGGGAAGAAACCGTTTTTCTTAAGTACATGTCTTGTAATTTATGTACACACCTTGTAGTTTCTAACCGTGTTACAAGTCGTGTGGACAGAGACATGGGATGTGGAATTCCTTATAGGAACACGACATGTATGATTTGAACACGCCATGTAGTGCAATCCTAGGAACCTGACCATGTAGCTAACAACACGGGTCGGTGGAGGCTCTTCTTACACACGCTGTGTCCACCTTGAATATGTTGTGTAGTCTAACCCAGGTACCCTGTCGTGTCACGAACAACACGGGTCGGTGTTATCCTTTCTCATACACGTCGTGCCCGTCGATGTGTAGTGTGAGTTGTGTGTCTGACTGTGTAACTAACAACATGGGCCAGGTGAAGCTTGTCCAGTACACGCCGTGTCTGCCTTGAACACACTATGTAGTCTTGTCTGAGGAGATATGTGTGTCTTAACCATGTTGAAGGACCCAGAAAGGGTAAGAGGATTCAAGTACATGTCGTGTGTTTTGAGAACACACTGTGTGTTTGTGGTGTTACACGACCAATTTAAGAAAAAGTACACCCCCATGTAAATTACTTCAGGGAACCCACTGTGTAGGGAATGTACACACTATGTAGTCATGTTTTATAAAAACATGAATTTTTTCTTCCTCTTGTTCTCTTCTTACACTCCTTGTTTTCATTCCTTCATAATTTTGATCTAAGGTGTGTGATTGAACTTGCAAAGTCATTCCACTGAGACGTCCTCCAGTTGTACGCCAGTTGCTAGCTGGTGATCAGACCCTGGATATAGCTAATTAGGGACTTCCTGCAGATCCTTCGGTTGTGCCAGTCTTGGCACCAGCAGTTATACCTGTTACTAGTGCTGATTCACAGTTCAGGGAAGGCTTCATGAGGATGATGTAAACCTTTCAGGGAGCGTTGCCTCCTACCCCGTCAATGGCTGATTTGATGTGGGTCTTCCAGCAGTAGCATCCTCACACTTTCTCGTGGGAAGGAGGACCTCAGACAGTAGAGTCATGGATAGAATCCATGCTAATAATCTTTGAACATCTGGGGATTCCTCTAGAGAGTAGAGTCAAGCTTTCTACTTATATGCTGCGGGATTCCTCCAAGAGATGGTGGGATGTAATCTCTCAGGCGGGTCATCAGCAGGCTATGGCTTGGGAGGAGTTACAGTGTGTCTTCTATGACTACTTCTATCCGGAGACCCCGAGGTCCGACCGAGCCTGGGAGTTGATGAGCCTTGAGTAAGTTACCCTATCGTTTATGGAGTATTCCTCTCGTTTCACTGATCTTCAGCATTTCACACCCTTCCTGGGATGATATGGGTTATTCCTGGCAAGGAATTTCAAGGATGGACTCAGACAAGACATCCTCTCTCAGGTGAATATCTTTAGGTTGAATTTTATCACTTCCATCGTCAACCAGGCACTAATCATGGAGCAGAATCTGAGGAAATCTGGGGTTGTGAGCCAGGGTGGCTCGACATCCGGAGTTAGTGCTCTGCCAGCTGATAGATGGAAGCTCCATAGGGAGACTACATGGGGAGATCTGAGTAGGTGGGATGCATCTTCGGGTAGCCAGGTGGTGTGCTACCAGTACGGGAGAAGTGGGAATACGAGGCTGTAGTGCCAGAGAGACCCGGTGGAGTTCCAATCTTGAGACAAGTTGGGACACCATTAGATTTTCTGTCTGGTCTTCTCACCAGCCGCTAGTGACACGGGTTCTTCTATGTCTCCTCATCCAGGAGTAGCACCACCAGTTTCTCACCAGTTTGGGAACTGGAGTTCTTTCAGCCATTCAAGCCGAGGTGGAGTTCGTTGTAGCGGTAGTCAGTCATTACGCCACCAGCGATAGCAGGGTGGATCAGCTCAGAGTAGTCAGGCAGGGTCACAGGGATGCATATCTAGCCAAACTTTTTCAGTGGAGATGACCCATCAGGATCAGGATCCAGGCCCCTCTACAGTTTGAGGTAAAATCCTAGTTCCCTCGGTTTTATCTTTAGCACTTTTCGATACTGGTGCTACGCATAGCTTTATATCCATCGTTTTTGTGGAGAGCCTTAGGCTCTGAATCTTTTCTTCTACCAATGATTTTACACTAGAAACTCTATTGGGGACAAGAACATCTGGTGTACGTTAGTGCAAGGAGTTCCCTCTTGAGGGTGGTGGGTGTCACTTCCTTTGGGATCTTTATATTCTTGAGATGAAAGGCTATGATGTCATTCTTGGAAAGGATTGGCTGGTTCCCTTCTAGGTAGTCATTGATTTTTATCGTCGCATGGTGGGTTTCATATCAACAGAGGGTGGATCTTTTCTTCATAAGGGCGATTGGGATGTCCAGGAGAGCAGAGCGAGTCCAAAGCATCATGGGTTGGGAGCAGTTACAGCCCAGATTGCTAGTCTTTATCTGGATGACCAGGGGACTTCACAGTTAGACTTTCCTCTAGTGGTGGATCATTTCATAGATGTCTTTCCAGTGGAATTTTCAGGTTTTCCTCCAGAGTGTGAGGTATAATTTTCTATTGGAATTGTTCCAGGGGCGGCATCGGTGTCCATTCCTTTTTATAGGATGGATACACTAGAGTTACAGGAGCTCAAGAAACAGTTGGAGGAGTTGCAGGCCGTGGGATTCATCCGACCTAGTACTTCTCCTTGGTGTTCTCCTGTCCTGTTTGCGAATAAGTTAGATTGTACCCTTAGGCTTTGTGTGGATTATTGGAAGCTGAACCAGTTGACAGTCAAGAACTGATATCCCTTGTCTAGGATTTGTGATCTCTTTGATCAGCCTCGAGGATCCTAGGTGTTCTCAAAGATTGAATTGATGTTCGATTGTCATCAGTTACGCGTTAAACAATCTGATATACCTCTCACAGCCATTCGGAGAAGGCATGGTCTATACGAGTATATGGTTATGTCGTTCGGTCTCACGAATGCGCATGAAGTTTCCATGGCACTAATGAACCGACTTTTCCATCCATACTTGGATTCCTTCGTGGTTGTTCTCATGGATGATATCTTGGTGTACTCTCACACTCGAAATGACCATGCTATGATTCTTGAGATCGTTTTGAGTACACTGAGGGAGCATCAGTTATATGCTAAGCTCTCAAAATGACACTTTTGGATGGATTAGATTCACTTCTTGGGTCATGTTATCTCAGAGGTAAAAGTATCAGTAGACCCATAAAAAGTGAGATTTGTGGTTTCTTAGGAGCATTCAAAGAACGTTTTTGAGGTGAGTAATTTTCTAGAGCTGTCTTGATAATACATAAGTTTCATACATGATTTTTCATGCTTAGAAGCACTACTAACGAGCCTGACTAAGAAGGGTGCGAAGTTCTTATGGTCATATCCTTGTGAGTCATCCTTTTAAGAGCTAATAGGGAGTTTGAATTCAGCACCGATACTAGTCTTTCCAGAGCCACACAAGAGCTATACTGTTTAATATGATGCATTGGGTATCAGTCTGGGAGATGTTCTTATGCAAGGAGATGGAGCTATTGCGTACGGGTCTCAGTAGTTGAGGCCACATGAGAAGAATTATCTAATGCACGATATGGAGTTGGTAGTTGTTGTTCATTCCCTAAGTTGTTGAATACATTATCTTCTAGGAGAGAACTTTGTGGTTTTTACCGACCACAATAGTCTCAAGTACATCTTCACTCAGCGTGATCTGAATTTGAGATAGCGCATGTGGGTTGAGTACCTACAATCCTTTGACTTTGAGATTGCCTATATGCCTGGGAAGGGCAATGCAGTGGCTGATGTGTTGAGAAAGAGGAATAAGATATAGGTAGTTAGGGAGGCCAGCAGTGAGTGGAAGCTTATGGCTCTATTCTATGAGATGTATTTGGAGGTGCACGACAGATAGGGGCATACTTTTCTATCTTCTGTAGCTATTACCTCTACACTTCTTGATTGAGTACGAATAAGGATACTATCAGATTCTGAAGGCCTAGTCCTGCAGGAAAGCATGTCAGGAGAGGACCCTATTCTTGGATAGACCATAGGAGAGGATGAGATCTTTCATTTCTATGGGCGCTTATGGTTGTCAGAAGATATATGCAAGGAGCTGATGTGGGACTTTCATTCCTCAGTCTGGGAAGTTCATCCTGGCATCACCAAGATGTATCGTGATCTAAACCATTAATATTAGTGTCCATGTATAAAGAGAGATGTTGTTTTTTTTGTCATGAGGTGTTCCACTTGTCAGCAGGTGAAGGCGGAGCGTCGGCGACCAGCATGGATTTTACAGCAGTTACCCATTCCCGAGTGGAAGTGGAATGACATCGCGATGGATTTTGTGATAGGGTTGTCGAGGTCGCCTTGCGAAAATGATGCAGCATGGGTTGTCATTGACATACTGAAAAATGATGATCACTTCTTTCCAATCAAGGAGACCATCAGTGTTGATGAGCTGGGATGGTTGTACATCTGAGAGATTGTACGTCTGCATGGAGTTCCACACTCCATTGTTTTAGACAGGGATGCACGTTTTACTTCTCAGGTCTAGCAGGGGATTCAAAAGGATTTGGGAACACAGGTACATTTGAGTACAGCTTACCATCCCTAGAAAGATGGTCAGTCCAAGCGTACGATTCAGGTGCTTGAGGATATGCTCCGAGCATGCATCCTGGATTTTGGAGGTTCTTGGGAGAAGCATATACATCTTGTGGAGTTTGCCTACAACAATAGTTTTCAAGAAAGTATTCAGATGGAACCTTATGAGGATTTGTATGGTAGGCCATTCCAATCACCATTATGTTGGCTGGAGGTAGGAGAGATATCATTGATAGGACCTCATCTTGTTTAGGAGACCATAGAGCAGATAGAGTTGATTCTAAAGAGGATGGCTACTACACAGTCTCGACAGATGTCTTATTCTGATCAGCGGAGACGACCTCTGCAGTTCGAGTTCGGGGTTTAGGTTTTACTGTGTGTCACATCGAGGTTGGGACACAAGAGGATTAAGAGACATGGTAATCTTTCACCGAGGTACGTTAGGACATTTGAGGTGTTAGAGAGTGGGTTTGGTTCCCTATCGATTGAAGTTACCTCAAAGGTACCAAGCTATGCATGACATCTTCCATGTTTCTCAGCTTCTATGTTAATTTTCAGACCCATCTCATGTCTTTCAACCCGAAGAGGTTTAGCTCGAAGTGGATGCATTGTTTGAGGAGCATCCTATCCTGATTGTTGACCGCAAGACAAAGGTTCTCTATGGTCAGTCTATTTCCTTGGTATGAGTGTTGTGGAAGCATGGGTGGGTGCAGAATGAGACTTGGGAGAGGGAGACCGATGTACGAGCACAGTGGCCAGAACTATTCAGGGTTTCTTATTCAATTCCATGCTAGGGAAATTCATGGATGATTTTATTTAAGGGGGGAGTTTTTAAGAACCCTGACCTTCCTTTCAGGTATGTTTTTCTTCTTCCTGGATTTTATGAGAAAAGAGGAGTTTCTGGAAATTTTCTAAGTACATGTCATGTACTTTATGAGTACATGATGTGTACTTCCTTGCTACAGTAGGCCGTGTGATGGCTGTGTAATAGCTACACACACGGCCATGTGAGAGTGACTTAGAGGCCGCTTAAAGAGGAGTACGTAAAAGGCAAGTACACGCCGTGTACTTTAGTTTTTTTATTAAATGCACTGGGGTCGCATCTAATCGCCAGAACAAACTTCATGTAGGTCTTGCTTGTCTGAGAGCATCGAGCAGCTGTGAATCTTCAATGAACCCACGAGCCTCTGTCTGTCCTCCGATTTGAACATCGTTGATTGCATTGGAATCGCATCGGTGAGTTCTCTCTTCTGATGGAACCTCATTTCATGATTTCTCTTCTTTTCTAAGTTATCTTTGGTTGAACGTTTTGAGTGTTTTTGTAGATCTATGGCATTCTAAGTCGATTCAAGCCTTGTGATTCAAGTATATTGATCTCCCAACCATAAGGTAGGTGTTTTTTTCCATTCTGTAGGTTTTCTTTGATTTATATGTGCAATTTCTCCCAATACCCATGAACGGGGTATTGAGATTTTACCGTTTTAGACCTATTGTTTCTTTACTATGCTGGTATGCCTGAGTAAATGATTATTGATTGTGAATATGGTGAATTTTTGTGATTTGGAGGTATTTCCCATGCTTGTTTTCCCTATTTTGACCTTTGGTTCATGTTTTCCTGTTAGGCTACTGTTTACTTTCCCAAGCCTAGTATTGTAGGTTGGTGTGACTGTTGTTCTATTATGTTGTTATGCTGTAGAATGCTATCCAATTAGTTCATGAGGTTTACCTTGGTTGTTATGCGCTGCTACATTTTCTTGACTTACACAGGGCTGTGAGAACATGGTGTATAGACCATAGGGAGAATTGACGTTGGGAATTGTCCAGAGTGTCTTTATAATTATACGATGTGAGACCACAGGGGGAATTTACGTTGAGTGCTTCCCCAGAGTGTCTATAGTTCCTCGATGCGGGCCACAGGGGTAATTGATGTTGAGTGCTTCCCTAGAGTTCCTTTAGTATAATACGAGACTATATGAGGAATTGATGGTGAGTGCTTCCTCAAAGAGTCTATACTTTAGCTAAACCAAAGGGATGAGATTGTTTGTGCTGCCCAGAGGGTTTCTTGTACTTGATAGGTTGGACCATAGGGGATAGGTTGTGGGTACTTCCCAGAGGGTTACCTATTGTGTTATATGTTCTGCTGTTTCATGCGGTGTGGTGTTTTGAATGCTTAAATTGTGGATTGTTTACTGCTTAGTGCTTTCCTGTTTACTGATTTTTGTACTTTTACCTTCCATATATTCACTGACTGTTAGGCACAGATCTTCGGGTGGTTTCCTACTGGGATTTAGTCTCACACCCTATTTGGGTCATGCTTTTGGGCCCAAACAGATTATATTGTTATGGGTATAGACAAGGGAAAACGCCCTTCTGCTTCAGGTACTTGACTTGTTATGGAGCTGGAGAGCATGGGACCAATCCGAGGCTTGCGATGCTGAGGAGTTGTTCATATTTTTTCCTTTTTTACTTTGGTTTAGTACTATATTCAGCATTGTGACTTGTTTAGATGATTTCCTAGACATATATGTTTCATGCATCATTTATATATATTTATGCTCCCGTTGTTTCTTTATCAGTCTTCCGCTGTTTAATGTTGTTGGATATTTACTGCTTCTGCTATTGTATATTTGTTTCTCTTCCACTGTGTTACTCTACCAATGAGGGAATAGTTTCCCCACTATCACACCCAAGGACCTCGTTGTTAGTCAGTAGCCTCTAGAATTCGGGGAAATGTGCTTGAGGCTATGTGACCAACCAAGTACAGGGAGCCTCTAGGTGGCTTCTGGAATTGGTATGTTACACATTACTATGATAAAAACACCACAAAAACATTTAAAAACATGACTAAAACATCATTTATATATTCTATATCATTTAAAAGATTATTCCAAATTATATATAAGAATAAAACAATAGTATAAATTAGATCATTCACATAGGTTAGATAATGGATTTCATTAGTGGTAGATAAATAGTTACTCTTGACTCATCAAAAATATAGTTGAAACATGTTACGCATTAATGATTCATTTATTGTGCTATATTTTAAAAAGTTAACAAAGGTGTCTACCATTAAAAAAATAAAAATTAACTATAACTAGAATTATTAATATTATATTTCTTATAAAAAGAAGGTAGATTACTTGAATAGAAAAATTTGGTGTCATAATTGTAATGCATCGCCTCCATCAACTATTCCAAGGTAGTTTACCTAAATTACCAAGATTATATTCAATTTTAATGAAATATTCTTACTACTATGGTATATTTTGTAATGATCATTATATTTTAAACAATGTCATATAAATTTAAACCAAAAAAGATTGCATATAGCATTAATTTTAAAACATTTGGTTATTACAATATAAAACAACTTACATTTCCATATTATAAATTTTTTTGATACATTAAATAGTATATTGAAAAAAAATCAATTTATGGCATGTTTGATATTAATTTAAACTTGTTAAGTCTTGAATATTTTATTCTCTCAGATACCAAGTCTGGCCACTAATTAGTGATAATGAAATATTTTTCTCCATATTCCTCTATAAAAACAATTTATTATATTTGTATCAAAAACATATTTAGATCTATAAGATATAATGATTCAAGAAATTAAATAATATTCATATATTCCTTTCTTATGGATGTATAAATTGTAATGAAATAAATTCTATAAAATTTAAGAGAATGATGAGTTTTTATTTCCTTCTAACGTAAATATATTCAAATATAAAATTGTTCATGTCAATGTTGAAGTGTCAGAATTCAGTATATGAAACAAAAACCGATTATTAGAACTGAATTATTTTAAAATTTTCTTCATTTTAGATAATGTGGAACAGATCAGTGATTTTTAGAACTGTTCAAAAGAACTAATATTACATCATTAATTCCACTTTCACAGAACATGAACATTTATTTTTTGGGTCTAACTTCTTTAAATTTTATTTCTTTACAGGATGTTAATTCTGATGAAACCTCCCAAAAATCTATTTCAAGTACTAAAAAAATTCAATCTTCATACAAAACGATATGAAATATTTAGTGTCTTCTATGTTTCTATTCTGTATTTAAAACAAAATTAAAAATACTCCATTCACCGCATGTTTCTATTTTTATTGGTGCTTTCAATGAATTATAGTAAAGTTTGAGGAAAAAAATTCTTTTTTAACCAACTAGTGCATATTATTTATGACATAACAATGATAAAAATATTTTACTTTATATTATTTAACATTTATAGTTGGTTTAAACACTTTCATATATGTTTCATGGTCATGGTATATTTAATTACTCTTTTTGGTACATGATTTTGTGAACTCCATCTAAAATAAAAATTCGTCTCTATGATACAGATAATTTAAAGAATACGTTTTAGGATTTTTTTTAAAAAGTAAATTAATAAAAATAAATTTTATTATATCGATAATTCAACATCACATAACCCAATTATCTAATATTATACGTATTATCCCCAATTAAATAATTGGATAAGGCCATATTGAGCATATGTTGGGTATAAATTTCTATGACATATTCTTAACAAAGCCTAGATAACCCAAATATACCTATGATATTGTATCATCATTCAGTTGATTCAAATAATAAGATATTATAATGGCTAAATTTTAAAGTACTAAAAAATAATGTTATACAAATGATATTATACATATGATATTGTATATATGGTATTATACAGTTGATTCTAATTATATTATACATTGAATGTTATAATGGATGAATGTTTTTTCAAATAATATTATATAATATAGATTCTCAATGTGGAATAAACCAATTTTTTTTCAAACTCCATTTCTTCTCTAGGATACAATTTTTTTTGTTTCAATGCCTATTTAGATATCAAATAGTTGGATAATCAAACTATCTCCCACTAAAAAAGAGTTCTTATCAGCGGTTTATTATAGTTAGTTCTAATAAACTCCTCTAAACAAATCATATTAAATATAATTCATAATATAGTAACGGTTTAAAATAATTACCAAATATTTTTTTAAATTTATTTTTACATTTTTTAGATCATCACTAAATCATTAAAAAAAATCTAATTTGACCCCCCCCCCCCTCCACCCCTACCCCTGATACCCTTTCCTTGATCCCCCCTGATACTAGATAATGATACCCCTCCCTCACCTCCAATCCCTGGGACCCTGGCCCCCTTGCTCCCCAACGATGACCCCCCCTGATCTCTATGAACCTAAATCCCCCTTATCCCCTACGAATTTTCCATAGTGACCCCCTTATCATCAATGGTGACCCCCAATTTTGGTACCTCTTCCCCTTTTCCTAACTAATATAAACTCTGATGGAACAAACACCCCTAGGCCCATTCTACCCAAAGCCCCATCCTCCTCCTACCTCTTTCTCGACATAATTACCCCTACCCTTATCCTTCAGTGAGTTAGACTTCGATGGTATTGTCTCTCTGACCACCATATTGTTTCATTAAAGGTATAATTCCTATTAGATTTTTCTAAGTGTTTTAGTTAAATTATATCAATATATGTGTAATTAAGTTTTGTATTTTAGGATTTTTCTTACGACGATGTTGGGGGTGCATTATAGACCTTCCATTAGCAGTTGGTCATTCTTTTAGAGTGTGGATGAACCTCAATGTTCTTTTAGGTGGATATTCCTATTTTTTATTTTTTATTAATTAATTATGAATTGTTATAATTAATTATTACATTCATGTGGGATGATACAGGTTCCCATGGTTTTTTCGGTGTATGGTGTTAGACTTGAATCTTTTATATTTTCATCAAGGGGTAGTCCAATCCTTCAGTTTTGTGGTGCTTTCCCATTTAATAATCAATTATATTTTTTTTAAATGATAATTTTACTATTGAGGTCCACCTTAAGTAGAAATGTGGGTTGTATTGTGCAGAATAGTGGTTTTACATGTTTCATATAGGGGTTTTATTTTGAAAATCCCTATTATTTATCCTAAAATTTAATAACACAAGTCACATTTAATTTAGCAGTACTTAGTAGTAGTGAAGGGAGAGGTTTTTGGGTATTCTTCTTACATTATATCATGAGTTTTTTATTTTATGCTCTCTTATGAGTATTTCCTTATATTGTCCCAATAAAATGAAGTGAAATATTCTATAGGTGGGGGTTAATATACGTGTAAAAAATTTGAAAAATTATATTTATCAGAGTTAACATTATATATAATTTAAATAAAATGATGGTAATAATTTAACAGAACATAATGAAGAAATCAAAAGATAGTGCAATAGAAAATAAAAACAATAAACACACAATTTTTATAGTACTTCAATTCAGTATAAACCTATTGTAACTCTTTAATCCCTATAAAACATGATATAATCAATACCCAATAAAGAAGGCCATTCTTATGAATGGAGTAAAAACCATTTACAAAAAATTCTTTATTTCTACAGACACAATAATAACCAAAAAAATTACATACCTAACTTTTTAAATGAGAATAAAAACTCAAAGTAGATGTTTCTTTGAATAATAAGAATAATCAAACTCAAATATAATTTTTGTGGGAAAAAATATAAACCACCACTATAAGTAAAAATAAATGAATTAAAATAATAAAATGATGAACATAAAAAATAGATTAATAATAGTGTAATTTTAGAAGTATAGAACCACAATCACCTCTTTAGAAAGAATAGATTATTAAAGACCAATATTGATAGATATAGAAACAATAGTTTTAAACATAGATGGATATCCTTTTAGTATCCTATGGATGAATTAGTGAATATCTCTCATATATTTTCTATTTCTCCCTTCCAATATTTTTAAATGAAACTCCATCAGTCAATCTATGCTCTCCCTCAAAATCCATTACATGAATGTTCCCTAAAACTATATTTAACCAGAAACAGTTAATAAATGTGATCATACAAAAATATTACCACTCCCTTCTCTTTTTTGAAAATGATATCATTAAGTTAATAAAGTAAATAAAAAAAACACTTAATCATGAGTACAATTCATAATTCTTACCACAATATATGTATATTCATATTTCATGAAGTGTGATATGTTTTCTACTCTCTTCATGTTGAGTATTGTTTATCAAATCAATTTTTGTAAATGGTGTAAGACCATAATTACATGAAATGTTATGGAACATATGGAAACACATTCACCATATATCAAAATAATAAATTCTTGTTTTGAGATACAATATATCTCGATTTTTATAATTATCAAGGAAAGATAAAGGTATAGAGATAATCATGGTTTTTCAATATAGAATAAAAATTTATAATATATACAGTAGAATATATAGATATTTTAATAGAAGGATTGTGTTAATGTATTATTTTGGACTGATAACATTATGTTCAACATCATGGTACCTATTTCCTCACCTTAGTAAACTTATTTCATGACATATGACTATGTTAGTGTGAGGGGTAATATTTTTTTCATTTTTGATTTTTATGTAATTAAAAATTTATTGATTCATTTTTATGTTAAATTTGTGTTATGATGAATCAAGAAACTACCCTGGTCATTGATGAAGTTGGGTGATGTTTAATTTTGATTATTCTTATTTTGATTAAATATTTATCTCCTTATATCTTAATGTATATGGTGAATAGTGAAAATCCAATACCTATAAATAAATTTTGGGTTAATTTACCTTGAAATATACCTCAATATTACAAGGGTTTAAAAGAATTTATAGATTATATAATTACCAAAGGATCAGTGAATGGTAGAAAAAAAATGTATGTGTCTTAATTGTAAATTCAATCGATGGTTTAATAGAAACAAAGTATATGAGAATTTGATATTGAAACTGTTTTCTACTTGATATTTATGTTAGATTTGGAATAGTAAATATAATTGTATTTAAATTCAAAACAATGACAATCCTATCAATGAAACACAATATAACATCCCTGACTTGGGAGCCACTAAATTGGTGCCCCGAGCCAGGTCACCACATGACCTCAAACAAGCCTCCTCATACACCATAGGTTGAAAACTTACAGCAAGGGTCAAAGATTCATGTGGGGAGACTATACCCTCTTTTCAGAGTAAGACATAGCAGAAAACATATACAATAACTGAAGTAATATAGACAAACTAGTGAACATGCATAAATTACAAACTCCCAAATAGGGCACAAACCACATTGGAAAATAATATTTCATGTCATGATATAGTGCCCAAGTGATCACAACCCCAAAATAAGTAAAAACACTTGCATCCCCAAAATAATCCTAACCCCGTGTCCCAGACCTCCTTCATGCACATACTAAACCTGACTCACTTCCCAACCATGAGACCTTTAGCTTTTTCTTGACCTACAACCATGAAGTCTTCTTAGGTAGCCAATGCGGTCTTGAGTAGGGTGTGAGTATAACTCAATCAGCCACCACCAACAGTGTTTAAAAAATATCTACTTAAATATATTGTTCGTGAAAGAACTAAATAATGACAAATAAGTAAAAAAATCGAGAAGGTGTTAGTAATATTGGTTCCTTTAAGTTATTCTATTATCAAATTCAGATTCAATTCTTATGATGACTGTGTAATTAGTTCACCTTTTTCATGTGTTAAATGGATTAGGCATGTTAGGTAATCACAAGGTAAATGGAAATAATCACATTCTACCTTTATATGATAACACATCACTTAATCTTAATATCCTCACCACGAATCCTCGGTCTAGGTGGAATGAAACTATTAGAGGAATAGAATTCTGACCCCTTCCCTAACTTGTGTGTTAAGGGGTGGAGTTTAGAGCCTCGGTCCAACTCAACTCATGGGTGTAGAACTTCATGTCTATACCCCACTCTACCAAGACATGTGCACATGCTTATTTATTCATTCACCACACATAACCACAATATAGAAAAGCATAACCAATAACATCAGCTACATTTAAACAATGATAATTAAAATGAGAATCAACACTATTCTATAATATATTAACACATTTATCATTTATATCCCGCAACCATTAAACCCAAATATCATTTCCCAATCCTAACGCACTAAGAATATCCAATACCAAAACATTATTCATTATCACATTCCCATTAATCCGGTTTTATCCCATTACATTCCAAGACAAATGATCCCTTATCCATATTCCCAACCCAACATATCTACCCATAAACCCTCATTAATTAATACTTATGAAAATTTTCAAATTTGGAATGGGCTCTACCTCTTTAAAAGTATATTTCACACCAAGCATTTCTACTATTCATGTTTGGGAGGATCGTCTCACCCCTGGGTGGCCCTAGATAGGTCGAGTCATCCTCCCTGAATTTTGTGGGAATTATAAAGGGTTCAATTGGTTATTTAAACACCCAATGTACTAAATATTTCCAAAGAAACCAATATCACATCAATAAGAGAACAATAATAAAAACCTACATGCACAAAACCATGTACAAACTATGGGATATAACTTGTCTACCACCTACCTTAGATCCACTAACGAGCGCCCTCCAAATTGAAGACTTGGACTCCAAGTCAACCACCCTTTGAATCCTCAACCTATATCTCACCCGAAAATAATATTTTTATTGCTTAGGAAGGATAAGAGAGAATGATACAAACTCTAACCAAGAGAAGAAATCTATGAGGATATTGTACATACCCATATCTTCAATTCGCAACTGACAACACTCTAAATGACCAAGGGATGTAGGTTAATGACCCTTGGAAGCTATTGGATGTTCTCCCTCATCACTAGGACTGTAAGGGCTCAAAATAGAGAAAATTACGAGTTAGGTTTAAGAATCCCATAATGTATTTTGTTGTAAATTTCTCAACATTACTAGACCACATGGTTTACCCACACAGTTTTCCAAACCATGCACAAATCATACGAAAGCTACTATCTAAAAATCACCCCATTTCATGGTTTCCAAGGTAACTCTACATGGTTAACTTAACTATGCGATAACCATGCATAAACCTCTATCCAAGGCTGCACGATTACCTGGGATGCTCTACATGGTTTTTCACTAACTGTACACAAACCATGAAACATGTCCAAAACCTCCTTTTCCTCCTATTTGATTCCCCAAAGCCCAAAACACTCCGAACCTTTATATAGTCTTGTAAAAAAATAATTAATTCAAAATAAGGGACATAAAATAAAGTGGAGATAAAAACATACCTTAAGGAAAAAATTTGGATATTTAAACCTCCCCACCTTATGATGGATCATCCTCGAGCCTCTCTTCCCAAACATAATTGAGTTTCGGAATAAAATAGATCAGGCCACTAGGCCTACATATCTGATTCTAACTCCCAAGATTTCTTCTAAACATTTCCATTCTTCCATAAAACTCAAATCAAAGGTATGGTATTTTCTCAAAAGACTTTCTCACTACAGTCCACAATACTCAATGGATAATCTTCAAAAGATTCATAAGCCTCCAGTTCTACATCCTCAATTTTTATCACATGATATGGGTCGGGATGATATTTTCGAAGTTTCAAGACATGAAAAACATCATGTATACCTCTATACAATTATGGAAGAGCCAATTGGTATTCCACCAGTCTGATTATCTTAATAGCCTCAACTAGTCCAACATACATAGGCACCAACTTTCCTTACTTCTGGATTTGACAGTGATCCAACCTTTGAGACACCAAAAGAAACACACTATCACACATAATGAATTCAATAGGTCTACAACACCGATCTTCATACAATATCTACCTCCTATGAGATATTTCCATGTTCTTTTGAATCAATCAAACCTTCTCTGATGTCTCCTAGACAAGACTCAGTCCTAACATATCAAACTCCCCATCATTTAACCAGCACAACAAAGATCTACACGGTCTCCCATATAGTGTCTCAAAAGGATCCATCTAAATCGTGACCTAATAATTGGGGTAGAGCCTATGCCCTCTTAGTGTAATCAGGATGATGTCATGGTGTTTTTCATGATCTTCATGAGTTTTTTAGTAAAACAAGATGTCATCCACAAGACTACTATGAACTGATCTAGATAAGGGTGAAATATTGGGTTCATAAAATCTGTGAACACTACTAGTGCATTTTTCAATCCAAATGGCATAACTAGAAACACATACAACTTGTACCTTCTCCAGAAAGCTGTTTATGGTACATCAGATGGACTTACCCTCAACTGATAGTATTCTAATCTTAGATAAATATTAGATAACATCATGTCACACCTTAGTTGATCAAACAAGTTTTCAATCCTGGGGAGTGGGTAATGGTTCTTAAACATCATCTGGTTCAGTTTCCTATAGTTAATGTATAACCTCAACGACCTGTCTACCTTCTTGGAAAATAGTATAGAATATCCCCAAGGTGATGTACTAGGAAAGATAAAACCCTTATTCTCCAACTCCTCTAGTTGAACTTTAAGTTCTTGGAGTTCTTCTTATGCCATTCGATATGGAGAAATATAAACTAGCTCTATCCCAGCAACTATTCAATCATAAACTTGCCATCTATCTCAGGTGGTAACCTCGAGAAGTCCTTAGGAAACTCATCTTGATATCAGTCCATAATGAAATGGAAGATTGGATTCTCTTCCACCCCATCATCTAACATAAGGCAGGCTACTTTAGTTCTGATTTCCCAAAACTGTTGACTAATTGGTCCTGTGTGGCCCGCTCGATCATCCCACTCACCACAAAAGACATAAATTCCTCCCTTTTAATATGTGAACATCTCTCTATACTGGTAAAAATCAATATAGGCTTGATAAAAAATTAACCAATCCATTCCAAAAATCAGGTCAAAACCTAACATCTCAAGGAAGAACAGGTTCCACAGAAAATGATATGCACCAACCTCCAAAGAACAATCCTTACACTTCATAATATCCTCAACTTTTCCCCTAATAGAGTATCAAGTGACATTACTCCGTAAGCATCTTCCATGGTTAAGCTCAATGTAACCATGAACTTACCAGAAATGAATGAATGTGAATCACCCGTATTAAACAAAACACTAGAAAGTGTGGAAGCTACAAAAATCATACCTCAAACGATAGACAGTTATGACTCTCTTCCTTCAGGTATATTTTGAACTACATGAATTTGACCTTGCCCTATACCCTTTTCCCCAACCCGAGCACCCAACACTGCACTTCCTTGTTGGTGTGAAAGTTCTCATCCCAAAGTTCTACATCCACCACCCCTACTAGTATGACCCATGGAGCACCAAATTACTTTCTGATATGGTGTCACCGAACCCCTTCCCACACTCTACATCTTTCTCTGACCTCCATCATTTCCGGACTTCTATGGGTTCTAGTATAAATTCTATACATCGCCCAGCCTTCTATACAATAGACACTCGACTGGTGCTCATGTACAATGATCACATATGTGCCCCGACCTAAAAAACTAATAACAGAACACCTGACCTCTACCCGGAGAGGTTGACCCCCTCTTTTGGGTACTCTGTGTATTTCCACCCTAATGAAAATTTCCAAAACAGCACTTCTGGACTTTGGAATCTGCCCCACTTGCCCACCCAACTGGAACTACAAGTTCACTACCCTGATATCCCTTAAGGATCCCCTATGAGATATAGGCTTGGTATACTACCTATGAAAACCTTTTAATATCAAATATGTTTACCTGGGAACTGATCTTGTGTCTAATCCCATCTTGGAAAAAAAATTCCACAGCCGCCTCATCTCCAGACAATGCTAAAAAAAATGTCACAAATCAGTGAAGTGACTAGAATAATCCATCAATGAAATTGTCCCTTAGGTGAAAATAATAAAATCTATAGCTTTATCCTACTTCAAGTTCTTTGGATATAAGTGTTTGAGAAAATTCTCCTGGAAATATTTCCACGTCATTACTTGAGTCTGCTCCGTCTGAACCATGATGTCCCACCAACGCTTTTCCTGACCTTATAGCATATAGGCTGGTATCTTGACTCACTTTTCAAGAGGGGTCTCCAAATGGTCAAGAATATTCTAGATATACTCTATCTATAACTCTGCTGCCTCAAGAACACCCTCTCGGATAAAGGTCTAAGGGTGTTGTATCTGGAATTCCTTGGTCAACTCGAACATACTCGGTGCAAGCCGCCCTCTGTCCCTTTCCATCATCAGCATAAAATGAGCAAAGTTCTCATGGAAATTTTCTTCTCTATTTTCCTAAATTACCACATTCTCTTTATCTACAATGGGATATGTATTCTCAACAACAACCTTCTATCACCCAACTAGCACACATCTTTATGGTGGCATCTTTTCCTATAATTCCAAACATGAGTTTTATAAAGAAAATCATAAATCTTTCCAAGAGTAAAGGAGGGTTCATCACTAGAAAACAAAAATACATTTCTCTTATACTACCTAACAACCATGTCATATCTAGAACAATACTATCAACCATCCCTACTGAGTATAAGGCTAACATGGGTCAATTAACTCACGCAGTTTCAAGCTCAGCCTTCTGCATCATTTCGAAACAATTTATATTTAACAACCTATTCCAAAAAAAAATTTAATTCACCCAATTCCATTATTAAGAACCATTCCTTAGTTATTACATAACATTTTACCCATCTTCATTATCTCATTAAAGATTATTTTACTTATTTTTAAGAAAAAATGGATGCATCATATCCTCCATGTTCCACAAACCCATCTTGTGCGTGTCTACCATGATGCATGCCTCTTATATACATAAGTTCTTATAATGATACATGAATGAAAAAACTTGTGATATTTCATCCATGAGAAAAATAGTATAATATAGTCACATCACACAACATGTACATCACCCAATAGTGAAATATCTCAAATCATAACATTACACAATCAAGAACAATAATTCCCTCCCAAGGTAACTTGGGTTTTCCCCATACATGGGTTAGCTACTCCCAAGAACGATCTCATTACCAAGTATTTATACCTTTTTAAACTCATTTCTACCATCCCAAATAGAAATTCAGAGAAAATACCTCCTCTGATACCACTTTGTAAAGTCCCTGACCTAGGAGCCACTAAACGGGTGCCCTGAGCTGGGTCGCCACATGACCTCAAGCATGTCTCCCCATATTCTAGAAGTTTCTGACTAACAGAAAGGGTCTAATAGTCAAGTGGGGAGACAATACCCTCCTTTCAAAGTAATAAATAGTAGAAAAAAATATACAATAATGAAAGAAATATTGAAAAACTAATGAAAATTTATAAATAACCAACTCCTAAATTGGGTACAAACCACATCTAACAGTAATATTTCATGTCATGCTATAGTTCCAAAGTGATCACAACCCCAAAATAACGAAAAATTATAGAATCCCAAAAATGGACTTAACCCCATGTCTCAGACCTCCTATATGGACATACTGAACCTGACTCACTTCCTGAGCATGAGACCTTTACATTTTTCCTGGCTTGCAACCATGAAGTCTCGTCAGGTACCCAATAGTAGCCCAAGTAGGGTGTAAGTGTAACTTAATAGTCCACCACTAATGGTGTCTAAAAAATAACCAATTAAATAGATAGTGCATGGAGGAACTAAATGATGAAAAATAAGTAAAAAACAATTCAATTGTCCATTATTAATAGTGGTTCTCTTAAGTTAATCTATTATCAAATTCAAATTCAATACTTATAATGACTATGTTCTTATTTCACATTTTTCATGTGTTCAATGGATTATGAATGTTCAATAATCATAAGGAAAATGGAAATAATCATGTTCTACCTCCATAAGACAACATATCATAATAATCTCATTATCCTCACCTGAAGCCTCATTTCGGGTAGAATACAACCGTTAGCGGAATAAAAATCCATCCCCCTCCCTAACCTGTGCATTGATGGGTGGAGTTTATATCCTTGGTCCAACTAAACCTATGGGCATAGAACCTCATGTCTATACCCCACTCTACCAATCCATGTTCACATTCTTATTTATTTATTCACCACACAAATCCATAATATAGAAAAGCATATCCAATAACATTAGAAATATTTAAATAATGACAATTAAAATTATAATCCACACTATGACACAATCCTTTAACACATTTATCATTTATATCCCACAACCATTTAACCTAAATCTCATTTCCCAAGCCTAAATCACTGAGAATATTCAGGAGAAAAACATTATTCATTATCACATTCCCATTAATTCCATTTTGACCCATTAAATGCCAAGACAAATGATTCATTAGTCATATTCCCAACCCAACACATATACCAATAAACCCTTCTTAATCAATAAACATACCAAAATTCATATTTGGAATTGGATCTACCTATTTACAAGTACATTTCACACCAAGAGATTTTATTAGTCATGTTCAGGAGGGTCGGCTCACCCCATGGGTGGACCTAGATTGGTTTATTCGTCCTCTATGAATCATGTGGGACTCATAAGGGTTTAAATTGGTTATTTAAACACCCAATGTACCAAATATTTCCAACAGAACCAAGAGGAAATCAATAAGAGAACAAGAATAAAACACTACATGCACAAATCCATGTCAAACTATGGGATATGAATTATTTACCACCTACCTTAGATCCAATAATGAAATCCCTCCTAATTGAAGCCTTGGATTTTGATTCAACCACCCTTTGAAGCCTCAACCTAGATCTCACCCGAAAAGAATGGTTTTATAGATTTGGAAGGATATGAGATAAAGATACAAAGCCTAACCAAGAAAATAAATCTATGAAGAGATTGGACTTACCCAGATATTTAATGCATAACTGAAGTCACTCCAAACAACCTATGGATGAAAGAGAATAACCCTTGGAAGCTCTTGGAAGCTCTCCCTCATCACTAGGGTTGTAAGGGGTCAAAATGGATAAAATACCGAGTTAGGTTTAAGAACACCATACTGGATATTTTTGAAAATTTCTCAACCTTAATGGGTTGCACTATTTATTCGTATGGTTTTCCAAACTGTGTGCAACCCGTGAAAAAGTTATTGTCCAAAAATCCCCCCTTCACACAGTTTCTTGGGAAGCTCTACATAGTTAGCTTAACTATGCGATATCCATTCTTAAGCCTCTATCCAATGCTTCATGGTTACTTGGGATGTTTCGCATGGTTTTCCCTAACTGTTCACAAACCGTGCAATATGTAGTTGGGGTTTAGCTTAGTGGTAAGCACTCCATAATACTACATGAAAAATGGGGGTTCAAAACCCATTGGGTGGAGGTACTATAGCAGAACTGTAGTGCTACTGTAGTAGCGGTGATACTGTTGATCGGCGGGTACTGTAGCGGTGGCAGGGCACTATAGCGGTGGCGTCACTATGCAGGTACTGTAGCAGCAGGGTTACTATTAACAGAATGGGATTTGGGCCAAAATTTGGGCCTACGGGCTATGTAATGGGCTACAAGCCCACTGGGCCTTCGGGCTATGTAATTGGTCTCCCTCTACCCAATTAAAAGAGTTCTTTTCTTTGCTTTATTAATAAAAACGAGGCTTTTGCCCCAACCTTTAAAAAAAAGTTCTCAAACCGTGCAACATGTCCCGAAACACATTTTCCTTCTCTTTGGTGCCATGAACCCCTAGAACACTCTGAGTCTTCATTCAATATTGGAAAACACTTATTTAATTCAAAAAAGGGACTTAACATGAACTGTATACAAAAAATACCTTAAGGAAAAATTTGGGATCTTACACACAATGTGATCCACCATAGGAGAATTAAGTTTGATATTTGATATATTATGCATTTCGATTTATAGGATACAATGTTCAAGATTTTAATATATCAAAAAACCCTCATTTTATCTTGATTAGGTTAATCTTGACCACAACTGAAGTTAATAAAACATAGTTTTATGAATTAGTTAAATATAGAAAACAATAACTATAATAATAATGTTCCAAGTATTCGAAGTCATCTTTTCTACTTTATAGGTATCATATAAAGTTTCTCTATGAAATTACATAGAATGAAATTTCCATGATGTTAGAGTTTATTCATTATTCATTTAATGAATCTATGATTACTACATCATTTTTTGATATGAAGAAAATAATCAATAAACTTGACTTGATTATAAAAATATAAATGAATACCCTGATGATTTCTTCCTTTACTAGGGAGAAGTGTATGAAAAATAAAAATTCATAAGATGCCATACAAGTAGAGGGAAGATAATGAACAACAACGGGATTAAAAATCAATACAACCCTATGATAAAATAGAAGAATAAAACCACTTCAAATGTATTGTGTTACTTTCCACTGTACCACAATTGCAAATATTATTCATGTCATTTAAGACCGCATACAACGTGACGTGGGATACTCAGGATTGTAATAATGATGGCCTGATGAGACATAAAAAATATTGAACATTATGGAAGGTGTTTGATTCATTATATCCATATTTTTCTTCATATCCAAGGAATGTGGGTTTGGGATTATCTACTGACAGTTTTAACTCTTTAGGTACTTTAAGTACTAATTATAGAATTTGGCCAATTGTTTGGATCCCCTATAATCTACCTCCATAGATGTGTAAGAAGAAGTCTTATTTCATTATTTTTAGGATTATTCTTGGAAATAAAATATTTTTAAATAACATTTATGTATACCTTCAACATATAATCAAATAATTATGGGAATTATGTGATCATGGTGTGGAAACATGTGATGTTTTAATGAAAAAACTATTCAAAATACATGTTATTTTAATGTGGACAATTAGGGACTTTCCTGGACTAGAAAAATTTTCTGGAAGGACACTCATAATGTTTTATATTATCTAGTCTGTAATTTTGATTTTGAATCTCAATGATTACCTTAGAGTAGAAAATGGTGTTTTATGTCTCATCATTGATTTCTTGATGATTTTAAAAAAAAATTGGATCATAAAGATACAATTATATAGAGATATTCAATTGAGAAAGACACTAAAGTTATTATATAGTTTATAAATATTTAGAAAATTAATGAATGTCACTATTCAATTTGGAAAATGTAATTAGTTTAAAGAATGTGTGAAAAGGTTTCTAGGTATAGTATCTGAAGCAGCAGGAACGCAAAATTTGAATAAAATGAGTATATTTGTTAAACACCCTTATTGTGAGTTTAATTTGATACATTATAATCCTGATGTAATTCATATTGAGAATAAAATCAATGAAAATGTAATTTCTACATTGATTAATGAACATGGAAAATCAAATTATTGCCTTAATCCTCATAAATATTTGGAATCAATGAATATAAGTCATAGTTTATGAGAAACTAAGAATTTAAAGTATCTTTTGGCTATTTTTCCAATGAAAATCATGAGAAATATGTATTCCATAGAACTTAAAAGAATGTAAAAGTTCCATATGGATATTCAAGTAATATTTCAAGGTTCTTTGACTTAAAAAATAAAAATTTACATGGATTAAAATATCATGACTCACATATTCTTATGGAGTAGTTTTTGTTATTGGCATTTCATAATATGTTAAAATAAAAAGTAACTAAAAATATACCTAAGTTGTATACCTTTATCATATAGATTTATTAAAAAACTATACAACCAACTAATCTTGATAACTTCAAGAAAAAAAATTGACACATTTCCATTTTGAGATGTTATTTCTCCCTTTATTATTCATAGTCGAGATTCATTTGACTGTTCATTTAGTTGAAGACGATAAACTCGGTAGACTAGTACACTATCAATGGATGTATCTTATTAAGAGGTAAATTGATATTATTTTAATTTTTATTGATGAATTCAATTTTATAAAATCATTGTGTAAATTTTTTTAATATGTTCCTTATTTTTTCATTAGGTAGTTAGGTCATTTTAAATCATATGTGAGAAATAAAGCTCCACCAGAAGGCTCTATTGCTAAAATTTACATAGATTAAGATTTCTCAACCTTCTATTTTAGATATTCGGATGGGATTGAGACTAAATTCTATCATGTTGCCTTTTTTGATGACATATCCACTAATGCTCATTTTTAAAATCAACTAGTGTAATTTACAACTATTGGACAACTAATTGGAAAGGAATTAAAATTTACACTGATAGAATTAGATTCTATTCAAGCACATAAATATGTGATACTCAATAGTCTTATTGAAAATATATTTATTTAAGAATTGTGATTTCAAACAAATATGAAACTAAGGGGTGCAGATCGAAATGAGATGGATTTAAAAACTGTTTATAAGTAGATTTCTGAATGGTTCACCCATCATGTAAGTATATACTAATATTCATATTATTTTAATATATTTATTTCATAAATGTTAAAAGTAAAACCTTATATATTATTGTCTAGATAATGAATATCAATAATCTAGATTAAATATAAAATGATTTTATGTGTTTTTCTTGAGGTCCTCTAAGGTAGGATAAGATATTCGATGCATACAATATTTATGGCTTCAAGTTTTATACAATTTATCATGAATATTACATGAAAACTAAAAATAGTGATGTATTTGCACTTGCATAGGTGGGATAATATGGAAATTTGATTGATATAATCGAATAAAACTGTCATGGTTAATTTTAAATTGCCTTATTAAAATGAAATTGTGTCAATAATGATATTTTTGTATTGAAAGATTCGTTACATATTTTAACTTCTCTCGGTTGATTCATACTGGTGAGAGTTCATAGAATGATCTAATTATATTGGATTTACAAGAGGAGACGGTTGATTATTTAGATTATGAAATACAAGAAGTTTGGAATGTTTTGTACACTTAAAAGAGAAATACTTTTATGATATGAATGATGAATATCATTTAGTACTTTGTGACACTGAACCTCATCAACTGGAAAACACTGGACATTTTTTAGTGAAAATATTGAAACAATATAACTTGAAATAAAGGTTAAAATAAAGTACTTTTAACAATGGATTTGGATAATAATAAATACAATGAATATTAAGATAATTTAATGTATAAATTGGTAATGAAGATATATATAATTTATCATTTATAAGTGTTTCATACATATATATATATATATATATTGTTCCATTATTCCTTTTTTGTAGTAATATTTTACTTATATATTTTTATATATTTAATATATTATGAAACATTGGAATTAAAGGAACGTTGTGAAAAAAATTGAGATCCAATCCAATCAACATCTTAAAGAACACAACCACTATGATCAGATTCGGTGGATTTGAGTGATTATAATAAACCAGATACTTCTAAAAAACCTGTAATCCCTCTCTAATTTTATTGGTATCCCATAATTTTATTCACCATAGGTGATGGATAATTCTTTCACCCATCCATATAGGGGATATTAGAGATCTACCATTACTGGTACAAATGTCACTGTAAAAAAAACTATATATTTTATTAATTTTTTAATGTATTTTTCAAACAGATAAATATAATAATAGAAGAGATATAAATATGAATACATAATATGTATGGGACCAAAAATAATTCAAGATTATCATTCCATTTGATGATTTTGGGGTAACTATTAGTTATTTTTTTAGAATATATAGACATATTCGAGGGAATCCTTCTTGCAAGATAGTGAGTTTTCTGGTTAATTATAAATATTGTAGTCATATTCCCAAAACTTGAAAAAGTGAAGTGTTTGATAACCAAGTAATGGTAATATTAATTTAATATTCACTGATAACTAATTTATAATACATTATTAAAATTATTAATATACTTATAAAGTGTAATGTTTTTTACTATATGTTTTTTCATTTTGATTCCCCTA
Source organism: Viscum album (assembly GCA_963277665.1). NCBI lineage: Eukaryota > Viridiplantae > Streptophyta > Magnoliopsida > Santalales > Viscaceae > Viscum > Viscum album. The sequence continues at coordinate 1,467,477,786 of OY728159.1, read as the reverse complement.
AACCATTTTCTCACCCACAGACTCTGAAAAATTTGGGCAACAAAGAAAGGGATTATAAATGGAGATTATGAAATGAATTAAATAAAAACTATCTGAGATCATAAAAAATTTATGATAAACTTCATGAAGTAATTGATCATGACTATTGGAATGTGTTTTTCGATACTAATAGAGATGTGTCTCATGAGGTAATTTTATATTTTCTAGTATCTCATTAGCATAAGAAAAATAAAATTAAAATTTTTATTAGTGTTTCTATTTTTATAGGAATTTTATAAAAAAATATTGTGAATCATGAGAAACATGGAATTCCCCATATCTCTATGCCTAAGAGTTTTTCAAGAAAAAGAACAATCTTGGTTGTATTTTATCCACTATTATTTATTTTATTTTATTATAGTCAAATTATTTTTATAACTTGTATTTTATTATAAAGGCTAATGAATAGGTCACTCTATTGGTTGGAAAGAGGAAAAATATGTGGCTTAAAGTTCATAGGAAACACGATGGGAGTTTTTTGAATGAACCTACTAGAGATGTTAGAGTAATTATTTTTCATTACTATTTAATTTTATTTCATTACTATGAAAAATATTAATGAAAAATATATTATAACAAAAAACACCTTAAATATAATTAAATGGGGTCAACTACCTAGATTAAATTGTACCAATTAGCTCTATTGGAACCATTTGATCCATCTATGTAATCCTATTTAATTGGGTTTAAGGTGTTTTTGAGTTTATAATTTTTTATTATTATTATGTTTTTATAGTAATGAAATAAAATTAAATTGTAATGAAAAAATTATGAATTAAATAATATTATAAAGTTTAGTTAATTTAAAAAATAATTGTTAATGTTGTTTTATTAATTGTTTAAAATTCAAGAATCTTGGGATACAAACACTTTAAAATCATCATCGGTTTCCCGGAATGATGCAGTTTCAATCATTTTTAGGAAGGAGCATCTTGGGCATGTATGGGGGTGGGTTCTAGGACTACTACATCAGTTGCCTATGGCAGGGCATCATCATCATTTACTACTACACACAATAGAGTTTTGAGTAGTTTGGTTGATCAAGAAGTAGAAAGTGAAATGGTAAGGTGGAAGGAAAAAAGTTCAAGAACATGAATCTTATAAGAAAACATATGATCATTGGTGGTCGGTAATGAAAAATGCATTAGTTTCTATATTTTAGAAGATATGGGGAACAATCCCAATAGAATTTTTTATCCTTATAGTTCATCCTACCATGGTGAATTCTCAACACCATAAATCATTCAGACATTTTAAAATAACACATTAAACTATCATGAATAAAACTAAAATGATGCTTTTATATTGAAAGCACATACCTTGATTCATCCAGAACACATCAATTATCAGATTGACATGTGTTCAATTCTTACACATCAAAAATTAATTATAGACCATTGTTTAAAATTTTTAAAATAACCCTATATATTTTTCTTGGTTTTGGCTTTTTGAAATGTGTTTTAAAGTAAAATGACACTTATATTGAAAAAAATAAATTCAATTCATCTCACCAACTCCAAATTTTCAGTTGACATGTGGTTGATTCTTACACATCAAAAATATATTTTGAATCATTTACCAAATTTTTTAAAATAATATGATCTTGTTTACTTGAATTTGACAATGTGATATGTAACGTCCCGGATCCGGGTGCCACTCAACGGGTGCTCCGAACCCAGTTGGTCACATGACATCAAGCTCATTTCCCCAAACGCCAGAGGCTGCCGACTAGAAGCGAAGGCCTAGGTATGATAGTGGGGAAACTATGCCCTCATTTGTCAAAGTGTAGCATAGTGGAAATAGATATAAACATACAAAAGCAGATGCAGTAAACAATGCCCAACTAAAATGGATAATAGTACAGAAGTAAAATATAACAACAGTCATATATATATGATGATTCATTATGTCTCTAAGTCTAGGAAAGCAGCCAAAACAGGATACACTACAATCTAGAATATGCCAATACAAAGTAAAAGTACAGCAATGGAAAACAAAACAGTGCAGTAGGAACTCAGCCGCATTGCAAACCTAAGATCGGTCCCATGGTCTCCCACTCCTCCACAATAATCAAGTACCTATATAGGGACTCTTTCCCTTATCAACACCTATAGCAATATAATCTGTTTGGGCCAAAGACATGACCCAAATAGGATGTGAGAAATAAATCCCAGTAGGGAACCACCAAAGTCCCATGCCCAACTGTCAATGTACAGAAATAAAATGTAGAAAACTAGGAAGTACTCAAAAGTAACTATCTCTACCAATTAAATTGCCATTTTATTAATTATTTATCAATCCCAAGATTGTGCTTTAGCTTGGAAGGTAAGACATAATAAATCACCATAGTGAATATACAAAGTAAATATTGTCTGCAGACATGAAATTCCTTACCCTTAGGTAATCAGAATTGAAACCTGCAGGTGACTGCCCACAGGCATAACGAATATTGCCTGCAGGCGTACGAGGTGTCACCCACAGGCACAGAAACTACTGCCCATAGGCATGAGAAAAGTTTCCCACAGGCTAAACGAAACATTGCCCTCAGTATAAGCAAGTAACTAGGCCTAGCCCAACACATAAGCAAGCAATTTATATAAAATTTCTCTCAAGGCAATTCAAATCATGCTAAAAATCACGGTATACCCACAGGTATCCTTCCCAAATAGCTAAACAAGGAAAAATCACCCACAAGGTGGCCCTGGATCCAAGCAATGATCCCAATCAACATTTTATATTTATCATTAGATTATCTCTGTAGTTCTAGATATCTAAATTTCCAAGGCCTCAGTCATATGACACCCCAAGCATGGTCATGTAGTACAATGGTACTCAAAAACACTCAATAGTTGGAATTAAACACCAGACCACCTACCTTGATCTTCACTGATCAATATACATGAATGGCGCCTCCCGAAACATCTGAGAACAATATAGATCTGGGAAAAATGATAACCCATTCAAACCCAAATAACATACCCTCAGGAAAAAATGGGTAAGAACGGCCCAAGGAGAAGGAAAAACTCACCTGCACGGTTCCAACGTGATCGATGGAGGAAGAATCTGATTCTCGGTGTGCAGTCGGGAGCTCCTATAAGCTATGGCCTTCTCTCCTGGTGCTCCAAACGCATTCAATTCCTCCTCTAACAAATCAGGAGTCTACTGCCCATTTTCAGAGAAAAAAACAAACTACATGGTGTGTACTCCCAAGTACACGGCGTGTACTTTTCATTTTTTTAACTATTCCTCTGGTGGCTACTCCCACCGCTTTACTGTTCACTTTCCGACTAATTACACGGGATGTATATACAAATTACATGGAGTGTAGTCAGTTTTTACACTCGTCATTGCCAACAGGCCTATACACCCTGTGTACTCATCCCACACGGCCAAAGTACAAGGCGTGTGAAAAATTACATGGCGTGTTCCCACAAAATTTGTTATTTTTCCCCATTTTCCTTATTTTCTCAAAAACACTTAAGGAAAAAGGAAAAGAAGAAACTCGTACCTCAAGAATAAGAACCGAGTTCTTGCAAACTTCCCCCCTTAAAGAAATTCATCCTCGAATTGCCCTTCTAAGGGTGGTGAAGATAAAACTCAGAACAACTCCATCCATTGAAAACTTACGTTTGTCTCCCGCTCCCAGGTTTTGTCCTACACACGGCCATGCTACCATAGCACCCACACGAGAGGAACTGACCAGCTTTGGAGAACCTTCATTCTCATATCCACAATATGAATCAGATGCTCCTCAAAGGACGCATTGGCCTGAAGCTCAACCTCCTCGGGCTGAAAAACGTGAGACAGGTCTGAGTGATGACAAAGTAGCTGAGATGCATGGAAGACGTTTTGCATGGCCTGATACCTCTGTGGTAACTGCAACCGATAGGCGATTGGCCCAAATCTCTCCAAAATATAAAAGGACCCCACATACCTTGGTGAAATTTTACCTTGTCTCTTAATCCGACTGTGTCCCAAACTCGGTGAAACACGCAAGAAAACTTGATCCCCAACCATGAAATCCAAGGGTCATCTATGGTAGTCAGCATAATATTTCTGATGAGACTGTTCAGTAACCATCAGCTTCTGAATCAACTGGACCTGCTCTGAATAATCTTATACGAGACGGGGTCCCAGTAAAGCTGCCTCACCTGCCTCTAACCAGCACAAGGGTGATCAGCATGACCTACCATATAAAGCCTCGTAAGGTTCCATCTCAATAATTGATGTGTTCGGTATGAATCAAGGTGCGTGTTTTCAATATAAAAGCATCATTTTAGTTTTATTCATGATAGTTTAATGAATTATTTTAAAATTTGTGAATGATTTATGGTGTTAAGAATTCACCTTGGTAGGATGAACTATAAGGATAAAAATTTCTATTGGGATTGTTCCCCATATCTTCTAAAATATAGAAACTAATGCATTTTTCGTTACCGACCACCAATGATCCTATGTTTTCTTATAAGATTCGTGATCTTGAACTTTTTTCCTTCAACCTTACCATTTAACTTTCTACTTCTTGATCAACCACACTACTCGAAACTACATTGTGTGTAGCAGTAAATTATGATGATGCCCTACCATAGGCAACTGATGTAGTAGTCCTAGAACCCACCCCCTATACATGCCCAAGATGCTCCTTCCTAAAAATGATTGAAACTGCATCATTCTGGGAAACCGATGATGATTTTCAAGTGTTCATATCCCAAGATTATTGAATTTTAAACAATTAATACAACAACATTAACAATTATTTTTTAAATTAACTAAACTTTATAATATTATTTAATTCATAATTTTTTCATTTCAATTTAATTTTATTTCATTATTATAAAAACATAATAATGAAAAGTAAATTATAAACTCAAAAACACCTTAAACCCAATTAAATAGGATTGTATAGATGGATCAAATGGTTCCAATAGAGCTAATTAGTACCATTTAATCTAGGTAGTTGACCCCATTTAATTATATTTAAGGTGTTTTTTTGTTATAATATATTTTTCATTAATATTTCTTATAGTAATGAAATAAAATTAAATATTGATGAAAAATACTTACTCTAACATCTCTGGTAGGTTCATTCAAAAAACTCCCATCGTGTTTCCTATGAACTTTAAGCCACATATTTTTCCTCTTTCCAACCAATAGCGTGACCTATTCATTAGCCTTTATAAAAAAATACAAGTTATAAAAACAATTTTACTATAATAAAATAAAATAAATAATAGTGGATAAAATACAACCAAGATTGTTCTTTTTCTCGAAAAACTATGAGGCATAGAGATATGGAGAATGTCATGTTTCTCATGATTCACAATATTTTTTATAAAATTCCTATAAAAATAGAAACATTAATAAAAAATTTAATTTTATTCTGGTTATGTTATTGAGATACTAGAAAATATAAAATTACCTCATGAGATACATCTCTATTAGTATCAAAAAACACATTCCACTAGTCATGATCAATTACTTCATGAACTTTATCATAAATTTTTTATGATCTCAGATACTTTTTATTTAATTCATTTCCTAATCTCCATTTAAAATCCCTTTCTTTGTTGCCCAAATTTTTCAGAGTCTGTGGGTGAGAAAATGGTTTAGGGGAATCAAAATGAAAAAACATATAGTAAAAAACATTACACTTTATAAGTATATTAATAATTTTAAAAATGTATTATAAATTAGTTATCAATGAATATTAAATTAATATTACCATTACATGGTTATCAAACACTTCACTTTTTCATGTTTTGGGAATATGATTACAATATTTATAAATAACTGAAAAACTCACCATCTTATAAGAAGGATTCCCTCGAATATGTCCATAGATTCTAAAAAAATAACTAATAGTTACCCCAAAATCATCAAATGGAATGATAATATTGAATTATTTTTGGTCCCATACATATCCTGTATTCATATTTATATCTCTTCTATTATTATCTTTATCTGTTTGAAAAATCCATCAAAAATTTAATAAAATATATAGTTTTTTGTACAGTGACATTCGTACCAGTAATGGTAGCTCTCTAATATCCCTTATACGGATGGGTGAATGAATTCTCCATCACCTATGGTGAATAAAATAATGGGATACCAATAAAATTAGGGGGAATTGCAGGTTTTCTTGAAGTATCTGGTATATTATAATCTTTCAAATCCACCGAATCTGATCATAGTGGTGGTGTTCTTTAAGATGTTGATTGGCTAGGATCTCAATTTTTTTTCTCAACGTCCCTTTAATTCTAATGTTTCATAATATATTAAATTTATAAAAATGTATAAGTAAAATATTTTTACAAAAAATGAATAATGGAACAATATATATATATGTATGAAACACTTATAAATGATAAATTATAATATATCTTCATTACCAATTTATTAATTCAATTATCATAATATTCATTGTATTTATTGTTATCAAAATCCATTATTAAAAGTAATTTATTTTAACCCTTTATTTCAAGTTATATTGTTTCAATATTTTCAATAAAAAAATGTTCAGTGTTTTCTAGTTGATGAGGTTCAGTGTCACAAAGTAATAAATGATATTCATCATTCATATCATAAAAGTATCTCTGTTTTAAGTGTACAAAACATTCCAACCTTCTTGTATTTCATAATCTAAATAATTAACCATCTCCTCTTGTAAATCCAATATAATTAGATCATTCTATGAACTCTCACCAGTATGGATCAACCGAGAGAAGTTAAAATAAGTAACGAATCTTTAAATATAACACTATCATTATTGACCCAATTTCATTTTAATAAGCCAATTTAAAATTAACCATGACAGCTTTATTCGATTATATCAATCAAATTACCATAGTATCCCACCTATGCAAGTGCAAATACATCACTATTTTTAGTTTTTATGTAATATTCATGACAAATTTTATAAAAATTGAAGCCATGAATATTGTATGTAACACCCCAAGTAAATAAAGAATATGACATTTTCAAATATTTCCATATTTGTGAATAAAATATTAATATAACTTTAAAGGGGACCCTATGCTCGATGACATACCCAATACGCAACAACGAGTTTCATGGGAATCTTACGTTGCACTCCAATAATAAAATAATATTATTTTAAATTGTAGTTAACGCCTAGTCGTTTGTAATAGCGGTAATGAACAGAACTAACTACAAAATGATTATATATGTTTGTCAAATATTTTTTACTTTTTACAATTAATGTTAGAGGATTAAAAATGCGAATGAATCTAATTTTAAGCGTAAACATTCTAATATTCTTTAAAAGGTCGATTAACCGCCTTTTAATTATGAACCTCTTTTAAATCCACTTTTTGACTATTTTATGTGTTATATTTGAAAAAATAAAATTCTTCTTTAGAATCGGGACATCAAAATTTACTTTGTGTAAATTTTTGGTTTTTTCCGATAAAGTTCATTTTTTAATTAATAGTGAAAAATGTTGTATTTTAATTCAAACCCTTCTTTTAATCTAATTTATTTATATTATTAGATTATCTTTTGAATTTGTTTTAAATTTAAATTAGAATATATTTTTACCATTTAATCCAACAGTGGTCGTTGGAATTAATTTCATCTTGAAATTGGACTTAAACTAGTGTCAATCTTTTGATACTTATTGTTTCATAAAAACATGATCTTTTCTCTGACAGCGGGAATTAATTATTAAATTAATTAATGTAACTTATATGTTTTGAATTTTTTTAAAATAGACATCATTTTTGAATTCGGAATATCAAATATATCTTAGGGTGAATTTTTGGTATTTTTCTAAAAAACTTCAATTTTTGATGAATAGTGAAACCACTAAGCGGTACTTAAAAAACTGATTTTTCGTTTAAATGAAATTTTACCACCTATGTGTTTTTAATTTCAAAAATCTGACATACATGGTTGTCATTAAGGAGTAAAATGTGGTTCAATGGGATTAAAATAATTTTTTTGGTGAATAGTTACATTTAAGTTTTAATCGCGATTAAAGGTAATTAGTGTAATTTAAGGTAAAAATAATGTTTTAATAATTTGAAATGACCTAGACACATGTACAACCCTAATTGGATGTGTCTTGGCCGACCAATACAATCCATGGGTCAACTTGGGGACCCCATGGAGCCACTTTGGTAGGAAAATGACATAAATAACTTTTTATTTAAAGTTAAAATTAAAATGTCACAAACATGTGTTGTTTTACTAAAACAATTTTTACATGGGGTTATACAAGTCATATTTTTGACTATAAATATTAATTAGAAAGATAAAAAGATTTCCAACATCATGATATATGTTTTATAATTTTTAGACACTAAATAAACAAAATTATTTATGACACCATGATGATGCAGCGATTACCTCATTATTTAACGATTTAAATAAAATGAAAAGATAATGTAAAATATAAGACCTAAACATGTCACAAACCTATAATAGGGGTTTATTTCAAAACCTTATCACCTTATACTAAAAATATATCCTTTTGGGACCTTTAAAATCTGAAAATCATTATATAATAAAGTAATATTTTATAACTTTCCAAGAGTACCCCTCCTCTCCTCTTATAAAAGGCCCCCTCCTCTACCACCTTACCCACACCTCTCAAGCCTTTGTCTCGGCCAACCCCTGGCCATTTCATCTCTACAAATCCCTCTATTAATAATTGAAGCCTCACTTTGGTCAGAATCATTTCCAATGAAGCCTTTGATCTCAAATCAAAGAGAGTTATCAGATTTAAAGGTAGTGTCCTCTCTTGTGTTCTTATGTTTTATTTTGCTTCTCCAACCCTCTATACTCTTCTTATTCCTTTCTTTTGTAACAAAACCAATATCTTAAATATATTAGGATGTTGTTATGTGAATGATTCTAGCTACACTTACACACACCTTTGTCTAATGGTTAATGAACATACTGTTTCTGTGGATGGTGAATTACTGCCTCACGAAACGATGATTGTTCAATATTCTTTTAACACCTCCAATGGTGGCCATTAAGATGTCACTATATTTATATATAATATATAAAATGTTTATGTTTTCCTTAAGATTCTGTATTTTCCATCTATGGCATACCTATATGGTTTCCTTTATGGTTAAATGCGATATCTTCATTTTAGGAAGTGCGGACTACCGCCCCCTCAATGTGATTTGATTCGTTAATTCCATATGTGGGACGTATAAAGGATGGAATTAATGGTATTAAATATGATATCCTACTGGAATTATAATATACCTTTATATAATTATTATTTCATTCCATTTAATACAAAAAAAAGAAATTAAAGTAGCATTCATGCATATGTACGACTTACCGTCTCCATGAACGATACATTTCATTTCTTATCTCCAAATGTTATGTACTATTATAGGTGCATATATATAATGGATATATATGTAATATATTACATATAAATGATGGATATCATTCTGGAATTATAATATATATATATATATCTCTCTCATTTTTTTAATTCCATTAATATGATAAAAAATGAAAGTAGCGTTCATGCGTACGTACGGCCTACCGTCTCCATGAACGGTGCTTTTAATTTTTTATCTCCAAATGCTATGGAATAGTATAAAATGAATATATACTGGATATATATGATATTTAAAACATAAATACTATTCTGGATATGATGTACCTATAACTACATGGAAAATTCTTTTCCAACAAGTTCAATTTTTACTCATGTACCGAACATCGACAAAAACGTCTGATATGAACTCACTTTATAAACCAATTATTATAACATTATAATATGTGATATGAACTGAATAATAATATTTAAATGAGGTCCTTAAGAAATTATAAATTGACCAAATTTTATTACTCAATAGATTAAAGAACGATCGAGTCTTGTCGGACACGAGGTAAGGGATCTTACCCCTCCCTTTCTTTTTAAGTACTCTCCTTTATGTCACTTCTTTTAAGAACCTATTTGTTATGTTGGGGGATGTTATTTTATATTCCTATTTCTGTAAATTTTATTTTAATATGATGAGATACCCTATTTGATCTCATCAATCCATTTTTGATGTTTTAAGTGGCGTCGTTAGGCTGCCGAGTTTTCGTAAGGGATTTTTCATCTCACTTTTATTCCCTTGAGATTTATGCCACATTTGCCACCATTTCCTTTGAGTGGTGTATGTAATTCCCATTATTATACTCCTTTTATAATATAATTCCATTTATGGGTATTTACATATTCATTGTATGACACTTCTTCAATGGGGTGTACGTTTCGAAAGTTACCCAAGTCGGTAAGGGAACCATTCACCCTCCTCTTTTTAACAGACTTCTTTTGTTATGTCTTTTAATTCACATACTATTATGTTGGGATATGTTCTTCTATATCCTTATTGATGTAAATTTTATGTCCAAGTGATGAGATACCCTTTTTATCTCTCATCAACTCATTTTCTGAATTTTGAAGTGACGCCGTTAGGCTCTCGAATTTTACCAAGGGAACTTTTTAACCCAATTTCGATTTCTTTGGTTTCAACATGTAGTTATTGAATATGTCATCCTTTGAATATGTGTGAATGAAATTTTATTGTTTTACACTTAATATACACTTATATTTGGTTTATTTATATTTGTCACACATAATTTTGAGATTGATTTATCCTTAATTTATGGATACCTTCTTTATAAGGGATTTCATCACATTTTACATTTCTATTTAGACTTCATTGTTGTTATGAACCAATTAACTCTTATATGGTGTATATACTGTCCTTGGAATATTATATCATTAATTCATTTATTCTCATGATATTATAAAGTTCTGATTAAATGTTATTCCTCAATTATTGTATTCAAGTGTCTCTAATATTGGTAAAAACCCTTTAAGAAAAATATCGCTTTAAATGTTTTAATGATTTATTCTTATTTATATCCATGTTTTCAAAATGGTTTTAATGATTTATTTATATGGATATTAATGGTTTAAAATGTTAAAAGATTCAATGTGGTATGGGACACTTTGATTCAAAAATCTCTTTATTAAATGTTTTAAATGGTTTTGAAAATGGTTTTTTTAATGGATTAATTATTTCAATATCCTAAAATGTTATATTGTGATTGAAATGTGGAAATGTTATGTTTCCTTTATGAATGTTTTATGTGATACATTTATGTTATGGTTCTTAGGAATTGTTATGAAAACGGGTGGTTCCGTGATAAACTAAGGGCAGGTGAGCCCGATATAGGTCTCCAATGCCTTGGGTAATGTGAAGGGGTTAAACGTTAAGGTTTCTCCAAATAGATTTAGGGAATATACTATGATGGGTATTCCAAACATAACCAAAAGGGTTACTCCCTGTGTAAGAATGTTATGAATGCCTCAAGTTACCTTTATGCCTTATGATTTCTATGTTTTATTCATGATTTGATGAAGTATGTTAAAGTGCTTATGTTTTATATGTAAAGTATGATTTCATTGATTCTTATGTATACATGTACTCATGTTTCCTTTCCATATTTTTATATCCCTTACTGATCTTTTTATGCTAATCCCAAGTTTTTGAAATGTTTTTCACAGGTTAAGGGAATGGTACATGATATGATGATAGTGTCAAGGAAGTGTCAAGAAAAAATCCATGTTTTATTTTAAATATGTTTTCTAACTTTTATGTAACCACTTTGTTTAAATGTGGAATTTAATGCAAGTTTTATGAACTAATTCTCTAAAACTCTAAACTTGAAAAGATCCTTAATGTGTAATCTTGTAATAACTCAAGATTAATTAAGGTTTAAGGCTGGGTCCTTATAGTTGGTATCAAAGGTCGATTTAGATAACTTTAGAGGTTAGGGTATTCTATAGGCATAAGTGACATTACCATAATGGTTAGGATTTCAGAAAGAGTCCTGGTTTTAGATAAAGTGAATGAGTAAGTATATCTTAGTGTTTATCTTCCTCTTTAGTACATGATGGTTTTTTTGACATACTCACACTGACATTTTTTTTTTAGTGAATGGATGGATCTAGCAGGCACCAAAGTGACAATAGGTTTGAAGGAAACTGTGGTGGTTCTCTGATTAAGAGACTAGATGAAATGGGGGATTCAATGAGTAATATCATGGTTGTTCTAAACCAACTATCAAGGAGTCACGATCAACCACTTGAACCTTGGTGAGTTCTCTAATGCATCATGTACGAGATGACCAAGTCGATGTGGAAGTTCATGTAATAATTATAAAGTTAACCATTAGGGTTTATATGATCCTTACTTTTTAGGTAATTATGGGTTACTCTATGATATGATGGAATATGAAAGGAATGAGATAAAATTGAGGTTAAAATATGTTATGGTTATTTTTGAATATTTTATCTTGTTTTGGGGAAAGTTTTAAGAATTATATTGTTTTGGAAAAAGGACAACATGCAGACCGTGTGACATCCCGTCGCGTCGGACAAAGCTACGAAAATCGAACCCACAACCAAAGTGTGATTGGTATTTATTGCCTACCACTAGACTATGTGAAGTCCCTCGTTAGTATGACTTATTCTTTTTAGTTAGATGATTTTATGAATTAAGAGTAAGTTGATTTTGGGTTATCTATGGAAATGATTAACCTATCATGGAGGATATTTTATTAGGTTAATTACTTTTCAGTATGAGACTTTAAGAGAAACTAATGTTATTTGGAGATAAATGTTAACTTGTACCTTGGAAGACTATGTGATTAAATCCTTCAAATATTTGGGTTTCAATCTTAGTTTGGTTTACCTTGAAGAATTGTATGGACAAATTGTTTATTGAATGGTCTTCGTTGAACATTGGGTTTTGTTGGAAAAATTTTGGAGATTAAGAATAGATTTTATTTTTTATAAAGGATTATCCATTTGTGGATTATCTGATCTTGTTCTAACAATTTTTGTTTTGGTTAAGGTCTAAAGACATGGGAAATATATAGTTCTCTTTTTTGGATTAGGTGATTATATAGAAGTTGATTATAGCTCTCTTAATATTAGAAAGTCATCCTAAATACTCGTCTTTTAGAGAAAATATGATTTTGTGTAAGAAATATAGTAGGAGATGAGAGTCTACATGACAAGTAAGTATGTTCCATTAAGATAAAAAATAAATTCCTCAATGAAAAGTAACTTAAAACAAAAATTTTGTCTATTAACTTTTCCTACTGGGGAATCGAATACCATTTAACCCACCACAAGTTTGTGATTTTCTTATGGTTAACTTTCTCCTAGACATGTTTACTATCACTCTCCCTCAGAACATGACCCTTTGTTTTTTCTTCCATGTCCATGTTTTCCGACATGGAATCCTAGTATGGGTTAACTCGGGTGACATTTTTAATTCTCTTTCTTTATTTTAAAGTGATAGTTTACTAACTCTTGTTCTGAGGTGGGATTTTCAATGAAGTTTCCAAGCCCAATATTAAAATTGCGAGGAATAAATTCCCTAAAGGGGGGAAGGATGTAACACCCAAGGTAAATAAATAATATGACATTTTCACATTTATCCATATTTGTGAATAAAATATTAATATAAATTTAAAGGGGATGTTATGCTCGATGGCGTACCCAATACGCAACAACGAGTTTCTTGGGAATCTTACATTTCACTCTAATAATAAAATAATATTATTTTAAATTGTAGTTAACGCCTAGCCATTTGTAATGGTGGTAATGAACAGAACTAACTACAAAATGATTATATATGTTTGTCAAATATTTTTTACTTTTTACAATAAATGTTAGAGGATTAAAAATGCGAATGAATCCAATTTTAAGCATAAACATTCTAATATTCTTTAAAAGGTCGATTAACCGTCTTTTGACGACGAACCTCTTTTAAATACACTTTTTGAAAATTTTATGTGTTATATTTGAAAAAATAAAATTCTTCTTTAGAACGGGGACATCAAAATTTACTTTGTGTAAATTTTTGGTTTTTTTCCGATAAAGGTCATTTTTTAATGAATAGTGAAAAATGTTGTATTTTAATTCAAAACCACCTTTTAATCTAATTAATTTATATGATTAGATTATATTTTGAATTGGTTTTAAAGTAAAATTAGAATATATTTTTACCATTTAATCCTATAGTGGTCGTTGGAATTAATTTCATCTTGAAATTGGACTTAAACTAGTGTCAATCTTTTGATACTTATTGTTTCATAAAAACACGCTCTTTTCTCTAACAGCGGGAATTAATTATTAAATTAATTAATGTAACTAATATGTTTTGAATTTTGTAAAATAGAAATCATTTTTGAATTCAGAATATCAAATATATCTTAGGGTGAATTTTTGTATTTTTCTGGAAAACTTCAATTTTGATGAATAGTGAAACCACTAAGTGGTACTTAAAAAACTGATTTTTCGTTTAAATGAAATTTTACCACCTCTATGTTTTTAATTTCAAAAATCCAACATACATGGTTGTCATTAAGGAGTAAAATGTAGTTCAATTGGATTAAAATAATTTTTTTGGTGATTATTAACTTTTAATTTTTAATCACGATTAAAGGTAATTAGTGTAATTTAAGGTAAAAATAATGTTTTAATAATATGAAATGACCTAGACACATGTCCAACCCTCATCGGATGTGTCATGTCTGACCATGAAAATACATGGGTCAACTTAGGGACCCCATGGAGCCACTTTGGTAGGAAAATGACATAAATAACTTTTTATTTAAAGTTAAAATTAAAATGTCACAAACATGTGTTGTTTTACTAAAACAATTTTTACATGGGGTTATACAAGTCATATTTTTGTCTATAAATATTCATTAGAAATATAAAAAGATTTCCAACATCATGATATATTTTTTATAATTTTTAGACGCTAAATAAATTAAATTATTTATGACACCATGATGATGCAGCGATTACCTCATTATTTAACGATTTAAATAAAATGAAAAGATAATGTAAAATATAAGACCTACACTTGTCACAAACCTATTGGATGGGTTTATTTAGAAACCTTATCACCTTATACCCTAAATATATCCTTTTGGGACCTTTAAAATCCGAAAAGCATTATATAATAAAGTAATATTTTATAACTTTCCAAGAGTGCCCCTCCTCTCCTCTTATAAAAGGCCCCCTCCTCTACCACCTTACCCACACCTCTCAAGCCTTTGGATCGGCCACCCCTGGCCATTTCATCTCTCCAAATCCCTATATTCATAATTAAAGCCTCACTTTGGGCATAATCCTTTCCAATGAAGCCTTTGAGCTCAAATCAAAGAGGGTTACCCGATTTAAAGGTAGTGTCCACTCTTGTGTTCTTATGTTTTATTTTGCTTCTCCAACCCTCTAAACTCTTTTTATTCCTTTATTTTGTAACAAAACCAGTATCTTCCATATACTAGTATGTTGTTATGTGAAGGATTCGAGCTACACTTGCACACACCTTTGTCTAATGGTTAAAGAACATACTATTTCTGTGGATGGTGAATTACTGCCTCACGAAACGATGATTGTTCAATATTCTTTTAACACATTCAAAGGTGGCCATTAAGATGTCACTATATTTATATATAATATATAAAATTTTTATTTTTTCCTTAAGATTATGTATTTCTCATTTATGGAATACCTTTATGGTTACAATTATGGGTAAATGTGATATCTTCATTTTAGGAAGTGCGGACTACCGCCCCCTCAAAGTGATTTGATTCGTTAATGCCATATGTGGGATATATAAAGGATGGAATTAGTGGTATTACATATGATATCCAACTGGAATTATAATATAACTTTATATCATTATTATTTCATTCCATTGAATACAAAAAAAAAAGAAATGAAAGTAGCGTTCATGCGTACGTACGGCTTACCGTCTCCATGAACGATATATTTCATTTCTTAACTCCTAATGTTATGTACTATTATAAGTACATATATATAATGGATATATATGTAATATATTACATCTAAATGATGGATATCATTCTGTAATTATAATATATATATCTCTCATTTTGTTTTAATTCCATTAATATGATAAAAAATGAAAGTAGCGTTCATGCGTACGTACGGCCTACCGTCTCCATGAACGGTGCTTTTAATTTTTTATCTCCAAATTCTATGGAATAGTATAAAATGAATATATACTGGATTTATATGATATTTAAAACATCAATACTATTCTGGATATGATGTACCTATAACTACATGGAAAATTCTTTTCCAACAAGTTCAATTTTTACTCATGTACCGAACATCAACAAAAATGTCTGATATAAACTCACTTTATTAACCAATTATTGTAACATTATAATATGTGATATGAATTGAATAATAATAATTAAAGTAGGTCCTTATGAAATTATAAATTGACCAAATTTTATTACTCGGGAGATTAAATAACGATCGAGTCATGTCGGACACGAGGTAAGGGATCTTACCCCTCCCTTTCTTTTTAAGTACTCTCCTTTATGTCACTTCTTTTAACCACCTCTTTGTTATGTTTGGAGATGTTCTTTTATATTCCCATTGCTGTAAATTTTATTTTAATATGATTAGAGACCCTATTTGATCTCATCAATCCATTTTTGATGTTTTAAGTGGCGATGTTAGGCTGCCGAGTTTTCGTAAGGGATTTTTCACCTCACTTTTATTCCCGTGAGATTTATGCTACATTTTCCACCATTTCCATTGAGTGGTGTATGTACTGCCCATTATTATACTCCTTTTGTAATATAATTCTATTTATGGGTATTTACATATTCATTGTATGACACTTCTTCAATGGGGTGTACGTTTCGAAAGTTACCCAAGTCGGTAAGGGAACCTTTCACCCTCCTCTTTTTAAAAGACTTCTGTTGTTATGTCTTTTAATTCACATACTAATATGTTGGGATATATTATTATATATCCTTATTGATTTAAATTTTATGTCCAAGTGATGAGATACCCTTTTTATCTCTCATCAACTCATTTTCTGAATTTTGAAGTGACATCATTAGGCTGTCAAATTTTACCAAGGGAACTTTTTAACCCAATTTCGATTTCTTTGGGTTCAACATGTAGTTATTGAATATGTCATCCTTTGAATATGTGTGAATGACATTTTATTGTTTTAAAATTAATATCCACTTATATTGGGTGTATTTATATTTGTCACACATAATTTTGAGATTGATTTATCCTTAATTTAAGGATACCTTCTTTATAAGGGATTTCATCACATTTTATATTTCTATTGAGACTTCATTGTTGTTATGCACCAATTCACTCTTATATGGTGTATATATTGTCCTTTTAATATTATATAATGAATCCAATTACTCTCATGGTATTACAAAGTTATGATTAAGTGTTATTCCTCAATTATTGAATTCAAGTGTCTCTAATTTTGGTAAAAACCCTTTAACCAAAATATCGCTTTAAATGTTTTAATGATTTGTTCTTATTAATATCCATGTTTTCAAAATGGTTTTAAGGATTTATTTATATGGATATTAATGGTTTAAAATGTTAAAAAGTTCAAGGTGGTATGGGACACTTTGATTCAAAAATCTCTTTATTAAATGTTTTAAATGGTTTTGAAAATGGTTTTTTTTAATGGATTAATTATTTCAATATCATAAAATGTTATATTGTGATTGAAATGTAAAAATGTTATGTTTCCTTTATGCATGTTTTATGTGATACGTTTTTGTTATGGTTCTTGGGCATTGTTATGAAAACGGGCGGTTCCGTGATAAACTAAGGGCGGGTGAGCCCGATATAGCTCTCCAATGCATTGGGTAACGCGAAGGGGTTAAACGTTAAGGTCTCTCTAGAGAGATTTAGGGAATATACTATGATGGGTATTCCAAACGTAACCAAGAGGGTTACTCCCTACGTAAGAATGTTATGAATGCCTCAAGTTACCTTTATGCCTTATAATTTCTATGATTTATTCATGATTTGATGAGGTATGTTAAAGTGATTATGTTTTATGAGTAAAGTATGATTTCATTGATTCTTATGTATACATGTACTCATGTTTACTTTCCATATTTTTATATCCCTTAATGAGATTTTTATGCTCATCCCAAGTTTTTGAAATTTTTTTCACAGGTCAAGGGAATGGTACATGATATGATGATAGTGTCAAGCAAGTGTCAAGAAAGAATCCATGTTTTATTTTAAATATGTTTCCTATATTTTATGTAACCACTTTGTTTAAATGTGGAATGTAATGCAAGTTTTATGAACTAATTCTCTACAACTCTAAACCTGAAAAGATCCTCAATGTGTAATCTTGTAATAACTCAATATTAAGTAAGGTTTAAGGTTGGGGCATTATATTGTGTGCATCTAATATCTTATCCTACCTTAGAGGACCTCCAGAAAAACACTTAAAATCATTTTATATTTCATCTAGATTATTGATTTTCATTATCTAGACAATAATATATAAGGTTTTACTTTTAACATTTACAAAATAAATATATTAAAATAATATGAATATGAGTATATACTTACATGATGGGTGAACCATTATAAAATCTACTTATTAAGAGTTTTTAAATCCATATCATTTTGATCTCCAACCCTTAGTTGCCTATTTGTCTGAAATCAAAATTCATAAATAAATGGATTTTCAATAAGACTATTGAGTAGCACATATTTATCTTCTTGAATAGAATCTAATTCTATCAGTGTAAATTTTAATCTCTTTCCAATTAGTTGTCCAATAGTTGGAAATGCCGCTAGTTGATTTTAAAAATGAGCATTAGTGGATATGTCATCAACACATGCAACATGATATAAATTAGTCTCAATCCCATCCGAATATCTAAAATAAAGGTTGAGAAATCTTAATCTATGTAAACTTTAGCAGTAGAGCCATCTGATGGAGCTTTATTTCTCACATATGATTTCAAATGACCTAACTACCTAATGAAAAAAGAAGGAACAAATTAAAAAAAAATTATACAATGATTTTACAAAATTGAATTCACCAATAAGAATTAAAATAATATCAATGTACCTCTCAATTGGATACATCAATTGATAGTGTACCAGTTTACTGAGTTTATCTTCTTCAACCAAATGAATAGTCAAATGAATCTCGATTGTGAATAACGAAGGGAAAAATAACAATAGAATTTTCTATCCTTATAGTTTGTCCTACCAAGGTGAATTCTCAACACCATAAATCATTCACACATTTTAAAATTGAAGTGCCCAGATCAGTGTGAATCACTGAGAGGGGGAGGGGGTGAATCAGTGATCCCTTAAAACTTTTTACTAATTGATTCTTTATCAATTAAACCTCTATGGCTGGTTAAAGCCTCGATCCACTCTTCTTGTATCTCTCAACCTTTCCCGAATGATGCAGTAATGAAAAGGCACAGGACACGAGTATTTACAAGGTTCGGCACCAAAGGCCTACATCCTTTCCATGCTCTCCTAGCATGGATTCTCCCATTATAATCTGTTAGTATTACAATGGTCGATACAGAGTCCCATTGTATCTCTCCTGAGTCCCACAGGAGGGTCTTTATACTGCATCCCACAGTGTTACCAGAGTCCCACTGGCCTACTCTAGAATCCCACTGAAGACTTCTTCTCCCTGAGTCCCACAGGGTCTTCTCCTGGCTCCTCGAGTCACACGAGTAGCTCTTCTTCACTTTAATCTTCTTCAAGTATCTTCAGCAGCCTGGGATAAAGGCTGCTGGCCTTGCTCTTCTTCTGATCACTTGTGGTGAATAGGTCTTCTCGTCTTGCTCAGGCTTTATCACCTTCTTCTAAGGATGACCTGGCCTTCACTCTTCAACTACTGAATACTCAGACAACTGATATCTTTAACTTCAGTCTCGTCCAGTCTCACTTCAACTCTACTTCATGCACTGAGTGCATGGCCTTCTCAAATCTTCAAGAACTTCAAGTCTTGGACTCTTCAGATGCACACCACTGATTTAGCACTGTTCACGTGTGCACGTGCATGCATGAATGCATGCACTCTCCTCTTCTTTCTTCTAGGTGCAATAATCCCTTAAAGGGTTTAATTCTTTTAAGCACACACCTTCACTGCACTTCACACACTTTATCCAAATTGTTCACACACTTAGAAGTGTGTTTTACTTTAGTGTGGAACTTCTTCTTCTTCTTCTAATGTGTATACACTTTTTAGTGCACACACCTAGGTTCGGCCACTTCTTTAATTTGCACACAATTGTTTCACTTTAGCACACACATGAGTTGGCCTCCTCCTCTTCTTGTTGCACACACACACTTTAGTGTTCTTTTAGTTTGTTCTTCAAGGTATGCACACACAAGGTCACAGCCCTCGGCCTCTTCAAATGCACACACTTAAAGTGTGTTCTTCTTTGTTCAAATGCACAACCAAGACTACGGATTATTCAATTCTTACACACACACAAAGTGTGGTCTTCCACTTCTCTTGGAACACACCACTTGGTGTTGTTCTTTGTGCACACACATGGCCTTGGTATTCTTCTCCACTTGGCACACACACGAGGCAAGGCCTCAGCCTTCTTTGGCACACACAACCCGAACCCCTACTGCCTCAAGCAAGCCGTGCAAGAGGGTGCAGCCAATTCTTCTTATCCCACTGCCGCATAGGTCTTCAAGATGCACAAGGGCATGCAAGGTGCGGCATATCTTCACTTCTTGTCCGTGCAAGAACAAGGCACAAGGATCACTTGGCCGCGCAAGTGAAACCTCCTCGGGTGCAAGGGGCAGCCGCGCAAGGCTCAAGTGTGCAAGGGTGCAACACTGCCGCGGGCTCCTTCCTCCTGCCACGCAAGTGTGCGGGCAGAGAGGGTGGCAAGAGACTCAAGCGCGCAAGTATGCGGCTCGGCTCCTTCCTGTCGTGCAAGGGATACGCGCAGGGGACTCCCCTTCACTTCTTTCGCGCAAGGGAAGCGCAAAAGGAACCTCACGGAGCCTCTGATGGCTCCGGGCTTTGCTTCCGCGCAGGGGGCGCGCAGCTCAGTTCTTCGCGAGGCACAAGAGCTCTCACGGGACTTCTCAAAATTTCAGCGCATCAGCAGCTTAACGAGAGCCTCGGCCTCTCTTTTTATAGGCAGAGAAACGCCTCACATCTTCCGCGTGGGATAACTTCAATCCCGAAGATTTCGGATCTTTTAAATCTTTAAACTATCCGAAAATCCCGTTTTTATTCTCTGTTTCACGCGGGATCCATTTATGTTTTTCTCCTCTACGTGCATGCGACTTCGAACGCATGCACGGCCTCGGTTTTGGCTCATCCCATGCAAAACATGAATCAACATAGCCTCGGCACCTTCGGTTTGCCTCGGCCGAACATCAGGTTCTCCATTTCGTGCATGCAGCCTCATTTTAAACCATGGACGAGTTCCATAGGGCCAGACGATCTCAATGGACCCTTAAGCTTCAACAATGGTGGTCGGAATCTTCAAAACTGTCATCAGGAAGGCGCCTGGTTCAGCGGGGCTCGCGGGTGGCTTCGGTCGAGCTCGAGGTGGAAGACGACGCTGGGAGCCGTCGGATCAGGCGAATGAATAAACTTGGACGGCCAGATTAGGTCGCGGCGCGCGGCAGATTAGATGAGCGGCGCCGATCGTCCGCGAGATCAGATGAGCGGCTGGGATTCGCTTCCGGTGGAATTTGCGCGTCCCACATCGAAACGCCGCGGGATTTTGCCGCGGTTTATCAATATGCCGCTCCCTCAACCCCACAATTGAACTTCCTCCTCCACGGTGCCGCCCCGCACCGTGTTCTCCCTGCGGGCGCGCTCTGCGCCCACTATGCTCCCTGCGGGCGCGCCACTGGCGCCCACTATGCACCCTTCGGGCGCGCTCCTGCGCCCACGCTGCGCGGATTTCATCACCGCGTGGCCTCGGGGCTTATACACAGCCCCCTCTGCCTCTGCCGCCCGGGCTGGCCACATGGGATCCCCCCTTGGGCGTGGCGCCTTAGGCCCACATGTGCCTTGGGGGTTGAACCCTTAAGGCTGGCCTTGGCTGGCCAATTTTTTGCAAGTAATACAAGGAGTACTTTGTTAAACAACAAAGTAACCACATGAAAATAAAATGCCAAATGCCAAGAGCCACTCCTTCCTCTTCATTTCCTCTTCTTTATTTCTTCTTCTTCATTAGAATTCCTCAAATTCTCATCAACATTTATTCAACACTTAGGAGTGAAATTCCTGAAGGTTCTTCATCTTCAACCGAACTCTTGAATCAACATGAAATCTCCAATGTGCTTCATTGATCTAATCAGAGATCAAGTTGGACCACTTCCGATTCACATGCACTAAGAGTTAGTACATGGACTTCTTCAGCTCACTTCATCCACTTAGTACTTGTGGATGGATCTTCTTCAACTCCTCATGCATTGTCACTACAATGCATGGTCTTCAAACAATGTTGTGACATTGTATCATCAGGATACAAGTTCTTTGAACTTAAAGAGCAGCTCAACAATCGTCAGATATTACTAGAGAATGTTTCAACCACATCTCCTATGCCACTTAGTGAATTTCCTAAGTGACATGCATCTTAGTACTATGGCCATTCTCTCTTCATCACCAACACCATAACAACCTTTGTCATTCACATCTTGACATTCCTTGACTTCCATTCATTCCAAGACAACTTCATGCCTCATTGACAACAAATGCAACACAATGCACTTCAATCTCCCCCTTTGTATTTGTTGTCAATACACCATTTCAGCACATATGAATGGGTCAATATGTGTGCCAATATTTTCTCCCCCCTTATTGGCAATCAAATGCAAAGGTGTGGTGTGGTTCTCTTTCAAAAATCTCTTCCTCCCTTCGAATAGCATCTTCAAAAAAAAAATCACTAAGAGAGGGATGATGCCACATGTTCTTCTTTAGCAAAGAACCTTTAGTTAATCAACTCTAAGTCTACTTGGGCTAACCCGGTGTAGAAAACAAGAGTGATGTACCCAAGGTACTCAATGCTGTCCAAAATTCTCTACACATGTGAGATCATGCTTAGGGGTTTGAAATTTTTCAGATATAACAATGAATTTGCTAAATCCTGCACAACTTCACAAAACTCATTAGAAAGTTTAGGTGCAAAGATAAAGCTCCCCCTTTCATCCATTTGTCTTCAATCCATACTCCCCCTTAATTGACAATATAAACTCAATTAAGAAACAAGGGATGAAAGTATGATTGGAATACCTTCACTTTTCTCAAGATGGTATTAATCTAAGAATGTCATCTTCTTCAAATTGGCTCCCCCTCAAGGGGTGCACTCCATTTTGTCCAAACCATTCTCCAGCTGAGAAATGATCATCATCTTCAATTCCCTGCAATGTTAGCACATGTAAATACCAATGTATAAGGGAATAAGATGGAACCTCCTTGGTTCATCAATGTGAACAACAAGGTTGAGAAGATTCTCTCAACCGAGATGTCCCATTTTCACCAGTCTTCACACTTGCACATTTGATCTTCAATGATGTTTGTGCTGGTGTGGATCTCAATACATCTTCATGTGAAATCTTCTTCTTCCTTTTTGCCTTAGCAATTGCCAGAACTTCATCTTCAGCTCTCTGGAGATCATTGGAAAGTTGCAACTGATTTGGCCATATGACTAAAGAGTCATTTGGAAGTGTGGCCTCAGTTCTGGAAGTTTCGCATGGTTCTTTGGATGCTGCTAAGCTACCTCTCTTAGGCAACTTATTTTCAATAAATCCCTTCTTCTTCTGGATTGATTGTCTTTTGGAGTTCAGTCTGCTTCTATTTAGTTTCATGGCTTCTTTACAAAGGTCCATGATGTGTCCTTTCTTTCCACAGTAGAAGCATGTTTTCCTGGTGGTCCTACTGGATGCATCACCCTTCTTGGACTCAGACTCCAAGGACTTCTCTTTATTTCTCAAGCACTTCTTGGGAGAATTTTCTACTTTCTTCTTGCTTCCCAATGAATCTTTGTGAGCCAGGTTCTGTGATCTTTTCTTCTTTTGAGCTCTGGATACAGTTGGAGACTGACATGTATCTTTTTGACCACCTTTGCAATCATCCCAGATGTTGTCAAGTAATCCAAATCTATTTGCAGTAAACAGATGTCTCTGGAACTGTGGATGCTGCTTCTTTTCTTCTGGCTTGCTCCCCCTAGGCATGGGCTTCCTCTGTGCTTTGGAATTCAGTGGATTGTACCAACAATCCTTTGCACAATGCCCATACTTGTTACAACACCAACATTGACCCACAAATCTTGACCTCTTATGTACTTCTGATTGCTGGGTACTTTTCTTGACAAGTTGTGTTGTTTCAGGAGAGCCCTGCTTCTTCACTGTCTTCATCCATATTTGTTTGGAATTATTCTCCCATCCTGCACTTTTTGTGGAAACACAATTAGAAGCATCAGTACAAGATGGTATGGATGGTACCTTCTTTTTAGAAGATGTTGCCCTTTCATTAGAGGATGTCTTTCTTTTAGAATCATCCTGCTCAATGCATACTTGAGTAGCAACATTTCTCCTTTCAGCTGACTGGGAGGCTTCAGCTTTGGGTGATTGCAGATTTTTCAATATCACCTCTAGTTCTAAGCATTTCATGTCAAGGGAGTTCTTCTCATCCTCAACAGTTCTTATCCTTCCTTCCCAATTTTCTTTCAGCTGTTCTAACTGGTCTTCATGCACCTTCTTGATTTAAAGCATTGAGTTGTCAAGCTCCTTCACCCTTTTGACTTTATCTTCCAGTTGAGCATCTTTGACAATCATTGAGACTCTGTGCAGCTTCTCCAGTGCATGGAACACTTCTTTGACCATTATCTTAAAGAATTCATTCTCAGAAAGGATTCTCTGCAATTCTTCAGCAGTGTCTTCATATCTTTCATTGCAAAGAGAAACGGTTTCATCTTTAGCCTTCACCAGCTTTCTGAGAGTGTTGGTTATGCCAACCCTTTTTGCCAATTGATCTTCCATTGCATTGGCTTCTTCTTCTAACTGTGATTTTTCTTCTCGAAGATCATGGATGCCTGTAACTATACACTTTTCCACTTCCATGGGGACAGTCTTCTGTAGATATTTGAGTGCATTCTGAAGATCATGAATTGTTCCATCAGCATCACAGCTAGGACAGGCTTTCTTCATCTTCTTGGCCTGTTTCTTCATTCCGTTTTTCAGAGTCTTGGAAGATATCTCCATTTGAGGCTGGTCACTCATTTCCTCCAATCTGCACTTCATAAAGACTCCCTTGGATCTTTTAGAGGTAACCTCGCTCTGATACCAATTGAAGTGCCCAGATCAGTGTGAATCACTGAGAGGGGGAGGGGGTGAATTAGTGATCCCTTAAAACTTTTTACTAATTGATTCTTTATCAATTAAACCTCTATGGCTGGTTAAAGCCTCGATCCACTCTTCTTGTATCTCTCAACCTTTCCCGAATGATGCAGTAATGAAAAGGCACAGGACACAAGGATTTACAAGGTTCGGCACCAAAGGCCTACATCCTTGCCATGCTCTCATAGCATGGATTCTCCCATTATAATTTGTTAGTATTACAATGGTCGATACAGAGTCCCACTGTATCTCTCCTGAGTCCCACAGGAGGGTCTTTATACTGCGTCCCATAGTGTTACCAGAGTCCCACTGGCCTGCTCCAGAATCCCACTGAAGACTTCTTCTCCCTGAGTCCCACATGGTCTTCTCCTGGCTCCTCGAGTCACACGAGTAGCTCTTCTTCACTTTAAGCTTCTTCAAGTATCTTCAGCAGCCTGGGATAAAGGCTGCTGGCCTTGCTCTTCTTCTGATCACTTGTGGTGAACAGGTCTTCTCGTCTTGCTCAGGCTTTATCACCTTCTTCTAAGGATGACCTGGCCTTCACTCTTCAACTACTGAATACTCAGAAAACTGATATCTTTAACTTCAGTCTGGTCCAGTCTCACTTCAACTCTATTTCATGCACTGAGTGCATGGCCTTCTCAAATCTTCAAGAACTTCAAGTCTTGGACTCTTCAGATGCACACCACTGATTTAGCACTGTTCACGTGTGCACGTGCATGAATGAATGCATGCACTCTCCTCTTCTTTCTTCTAGGTGCAATAATCCCTTAAAGGGTGTAATTCTTTTAAGCACACACCTTCACTGCACTTCAGACACTTTATCCAAATTGTTCACACACTTAGAAGTGTGTTTTACTTTAGTGTGGAACTTCTTCTTCTTCTTCTAATGTGTATACACTTTTTAGTGCACACACCTAGGTTCGGCCACTTCTTTAATTTGCACACAATTGTTTCACTTTAGCACACACATGAGTTGGCCTCCTCCTCTTCTTGTTTCACACACACACTTTAGTGTTCTTTTAGTTTGTTCTTCAAGGTATGCACACACAAGGTCACAGCCCTCGGCCTCTTCAAATGCACACACTTAAAGTGTGTTCTTCTTTGTTCAAATGCACAACCAAGACTACGGATTATTCAATTCTTACACACCCACAAAGTGTGGTCTTCCACTTCACTTGGCACACACCACTTGGTGTTGTTCTTTGTGCACACACATGGCCTTGGTCTTCTTCTCCACTTGGCACACACACGAGGCAAGGCCTCGGCCTTCTTTGGCACACACAACCCAAACCCCTACTGCCTCAAGCAAGCTGTGCAAGAGGGTGCAGCCAATTCTTCTTCTCCCACTGCCGCATAGGTCTTCAAGATGCACAAGGGCATGCAAGGTGCGGCATATCTTCACTTCTTGTCCGTGCAAGAACAAGGCACAAGGATCACTTGGCCGCGCAAGTGAAACCTCCTCGGGTGCAAGGGGCAGCCGCGCAAGGCTCAAGTGTGCAAGGGTGCAACACTGCCGCGGGCTCCTTCCTCCTGCCACGCAAGTGTGCGGGCAGAGAGGGTGGCAAGAGACTCGAGCGCGCAAGTATGCGGCTCGGCTCCTTCCTGTCGCGCAAGGGATACGCGCAGGGGACTCCCCTTCACTTCTTTCGCGCAAGGGAAGCGCAAAAGGAACCTCACGGTGCCTCTGATGGCTCCGGGCTTTGCTGCCGCGCAGGGGGCGCGCAGCTCAGTTCTTCGCGAGGCACAAGAGCTCTCACGGGACTTCTCAAAATTTCAGCGCATCAGCAGCTTAACGAGAGCCTCGGCCTCTCTTTTTATAGGCATAGAAACGCCTCACATCTTCCGCGTGGGATAACTTCAATCCCGAATATTTCGGATCTTTTAAATCTTTAAGCTATCCGCAAATCCCGTTTTTATTCTCTGTTTCACGCGGGATCCATTTATGTTTTTCTCCTCTACGTGCATGCGACTTCGAACGCATGCACGGCCTCGGTTTTGGCTCATCCCATGCAAAACATGAATCAACATAGCCTCGGCACCTTCGGTTTGCCTCGGCCGAACATCAGGTTCTCCATTTCGTGCATGCAGGCTCATTTTAAACCATGGACGAGTTCCATAGGGCCAGACGATCTCAATGGATCCTTAAGCTTCAACAATGGTGGCCGGAATCTTCAAAACTGTCGTCGGGAAGGCGCCTGGTTCAGCGGGGCTCGCGGGTGGCTTCGGTCGAGCTCGAGGTGGAAGACGACGCTGGGATCCGTCGGATCAGGCGAATGAATAAACTTGGACGGCCAGATTAGGTCGCGGTGCGCGGCAGATTAGATGAGCGGCGTCGATCGTCCGCGAGATCAGATGAGCGGCTGGGATTCGCTTCCGGTGGAATTTGCGCGTCCCACATCGAAACGCCGCGGGATTTTGCCGCGGTTTATCAATATGCCGCTCCCTCAACCCCACAATTGAACTTCCTCCTCCACGGTGCCGCCCCGCACCGTGTTCTCCCTGCGGGCGCGCTCTGCGCCCACTATGCTCCCTGCGGGCGCGCCACTGGCGCCCACTATGCACCCTTCGGGTGCGCTCCTGCGCCCACGCTGCGCGGATTTCATCACCGCGTGGCCTCGGGGCTTATACACGGCCCCCTCTGCCTCTGCCGCCCGGGCTGGCCACATGGGATCCCCCCTTGGGCGTGGCGCCTTAGGCCCACATGTGCCTTGGGGGTTGAACCCTTAAGGCTGGCCTTGGCTGGCCAATTTTTTGCAAGTAATACAAGGAGTACTTTGTTAAACAACAAAGTAACCACATGAAAATAAAATGCCAAATGCCAAGAGCCACTCCTTCCTCTTCATTTCCTCTTCTTTATTTCTTCTTCTTCATTAGAATTCCTCCAATTCTCATCAACATTTATTCAACACTTAGGAGTGAAATTCCTGAAGGTTCTTCATCTTCAACCGAACTCTTGAATCAACATGAAATCTCCAATGTGCTTCATTGATCTAATCAGAGATCAAGTTGGATCACTTCCGATTCACATGCACTAAGAGTTAGTACATGGACTTCTTCAGCTCACTTCATCCACTTAGTACTTGTGGATGGATCTTCTTCAACTCCTCATGCATTGTCACTACAATGCATGGTCTTCAAACAATGTTGTGACATTGTATCATCAGGATACAAGTTCTTTGAACTTAAAGAGCAGCTCAACAATCGTCAGATATTACTAGAGAATGTTTCAACCACATCTCCTATGCCACTTAGTGAATTTCCTAAGTGACATGCATCTTAGTACTATGGCCATTCTCTCTTCATCACCAACACCATCACAACCTTTGTCATTCACATCTTGACATTCCTTGACTTCCATTCATTCCAAGACAACTTCATGCCTCATTGACAACAAATGCAACACAATGCACTTCAAGAATAACACATTAAACTATCATGAATAAAACTAAAATGATGCTTTTATATTGAAAACATGCACCTTGATTCATACCGAAAACATCAATTATCAGATTGACATGTGTTCAATTCTTACCCATAAAAAATTACCTATAGACCATTGTTCAAATTTTTTAAAATAACCCTATATATTTTCCTTGGTTTTGGATTTTTGAAAGGTGTTTTACAGTAAAATGACACTGATATTGAAAACAATAAATTCAATTCAACCCACCAACTCCACATTTTCGGTTGACATGGGGTTGATTCTTACACATCAAAAATATATTTTGAATCATTTACCAAATTTTTTAAAATAATATGAGCATGCTTACTTGAATTTAAAAATGTGATATGTAACATCCTGGATCTGGGTTCCACTCAACAGGTGCTCTGAACCCGGTTGGTCACATGACCTCAAGCTCATTTCCCCAAATGCCAGAGGCTGCCGACTAGTAGCGAAGGCCTAGGTCTGATAGTGGGGAAACTATGTCCTCATTTTTCAAAGTGTGGCACAATGGAAATAGATATAAACATACAAAATCAGATGCAGTAAACAATACCCAACTGAAATGGATAACAGTAAAGAAGTAAAATATAACAACCGTCATATATATATGATGACGCATTATGTCTCTAAGTCTAGGAAAGCATCCAATACATGATACACTACAATCTAGAATATGTCAATACAAAGTAAAAGTACAGCAAAGGAAAACAAAACTGTGTAGCAAGAACTCAGCCGCATCGCGAACCTAAGCTCAGTCCCATGGTCTCCCACTCCTCCGTAACAATCAAGTACCTATATAGGGACTCTTTCCCTTATCAACACCTGCAGCAATATAATCTGTTTTGGCCGAAGACATGAACCAAACTGGATGTGAGAAATAAATCCCATTAGGCAACCACCAAAGGCCCATTCCCAACTCAGACCTGTCTTTCGTTTTTCAGCCCGAGGAGGTTGAGCTTCAGGCTGATGCGTCCTTTGAGGAGCATTCAATTCGTATTGTTGATAGGAGCATGAAGTTTCTCCAAGGTTGGTCAGTTCCTCTCATGTGGGTGCTATGGTAGCATGGCCATGTGCAGGACGAAACCTGGGAGCGGGAGACAGACATACGTTTTTAATGGATGGAGTTGTTCTGAGCTTTATCTTCACCACCCTTGGAAGGGAAATTCGGGGATGAATTTCTTTAAGGTGGGAAGTTTGTAAGAACCTGGTTCTTATTATTGAGGTATGAGTTTCTTCTTTTCCTTTTTCCTTAAGTGTTTTTGAGAAAATAAGGAAAATGGGGAAAACTAACAAATTTTGTGGGAACATGCCATGTACTTTTACACACGCCTTGTACTTTGGTCAAGTGGGATGAGTACACAGGGTGTGTAGGCTTGTTGGTGATGACGAGTGTAAAAACTGACTACACGCCATGTACTTAGTATATACAGGCCGTGTAATTAGTCGGAAAGTGAACAGTAAAGTGGTGGGAGTAGCCGCCAGTGGGGCGATAGTACACTCCGTGTTTTCAGAAATACACATTGTGTAATCATGTCGACAGATGAACAATATGACGGTGAAAAGTAGCCACCAAAGGAATAGTTAAAAAATTAAAATTACACGCCGTGTACGTGGGAGTACACACCATGTAGTTTGTTTTTTCTCTTAAAATGGGAAGTAGACTCCTGATTTGGTAGAGGAGGCATTGAATGCGTTTGGAGCACCGAGAGAGAAGGCTGGAGCTTGGAGGAGCTCCTGAATGCACACTGAGAATCATATTCTTCCTCTATCGATCACGTTGGAACCGTTCGAGTGATTTCTTCCTTCTCCTTGGGCCGTTATTACCAATTTTTTCCTGAGGGGAAGTTATTTGGGTTTAAATGGGTTATCATTTTTCCCATATCTATGTTGTTCTTAGACATTTCGGGAGGCGCCGTTCATGTATATTGATCAGTGAAGATCAAGGTAGGTGGTCTGGTGTTTAATTCCAACTGTTGAGTGTTTTTTAGTACCATTGTACTACACGCCCATGATTGGGGTGTCGTATGACTAAGGCCTTGGCTATTTAGATATCTAGAACTACATAGATAATCTAATGATAAATATAAAATGTCGATTGGGATCATTGCTTGGATCCAGGGCCACCTTGTGGGTGCGTTTCCCTTATTTAGCTATTTTGGAAGGATACCTGTGCGTATACCGTGATTTTTAGTATGCTTTGAATTGCCCTGAGAGGAATTTTATATAAATTGCTTGATTATGTGTTGGGCTAGGCCCAGTTACTTGATTAGACTGAGGGTAGTGTTTTGTTTAGCCTACGGGAAACTTTTCTCATGCCTATGGGCCGTAGTTTCTGTGCTTGTGGGTGACACCTCGTACTCCTGCAGACAATATTCGTTATGCCTGTGGGCAGTCACCTACGGGTTTCGATTCTGATTACCTAAGGATAAGGAATTTCATGTATGCAGACAATGTTTACTTTGTATATTCACTATGGTTATTTATTATGTTGTACCAACCAAGCTAAAGCACAAGCTTGGGATTGATAAATAATTAATAAAATGGAAATGTAATTGGTAGAAATAGTTACTTTTGAGTACTTCCTAGTTTACTGCATTTTATTACTATACATTGACAGTTGGGCATGGGACTTTTGTGGTTGCCTACTGGGATTTATTTCTCACATCCTATTTGGGTCATCTCTTCGGCCCAAACAGATTATATTGATGTAGGTGTTGATAAGGGAAAGAGTCCCTATATAGGTACTTGATTGTTGCGGAGGAGTGGGCGACCATGGGACCGAGCTTAGGTTTGCGATGCAGTTGAGTTCCTGCTGCATTGTTTTGTTTCCCTTTGTTGTACTTTTACTTTGTATTTGCATATTCTAGATTGTAGTGTATCCTGTTTTGGCTACATTCCTAGACTTAGAGACATAATGCATCATTATATATATATGAATGTTGTTATATTTTACTTCTGTACTATTATCCATTTTAGTTGGGTATTGTTTACTGCATCTACTTTTGTATGTTTATATCATTTTCTGTTGTGCTACACTTTGAAAAATGAGGGAATAGCTTCCCCACTATCAGACCTAGGCCTTCGCTGCTAGTCGGCAGCCTCTGGCGTTTGGGGAAATGAGCTGGAGGTCATGTGACCAACCGGGTTCAGAGCACCCGTTGAGTGGCACCCGGATCCAGGACGTTACATATCACATTGTCAAATTCAATTAAACAAGATCATATTATTTTTAAAAATTTGGTAAATGATACAAAATATATTTTTGATGTGTAAGAGTCAACCACATGTCAACCGAAAATGTGGAGTTGGTGGGTTGAATTGAATTTATTGTTTTCAATATAAGTGTCATTTTACTTTAAAACACCTTTCAAAAAGCCAAAACCAAGAAAAATTTATTGGGTTATTTTAAAAAATTTGAACAATGGACTATAATTAATTTTTGATGTGTAATAATTGAACACATGTCAATCTGATAATTGATGTGTTCAGTATGACTCAAGGTGCATTTTTTCAATATAAAAGCATCATTTTAGTTTTATTCATGATAGTTTAATGTGTTATTTTAAAATGTGTGAATGATTTATGGTGTTGAAAATTAACCTTGGTAGGATGAACTATAAGGATAAAAAATTCTATTCGGATTGTGCCCCAGTGCCCTCTGAGGGTGGTAAGCTATGTTCAAAAGCACATGTGTACCCAGTGCTCTCTGAAAACTCTGCCAAAAATGAGACGTAAAGTGGTCATCCCTATCTTAAACACTAGAATGAGGGACCCCATGAAGACGTACCACATCTCAGATATACAACTTTCTGAGATCATCCACACTGAAGGTCTCCTTGATCGACAAAAAGTGATCTACCTTCGTAATTCCGTCCACAACAACCCACAAAGCATCACTACCCCAAGGTGACCTCAGAAACCCGGTCACAAAGTCCATCGCGACATCATCCCATTTCCACTCCAAAATGGGTAACTGTTGTAACAGTCCAGCTAGCTTCTAATACTCCACCTTCACCTGCTGATAGGTGGAACATCTCGCAACAAAACCAGGTACCTCCCATTTCATACCCAACCACCAATACTGATGTCTCAAGTCACGTTACATCTTGGTGAATCTAGGATGCACTGTCCAAGATGAAGTATAAAACTCCCGCATCATCTCCTCGTGTATATCCCATAGAACCCACACTCATCCATGGATACGCAATACTTCGTCATCACCTATCGTCCAACCAGGAGGAGGGTCCTTACTTTCCACTGACTCCAGTAGAACTAGGCCTTCAGAATCTGATAGTTGTCTCATCCTCACTCTATCCATGAGGGTAGAAGTCAGAGCTAAGAAAGTAATATAGGATCTCCCCTGACTATCGTGCACCTCCAAATGCATCTCAGAGAACAAATCCACGATCTTCCACTCACTATTGGCCTCCTGCACTGCCTATATCTGAGTCCTTCTACTCAGTGCATCAGCAACTGTGTTACCCTTACCAGGTGTATAGGCATGCTCAATGTCGAAGTACTGAAGGTATTCAACCCACCTTCACTATCTCAAGTTCAAGTCACGCTGGGTAAAGATGTACTTGAGAATTTTTTGGTCCGTAAACACCATAAAATGTTCTCCCAAGAGGTAATGTCTCCAACGGCGTAACGCATGAACAACTCCAGCCAACTTGAGATCATGCGTCTGGTAATTCCTCTCTTGTGGCCTCAACTGCTGAGACATGTATGCAACTACTCAATCGCCCTGCATCAACACTGCTCTCATCCCAATACCTGATGCATCACAGTAAACTATATAGCTCTTCCCTTCCTCTGGAAGAATCAGGACTGGTGCTGACGTCAACCTTCCCTTCAACCCCTGAAAGGCTATCTCGTAAGCTTCTGACCAATCGAACTTCACACCCTTCTTAGTTAAACTCATCAATGGGACTGATAAGTGGGATAAGTCTTGTATAAAACACCTATAGTAATCAGCCAGCCCCAAGAAACTCTGTATTTCAAAGACGTTCTTAGGCTTCTCCCAGGAAACTACTGCTCTCACTTTCTCTGGGTCTACTGAATCTCCTACCTCTGAGATAATATGACCTAGGAAGTGTATATGGTCCACCAAAAAGTGGCACTTTGAGAGCTTAGCATATAGCTGATGCTCTCTCAGTTTACTCAGTACGATCTCAAGATTGGTATCATGGTCGCGTCGAGTGTGAGAGTGAACCAAGATATCATCCACGAATACTACCACAAAAGAATCCAGATAAGGATGGAATACACGATTCATTAGAGCCATGAAAACTGCTGGTGCATTCGTGAGTCCGAACGGCCTGACCAAGTACTCATATAGACCATATTTTCTCCTAAAAGTTGTAAGTGTTATGTCTGATGGTCTAATGTGTAACTGATGATATTCGGATCTCAATTCAATCTTCAAAAACACTCGTTCTCTTCGAATTTGATCAAAAATATCATCAATCCTAGGAAGGGGATATCAGTTCTTGACTGTAAACTTGTTCATCTTTCGATAATCCACACAAACTCTGAAGGTACCGTCCGCCTTCTTAGCAAATAGGACAGGAGAACCCCAAGGAGAAGTACTAGGTCGGATGAAACCCTTTGCCTGTAACTCCTCCAACTGCCTCTTGAGCTCCTGAAAATGTGGTGTATACATCCTATAAAGAGGAATGGACACCAGTGCTACTCCTGGGACTAGATCAATTGATAAAACCACCTCTCTCTCTGGAGGAAGACCTCAAAAGTTGTCCAGGAAGACATCCCTGAAACGATCAACCACTAGAGGGAAATCCATCTGAAAAGGTCCCTAGTCATCCAGCTATAAACTCGCAATATGGGTCGTCACTCCACCTCACCCATGATGCTCAGGTCCATCTCGTCTCGCCTGGACATCCCATTCACCCTTGTATAGAAACTCTCCACCCTCTGGTGACATGAAACTCACCTTGCGATGGTAGTAATCCACAAAGGCTTGAAAGGGTACCAACAAGACCATCCCTAGAATGACATCATAATATTCCATCACTAAGACATAGAGGTCCCATAGGAAGTGACACCCACCAACCTCAAGGGGGAACTCCTTACACTAACACACACTTTCTGTCCTCACTCCCAACGGACTGTCTAGTATCATGATATCAGAAGAAGAAGAAAAACAGAGCCCAAGGCTCTCCACAATGGGAAAAGATACAAATATATGTGTAGCACCCATATAAAAAGTACTGAAGATAAAATAGAAGCTACTAGAATAGTACCTTTGACAGTAGAAGGTTCGAGATCCTACTCTAGTTGGGTCTTTTGCACTGCATACACCAGCCTAGTGTCACGACCCTGCGACACAGCCTGGCTACCCTGAGCTGACCCGCCCTTCTTTCTCTGATATCCTGGGGTCTGGCTACCACATCCACGACCGCCACCTAGGCCTGAACGTCCCGATGTGTCCCACATCCCTGACTGGTATGAATTCGTTGGCCATGCTCCTGGATGTGGAGTCTAAACAAAACCCCTCTCACTATCCACTGCTAGAAACTCCCTACAAAAGCGCTACAGATGACTCATCTTACTGTAAGCTCAGCACTCCACCAAGTCACGTGGAAACTGAGGTCTCTTGTGCCACTCTTTACCGCACTGGTAGCACTTCACCTGGCCACCTGAAGAGATCTTCTGACTAGTACTGCCACCGTGAGAGAAATTCTTCTGCCTTTTCCTCTTACCAGTAGAAATAGTACCAGAAACTAGTGTCGAACCGCCCTGGCCTGCACCACCAGCTTCCCGTAGGTTCCACTCAGTAATCAGTTCCTGGTTCACAATAGCATGCACTATAGGCAACATGAAAATGTTATCTAGCACTCATATGTCGTATCAAATACCATCCTCAAAACGTCGAGCCCTCAACGTCTCAAAACCCACTAGAACATGTGAAAAGCGTTGTATCTCGGTGAAGCGGGTAGAATAATCCATCACTGACATAGCGCCTTGCTGTAGATTCATGAACTATCGAGCTCTATCCACCCACAGTGTCTCTGGAAAGAAAAATTAATAGAAGGCTGCCTGAAAATATTCCCAC
Organism: Viscum album; assembly: GCA_963277665.1. Classification (NCBI taxonomy): domain Eukaryota; kingdom Viridiplantae; phylum Streptophyta; class Magnoliopsida; order Santalales; family Viscaceae; genus Viscum; species Viscum album. Next base: position 1,467,441,975 of record OY728159.1, on the reverse strand, counting down.
ACCCTGTCTTTGTGATGCTCAGTCCAGGTGGTAACATCCCACCATCTCTTGGGGGAATCACGCAGCATGTATGTAGCAGGCTTGAACCTCCACCCAAGAGGTGTCTTCAGATTCTTGAAAATAGTCTACATAGAACCCAACCAAGACTCCACAGCTTGTGGTCTGTCATCCCCTAAAAAGGTAGGCGGATGCTGCTACTGGAATATGCACGTCAACTCTTCCATAGATGTGGTAGCCAGCAATGCTCCATGGAAGATCTACATTGTAACACTCCTGAGATTTTATGAAAAATATTCTTTTTAATTTCATTAATGTCTTGTGTTGTACGCTACACCAAAAGGATCTTGCACAACATGCATCCTTGACTTTCCTTGCATTACACGCAATCGCGACCTTCCTCGATAGCGTGTGTAGTATGCAATACCGAGTTTCACTAAACAATGTTATGCTATTAAAATATTATTAAAACTAGCCATTATGAATAGTAATAACCACCTTTTCAAAATTTTGTAAATTTTATTTTTCAAAATGGACTTCATTTTTGGATTCGGGATATCGAAATTAGCTTAGGGTGAAATTTTGGTACTTTTCGGATAACTTTCATATTCTGATGAATAGTGAAAATTACTAAATTTTAATTAAAAACAACTTTTTTAATCGAAATAATTAATAGTGATAAATTATTAATTTGAGTGTTTTTAAATTATATTTAGAATATATTTTTACAATTTAATACAATGTTGGTCATTGGATGTAATTTCACATTTAAACCAGTTATAAACAAGTGTCAATCTTTTGATAGTTATTATCTCTTAAAAACACCCTATTTGTTTTGACGACGGGAATTAATTTTTAAATTAGTTAATGTAATTGATATGTTTTGAATTTGATAAAATAGAAATCATTTTTGAATTCATAATATCAAATATATCTTAGGCCTAATTTTTGGTATTTTTTTGGAAACTTTCATTTTTTGATGAATAGTGAAACCACTAAGTGGTAGTTAAAAAAACTGAATTTTTCATAAAACTTAATTTTACCGCTTCTGTGAGTGGAATTTCGAAAATCCGAGAGACATAGTTAATATCAAGGACTAAAATGTGGTTCAATGAGATTAAAATAATTTTTGGTGAATAGTAACTTTTTACTTTTTTTACCATAATTAAAAGTAAATAGGGTAATTAAGGGTAAAAAAGATATTATTATTACCCTAACACATGTCTTAATTCTATTGGATAAGTGTAATTCGACCAAAAAAAACTTTAGGAATAAAATATGACCATTTAGGCCCACTTGGACTAGATTAGGACATTTATTATTAATTTATTTAAAGAAGGGTTAAAATAGTTAAAATCAAAGATTACTAAGTAAAGAATTTTTAATATGGGGTTATACATAAGATAAATTAGACTATAAATATTCATTAGAAAGCTAAAAAAATTTCCTAGATAATGGTATTTTATTTTTAATTTTTAGACATTAAATAATTTAATTTATTTATGACACAACGACGATACAGTAATTATCTTATTAATGAAATATTGACATAATTGATGTTATAAATACCCAAATAAATGTAATTTGAGACTTTTTATTAATTAAACTAATTTTAAAGGTTAATATGACATGTTATTATGGATTTAATTAACTTTGTTAGAACTAATCATTCTGTTATGATTTTCACAAAAATCAATTACTAAATAGTGTAAAAATTGACATAAAATAGTTTTTAAAACAAATATTATATTATTAATTGTTATTTTATTCCTAAAAATATAATGTTCTTCCAAATGACTTAGATAAGGTTATATATATTAATAATAAACAACTTGGGGTTCGTTTGTCTTGTTATAGTAAGTTTATTAACCTTATAGTGTAAGAACACAAGAAGACACGGTAAAAGTAAAATTATTTAACTTAATGTTAAAAATAAATATTAAGGTTAAAATGGGAACCTAAACTTGTATAAATTCTATTGTATGAGAAGATTTCTACCCATCCCCACCTTAGCTTCGAAATAAATCAATTTGGAGCTATTTAAAACCGAATTTGGCTTTATAATAAAATAATATTTTTAGTTTTCCAAAGGTGCCCCTCTCCTCCCTTATAAAAGGGAACCCCCTCCCTCTCTTCCTCACACCACTTTGAGTCTTAAAGCTCGTCCAATCCCTACCCAATTCTCTTCTCCACTTCCCTAGAAACATCATAGAGGTCCTGGTATTCTTCAAAGACCAATTTTAGTGACCTAATAGGAGGACTCAAAGAGGCGCTTCAAAGAAGAGGTAATGTCTGTTACCGATTCTTTCAACTTTATTTCTTCTTCCACTTCTTCTTCTTAGGTTTTTTCATTATGAATTAATAACATAAGTATCACTAATATACTGATATTTTATTATAAGTATGAAGCAACCCTATTTCACCATCTATCCATCCTACGGAAAATGAAATCATCGTGCGTGCGTACGTACGGAATACCATCTCCACGCCGTGGTGTAATCTATTTTCCACCACCACCTTACTTGGATGGGTATAATGGTGTACATAATAACTATATATGATTATTGTAAATTGATATATATTCTGAAATAGTATACATACACTCCAATAAAATTCCACGATCATGAGAACGATATCATCGCTCATGCGTACGTACGGACTACCGTCTCCACGACGCGATGAGATTCATTCTCCACGTTAACCATTCATGAGTTATTATAAAGTATATGTAATAAGTAATCATGAAATATATTACATAATAATGATACTGGATTTATGTGTATATATATGTATGTCATCTACTTAATTCCATTCAACTCAATAAGGAAACGAAAACGGCGTTCATGCGTACGTACGGCCTACCGTCTCCATGAACGGTGTATTTCTTTCCATTTACTGATTTATTATATATATGTATATTCTAAATATATATTAAATTTAAATCATGTTTTAGATTCTGTAATTATGTAATAATGATCTAAGTAATCATATGAACAATTACAAGTCAAAACACAGATGACAAATGAAACGATTTTACCGAAAACGCTCTTTAACATGGAATTTACAAAAGAACGGGTAATATAAAGTCTTAAGTGAACCATATATGATATCATAACAATAAGTATGATTCTGGAATAAGTCAATAACATTATTTAAATCATTATACAGGAGTTTCGGACACTTAAGAAGCAAATCGGACCAAAGGTAAGGGATAACTTTTCCAATCTCGTTTTTTATCCGAGATTGTTTATTCATAAGTATTTACTGGGGTTATATTTATCATCCATGTCCCTATTTTCTAAAAATGGTTTCATGTATGTTTAAAGTCCTTTTTTACCTATTTGACTTTTACTACATGGTATGTATGAAATCTTTCTTTTACGTGGTACTTTTTGACTTTTCCGGCAAAAGTACGAGAAGAATGTTTTTTTTAACTTATACAGCACGAACGGATTTTTACAGTTTTATAAAGCCTTATTTTCAGGAAGCTTCCCCCAGAATATTTCATGACTATTATCAAAAAAATATTTTCTTTTAAAATTGCATGATGTTTTGTGAAAAGAAATTGATTTTGAAGAAGAAAGGATATTTTCCTCAAGAATTCATTTCAAGTGTTTTATTAAAACCATTTTCCATCTAAGATGACATTATTTCATATGTGTATGTTTCAAGTATAATGTCTCTATGATTTACATGGTTTCACTGTTCTTATGATGAAATGATATCCATTTTTTTATATGGATTATGTTATGATGGGATGATGTTTATGATACCCATTTTATTCTTTGGGTTATGATGAATGATTTATGTTTATGTTGTGGCACAAGTAAGAATGATTTCATTATGAGATGGGTGGGACCTATATCTCCCTCCAATGCATTGGGTAAAAATTTTATATCTCATGATATAGACATGGATGGAACGGTAAGTTAATCCGGTTCAGTGTTACAGGACTGAAACGAGGAGTGAACTCGATTCAGAAAGGGACTTTGTCCACTAACATGGTCTTGGCAGCAATTCCTTGGCTACTATGGAAATCATGACATGTGCTGAATGGTTTACACAATTACATGTTTTATTCCCATGCTATTTTATCATGATTTATGTTCCATTATGATCTGTGCCTTATGTACTTCCATGGTTTATGTCATTTCTCAAGATTTTGATGTTTAAACATTATGTTCATGTTTTTAAGTTCAAATGTATATGGTATGTTTTATTTTATCCATGCTTACCCTTACTGAGCATTTGATCTCACCCTTTTTATGTTTTCTTTTCCCCTAGGATTAAAAGAAAGATTTTAGGTAAGGAAACAAAAAGTGGAAGATCTTTATGGGAGATGTTGAAGATCTTTCACCACGATTAGAAGATTACGTTCCAAGTTTCCAAAGACACTAAACTATTACGGTCCTTGTGTGTCTGTTTTTGTTATGTATTATGTATTCCACAAAAGTAATGTAATATCTACGTATGTCATGCTTCGGGTCTCTACAGTTGGTATCAGAGGAAAGGTTTAGTCAACCTTTGGAAACTAGGATGCGAAAACGTTAGTGAGATCCCTAGAAATATTTCTAAGGTATGTCTAGGGATGTCCCTAAGGATAAGTATACATATAGGATATAGTCCTAGAACTACGGTAAAGATCTTAGAATTTAACCTAAGATGTTAGATATTGAGGGAACTCCCCCTTTACTATGTTGTTTTCCCTAGCATGATTTTTGCCTCTCACACTATTCTTTTTGGGTTTTAGAAAATGGCTAGAAACAGAAATATTCATGATAATGGAGGATATGACGGACAATGGAATGATATTATTCATGAGAAACCAAATGAAACGGGATTTGGAAGTCCAAACATCGTTGTTATGCCTAATCAGAAATCTCATAATATGATCAATAATCTAAACTTTGGTAAGTTTCCCGACTCAGATAATAAGAGAAAGATGGAGTTTCATGATGATCATAGAGGAAAGAAAGTTCAATTTCCCTCATGTAAATCATGTAGGAAGAGGCATCAGGGAGATTGTTTCAAGGGAACTGGAAGATTATTTGGGTGTGGAAAAGAATGACACAAAGCCAGTAAATGAAAAGGAAAAGGTTCAGTTAACACCATGGATGAGGATAATGGTATTTCTACGACATCAACAATGGTTAAATGTTTTAAATGTGGAATGTACGGGCATTATGCAAACCCATTCCCTAAGGTAAAGTCTCATTAAGAGAATCAGTACGGTCGTATGGGTAGTATTTATGTTGATGATGATGAAGAGACTACAAATGATATGTGATATGAAATAATTTTGAAGCTCGGTCAATGGTTTAAGAAGGTAGTGGAATGATTACATATTTATCAAGTGTAATGTTGTATAAGTAATCTCATGGTACTATGGAATAAAGAGACATCTAAGGATTGTTACACTGTTGTCTTTCTTTGAGTTTTAAAAGTGTATGATTAATGGTACCAGTATCCATGAAAGGTTATTCATATATTTTTGGAATGTAGATGATATGCGCATAATGAAGGGATAAAAAGAAAATTAAATTTTTGATAGTATTCCTAAGATCATGACTGATATAAGGAGAAGGTTATATCATGGTTTGAGTATATAGAATTTTTGGATTTTGGTATGAGGAAAGAGTTAACTTTTGACAGCATTCATGTTTTCACTAAGGATTAATGGGTATTCATTTTTCAAGAGAATACATGATTAAGGTATTCATAGTATTGGAATGTGACCAACAAGGTATATGGGGGATAAATGATGGTATTCACATGCTTGGTTGATGACATTTCAAGTAATCGTTTTCTTTATACTATGAGCTTGGACCGAAATATTTTAGATAACCCTAAAGATTGGAATGGATTATATTGGACATAAGTTAGTATTGTTTAAGGATAGAACTTTTTTTCAATATTATTGATGGGATGTTATAGTAATATAGCTTTAGAAAAAGGACAACCAGCAGGACGAGCGACAGCCCATCACGTCGGACAAGGTTGTGGGAATCGAACCCACAACCGAAGTGTGACTGGCCTTTATCGCCTACCACTAGCCTACATGAAGTCCATGTTTAGTAGAAACTAGTATTATTATATTAATCAGTATGATATATGAAGTATAAGTTCATTTGAGGAACCATATATGATTAATCTCACTATATATAGACTTATGCATTTTTTGATAACTTTTCTAACCTTTTGTTTGAGACAGATGGAATGACCCATCATTCTATCACATGATCTTCTAACACATCACGAATGACAAATTCAACTTCATTTATTTAATAGATGAAGTGGAAATTGTCCAAAGAATGACCAACGGTGAGACTATACCAAAATCATGAAAGTATTTCTTCTAATTCCAATTTCATCAACTTTAGGGAAATGATCTTGAAAACTAAAAATGTTTTCCTAGTGCTCTTATATCTGATGAATCAGATGGTACCTTAGATCGTCACAAATTTATGGCTTTTTTATTGTTGGATTTTCCATAGCCATGTTCTCTACCACTCTCCATCAGAACATGGTGGTTAGATTTCTCTTCCATATCCATATTTTCACCTATGTGGAAACCCAGTGATTAGTTTATTTAGGTAACCGTTACATTTCATAATTTTGTTTTTAAAGACTGGTTTTGGTATTCCTTTTTACGATTTGGGTTTCTATTAAAGAAACATTCGATTTGTAAACCATTTATAACCCCGACGAATTTTGAGGGCGAAATTCGTTTTAAGGGGGGTAGAATGTAACACCCCGAGATTTTATAAAAAATATAATTTTTAATTTCATTAATGTATTGTGTTGTACGCTACACCAAAAGGAGCTTGCAAAAAACGCATCCTTGACTTGCCTTGCATTACACGCAATCGCGACCTTCCTCGATAGCGTGTGTAGTACGCAAAACAGAGTTTCACTAAACAATGATACGCTATTACAATATTATAAAAACTAGCCGTTATGAATAGTAATAACCACCTTTTGAAACTTTGTAAATTTTATTTTTCAAAATGGACTTCATTTTTGGATTCGGAATATCGAAATTATCTTAGGGTGAAATTTTGGTACTTTTCGGATAACTTTCATATTCTAATGAATAGTGAAAATTACTAAATTTTAATTAAAAACAAATTTTTTAATCGAAATAATTAATAGTGATAAATTATTAATTTGAGTGGTTTTAAAGTATATTTAGAATATATTTTTATAATTTATTACAATTTTGTTCATTGGATGTAATTTCACATTTAAACCAGTTATAAACAAGTGTCAATCTTTTGATAGTTATTATCTCTTAAAAACACGCTATTTGTTTTGACGACGGGAATTCATTTTTAAATTAGTTAATTTAACTGATATGTTTTGAATTTGATAAAATAGACATCATTTTTGAATTCATAATATCAAATATAGCTTAGGCCTAATTTTTGGTATTTTTTTGGAAACTTTCATTTTTTGATGAATAGTGAAACCACTAAGTGGTAGTTAAAAAACTGAATTTTTCATAAAACTTAATTTTACCACTTCTGTTAGTGGAATTTCAAAAATCCGAGAGACACGGTTAATATCAAGGACTAAAATTTGGTTCAATGAGATTAAAATAATTTTTGGTGAATAGTAACTTTTTACTTTTTTACCACGGTTAAAAGTAAATAGGGTAATTAAGGGTAAAAAAGATATTATTATTACCCTAACACATGTCCTAATTCTATTGGATAAGTGTAATTTGACGAAAAACAACCTTAGGAATAAAATATGACCATTTAGACCCACTTGAATTAGATTAGGACATTTATTATTAATTTATTTAAAGAAGGGTTAAAATAGTTAAAATCAAAGTTTACTAAGTAAATCATTTTTAATATGGGGTTATACATAAGATAAATTAGACTATAAATATTCGTTAGAAAGATAAAGAAATTTCCTCCATAATGGTATTTTATTTTTCATTTGTAGACATTAAATAATTTAATTTATTTATGACACAACGATGATACAGTAATTATCTTATAAATGAAATATTGACATAATTGATGTTATAAATACCCAAATAAATTTAATTTGAGACTTTTTATGAATTACACTAATTTTCCAGGTTAATATTACATGTTTTATTGATTTAATTAACTTCTTTATAACTAATCATTCTTTTATGATTTTTAAAAAAATCAATTACTAAATAGTGTCAAAATTGACATAAAATAGTTTTTAAAAAAAATATTATATTATTAATTTTTATTTTATTCCTAAAAATATAATGTTTGGAAAAATGACTTAGATAAGGTTATATATATTAATAATAAACAACTTGGGGTTCTTTTGGCTTGTTATAGTAAGTTTATTAACCTTATAGTGTAAGAACACAAGAAGACACGGTAAAAGTAAAATTATTTACCTTAATGTTAAAACTAAACGATAAGGTTAAAATAGGAACCTAAAATTGTCTAAATTCTATTTTATGAGAGGATTTAGACCCATCCCCACCATAGATTCTAAATAAATCAATTTGGAGCTATTTAAAACCTAATTTGGCTTTATAATAAAATAATATTTTTAGTTTTCCAAAGGTGCCCCTCTCCTCCCTTATAAAAGGGCACCTCCTCCCTCTCTTCCTCACACCACTTTGAGCCTTAAATCTCGGCCAACCCCTACCCAGTTATCTTCTCCACTTCCCTAGAAACATCCTAGAGGTCCTTGTCTTCTTCAAAGACCTATTTTAGTGACCTAAGAGGAGGACTCAAATAGGCGCTTCAAAGAAGAGGTAATGTCCGTTACCGATTCTTTCAACTTTATTTCTTCTTCCACTTCTTCTTCTTCTTATGTTGTTTCATTATGAAGTAATAACATAAGTACCACTAATATACTGATATGTTATTATAAGTATGAAACAACCCTATTTCACCATCTATCCATCCTACGGAAAACAAAATCACCGCGTGTGCGTTCGTACGGAATACCGTCTCCACGTCATGGTGTAATCTATTTTCCACCACCACCTTACTTGGATGGGTATAATGGTGTACATAATAACTATATATGATTATTGTAAAGTTATATTTATTCTGAAATAGTATACATACACTCTAATACAATTCCACTATCATGAGAACGATATCATCGCTCGTGCGTACGTACGGACTACCGTCTCCACGACACGATGAGATTCATTCTCCACGTTAACCATTCATGAATGATTATAAATCATATATAATAAGTAATCATGAAATATATGACATAATAATGATACTGTATTTATGTGTATATATATTTTTTTCATCTAATTAATTCCATTCAACTCAATAAGGAAACAAAAACAGCGTTCATGTGTACGTACGGTCTACCGTCTCCATGAACGGTGTATTTCTTTCCATTTACTGATTTATTATATATGTATATATTCTGAATATATATTATATATAAATCATGTTTTATATTCTGGAATTATGTAATCATGATCTAAGTAATCATATGAATAATTACAAGTCAAAACACGGATGACAAATGAAACGATTTTACCCAAAATGCCCTTTAACATGGAATTTACAAAAGAACGGGTAATATAAAGTCATAAGTGAACCATATATGATATCATAACAATGAGTATGATTCCGGAATAAGTCAATAACATTATTTAAGTCATTATACAATAGTTTCGGACACTTATGAAGCAAATCGGGCCAAAGGTAAGGGATAACTTTTCCAAACTCGTTTTTTATCCGAGATTGTTTATTCATAAGTATTACTGGGGTTATATTTATCATCCATGTCCCTATTTTCTAAAAATTATTTCATGTATTTTTAAAGTCCTTTTCTAACCATTTGACTTTTACTACATGGTATGTATATAATCTTTCTATTACGAGGTACTTTTTGAATTTTCCGGCCAAAGTACGAGAAGAATGTTTGTTTAACTTATACGGCACGAACGAATTTTTATGGTTTTATAAAGCCTTATTTTCAGGAAGATTCCTCCAAAATATTTCCTGACTATTTTCAAAAAAATCTTTTCTTTTAAAATTTCATGATTTTTTGTGAAAATAAATTGATTTTGAAGAAGAAATGATATTTTCCTCAAGAATTCATTTCAAGTGTTTTATTAAAACCAGTTTCCATATAAGATGACATTATTTCATATGTGTATGTTTCAAGTATAATGTCTCTATGATTTACATGGTTTCACTATTCTTATGATGATATTATATCCATTTTTTTCTATGGATTATGTTATTATGGGATGATGTTTATGATACCCATTTTATTCTTTGGGTTATGATGAATGATTTATGTTTATGTTGTGGCACAAGTAAGAATGATTTAATTATGAGATGGGTGGTACCTATATCTCCCTCCAATGAATTGGGTAAAGATTTTATATCTCATGCAATAGACATGGCTGGAACGGTAAGTTAATCCGGTTCAGTGTTACAGGACTGAAATGAGGAGTGAACTCGATTCAGAAAGGGACTTTGTCCACTAAGATGGTCTTGGCAGCAATGTCTTGCCTACTATGGAAATCATGACATGTGCTGAATGGGTTCCACAATTACATATTTTATTCCCATGCTATTTTATCATGATTTATGTTCCATTATGATCTATGCCTTATGTACTTCCATGTTTTATGTCTTTGCTCAAGATTTTGATGTTTAAACATTATGTTCATGTTTTTAAGTTCAAATGTATATGGTATGTTTTATGTTATCCATGCTTACCCTTACTAAGCATTTGAGCTCACCCTTTTTATGTTTTCTTTTCCCCCAGGATTAAAAGAAATGTTTTAGGTAAGGAAACAAAAAGTGGAAGATCATTATGGGAGATGTTGAAGATCTTTCACCACAATTAGAAGATTACGTTCTAAGTTTCCAAAGACACAAAACTATTACAGTCCTTGTGTGTCTGTTTTTGTTATGTATTAAGTATTCCGCAAAATTAATGTAATATCTATGTACGTCATGATTAGGGTCTCTACAGTTGGTATCAGAGGAAAGGTTTAGTCAACCTTTGGAAAATAGGATGCGAAAACGTTAGTGAGATACCTTGAGATATTTCTAAGGTATGTCTAGGGATGTCCCTAAGGATAAGTATACGTATAAGATATAGTCCTAGAACTACGGTAACGATCTTAGAATTTAACCTAAGATGTTAGATATTGAGGGAACTCCCCCTTTACTATGTTGTTTTCCCTGGCATGATTTTTTCCTCTCACACTATTCTTTTTGGGTTTTAGAAAATGGATGGAGAAAGGAAGATTCATGATAATGGAGGATATGACGGACAATGGAATGATATTCTTTATGAGAAACCAAATGAAACGGGATTTGGAAGTCCAAACATCGTTATTATGCCTAATCATAAATCTCATAATATGATCAATAATCACAACTTTGGTAAGTTTCCCGACTCAGATAATAAGAGAAAGATGGAGTTTCATGATGATCATAGAGAAAAGAAAGTTCAATTTCCCTCATGTAAATCATGTGGGAAGAGGCATCGGGGAGATTGTTTCAAGGTAACTGGAAGATTCTTTGGGTGTGGAAAAGAAGGACACAGAGCCATTAAGTGCAAAGGAAAAGGTTCATTTAACACCATAGATGAGGATAATGGTATTGCTACGACATCAACAATGGTTAAGTGTTTTAAATATGGAATGTACGGGCATTATGCAAACCAATTCCCTAAGGGAAAGTCTCATGAAGAGAATCAGTACGGTCGTATGGGTAGTATTTATGTTGATGATGATGAAGAGACTACAAATGATATGTGAGATGAAAGAATTTTTGAAGCTCGGTCAATGGTTTAAGAAGGTAGTGGAATGATTACATGTTTATCAATTTTAATGTTGTATAAGTAATCTCATGGTACTATGGAATAAAGATACATCTAAGGATTGTTACATTTTTGTCTTTCCTTGAGTTTTGAAAGTGTATGATTAATGGTACCAGTATCCATGAAAGGTTATTCAGATATTTTTGGAATGTAGATGATATGCGCATAATGAAGGGATAAGGAGAAAATTAAATGTTTGATAGTATTCATGAGCTCATGACTGACATAAAGAGAAGGTTATATCATGGTTTGAGTATATAGAATTTTTGGATTTTGGTATGAGGAAAGAGTTAACTTTTGACAGCATTCATGTTTTCACTAAGGTTTAATGGGTATTCATTTTTCAAGAGAATACATGATTAAGGTATTCATAGTATTGGAATGTGACCAACAAGATATATGGGGGATAAATGATTGTATTCACATGCTTGGTTGATGACATTTCAAGTAATCGTTTTCTTTATACTATGAGCTTGGACCGAAGTATTTTAGATAAGCCTAAAGATTGGAATGGATTATGTTGGGCAGAAGTTAGTATTGTTTAAGGATATACCTTTTTTTCGATATTATTGATGGGATGTTATAGTAATATAGCTTTAGAAAAAGAACAACCTGCAGGACGTGCGACAGCCCATCGCGTCGGACAAGCACTACTGGAAAAACGGCCTATACCCACGGTTCAAAACCGTGGGTATAGGCCCCAAAACCGTGGGTATAGCCTATACCCACGGTTTTGGGAACCGTGGGCTGGAACGCCGTCGGTATAGGTCCCCAGCCTATACCCACGGTTTTGGAAAACCGTGGGTATAGGTGTCCTGCCACCGTGTCACCGAAACATAGAGAATTTCCACGGTGTCAACGGCTTTTACCCACGGTTTCAAAACCGTGGGTATAGGTCCTAAAATAATGCAGGCGCCGAGTTTCGATCCCGCAACCTCTTCGCTGCAAACACCGCGTCTAACCACTACCCTAACTTCACATATATGTATATATATATATATTTAGTTAAATATAGTTATAAAAACCGTGGGTATAGAGGGAAGAACCGTGGGTATAGGGTTCCCGCCAAAAAAAAATTCCTTCCCGCGGAAAAAAAAATTTCCCGCGCACACAAAATTGACCTATACCCACGGTTTTTCAAAACCGTGGGTATAGGTATTTTATCCCAGACCTATCCCCACGGTTTTCACCAAAACCGTGGGGATAGACCCCTCCTATGCCCACGGTTTTGGAAAACCGTGGGTATAGGTGAATTTTCATGACCTATACCCACGGTTTTCCAAAACCGTGGGTATAGAGCCCCCTATACCCACAGTTTTGGCAAACCGTGGGTATAGGTCATGAAAATTCACCTATACCCACGGTTTTCCAAAACCGTGGTGAAAACCGTGGGGATAGGTACATTTTCCAGTAGTGAAGGCTGTGGGAATCGAACCCACAACCGAAGTGCGACTGGCCTTTATCGCCTACCACTAGCCTACAAGAAGTCCATGTTTAGTATAAACTAGTTTTATTATATTAAGAAGTATGATATATGAAGTATAAGTCCATTTTAGGAACCATATATGATTAATCTTACTATAGATGGACTTATGCATTTTTTGATAACTTTTCTAACCTTTTGTTTGAGACAGATGGAATGACCCATCATTCTATCACATGATCTTCTAACACATCACGAATGACAAATTCAACTTCATTTATTTAAGAGATTAAGTGGAAATTGTCAAAATAATGACCAACGGTGAGACTATACCAAAATCACGAAAGTATTTCTTCTAATTCCAATTTCATCAACTTTAGGGAAATGATCTTGAAAACTAAAAATGTTGTCCTAGTTCTCTTATATCTGATGAATCATATGGTACCTTAGATCGTCACAAATTTATGGCTTTGTGATTGCTGGCTTTTCTATAGCCATGTTCTCTACCACTCTCCATCAGAACATGGTGGTTAGATTTCTCTTCCATATCCATATTTTCACCTATGTGGAAACCCAGTGATTAGTTTATTTAGGTAACTGTTACATTTCATACTTTTGTTTTTAAAGATTGGTTTTGGTATTCATTTTTACGATGTGGGTTTCTATTAAAGAAACTTTTGAGTAGTAAACCATTTATAACCCCGACGAATTTTGAGGGCGAAATTCATTTTAGGGGGGTAGAATGTAACACCCCGAGATTTTATGAAAAATATTCTTTTTAATTTCATTAATGTATTGTGTTGTAAGCTACACCAAAAAGAGCTTTCACAACACGCATCCTTTACTTGCCTTGAATTACATGCAATAGCGACCTTCCTCGATAGCGTGTGTAGTACGCAATACCGAGTTTCACTAAACAATGATATGCTATTACAATATTATTAAAACTAGCCGTTATGAATAGTAATAACCACCTTTTGAAATTTTGTAAATTTTTTTTTTCAAAATGGACTTCATTTTTGGATTCGGAATATCGAAATTAGCTTAGGGTGAAATTTTGGTACTTTTTGGATAACTTTCATATTCTGATGAATAGTGAAAATTACTAAATTTTAATTAAAAACAACTTTTTTAATCGAAATAATTAATAGTGATAAATTATTAATTTGATTGGTTTTAAAGTATATTTAGAATATATTTTTACAATTTAATACAATGTTGGTCATTGGATGTAATTGCACATTTAAACCAGTTATAAACAAGTGTCAATCTTTTGATAGTTATTGTCTCTTAAAAACACGCTATTTGTTTTGACGACGGGAATTAATTTTTAAATTAGTTAGTGTAACTGATATGTTTTGAATTTGATAAAATAGACATCATTTTTTAATTCATAATATCAAATATAACTTAGGCCTAATTTTTGATATTTTTCTGGAAACTTTCATTTTTTGATGAATAGTGAAACCACTAAGTAGTAGTTAAAAAAACTGAATTTTTCATAAAACTTAATTTTACCGCTTCTGTGAGTGGAATTTTGAAAATCTGAGAGACACGGTTAATATCAAGGACTAAAATGTGGTTCACTGAGATAAAAATAATTTTTTGTGAATAGTAACTTTTTACTTTTTTTACCACGATTAAAAGTAAAAAGGGTAAGTATGGGTAAAAAAGATATTATTATTACCCTAACACATGTCCTAATTCTATTGGATAAGTGTAATTCGACCAAAAACAACCTTAGGAATAAAATATGACCATTTAGGCCCACTTGGATTATATTAGGACATTTATTATTAATTTATTTAAAGAAGGGTTAAAATAGTTAAAATCAAAGTTTACTAAGTAAATCATTTTTAATATAGGGTTATACATAAGATAAATTTGACTATAAATATTCATTAGAAATATAAAGAAATTTCCTACATAATGGTATTTTATTTTTAATTTTTAGACATCAAATAATTTAATTTATTTACGACACAACGATGATGTAGTAATTATCTTATTAATGAAATATTGACATAATTGATGTTATAAATACCCAAATAAATGTAATTTGAGACTTTTTATGAATTAAACTAATTTAACAGGTTAATATGAAATTTTATTATTTATTTATTTAACTTTTTTAGAACTAATAATTCTGTTATGATTTTCACAAAAATAAATTACTAAATAGTGTCAAAATTGACATAAAATAGTTTTTAAAATAAATATTATATTATTAATTGTTATTTTATTCCTAAAAATATAATGTTCGGCCAAATGACTTATATAAAGTTATATATATTAATAATAAACAACTTGGGGTTCTTTTGGCTTATTATATTAAGTTTATTAACCTTGTAGTGTAAGAACACAAGAAGACACGGTAAAAGTAAAATTATTTAACTTAATGTTAAAACTAAATGATAAGGTTATAATAGGAACCTAAACTTGTCTAAATTACATTGGATGAGATTATTTCGACCCATCCCCACCTTAGCTTCGAAATAAATTAATTTAGAGCTATTTAAAACCGAATTTGGCTTTATAATAAAATAATATTTTTAGTTTTCCAAAGGTGCTCCTCTCCTCCCTTATAAAAGGTCACCTCCTCCCTCTCTTCCTCACACCACTTTGATCCTTAAAGATCGTCCAAACCCTGCCCAATTCTCTTCTCCACTTCCCTAAAAACATCCTAAAGGTCTTGGTCTTCTTCGAAGACCAATTATAGTGACCTAAGAGGAGGACTCAAAGAGGCGCTTCAAAGAAGAGGTAATGTCTGTTACCGATTCTTTCAACTTTATTTCTTCTTCCACTTATTCTTCTTAGGTTGTCTAATTATGAAGTAATAACATCAGTATCACTCATATACTGATATGTTATTATAAGTATGAAACAACCCTATTTCACCATCTATCCATCCTACGGAAAACGAAATCATCGTGCGTGCGTACGTACGGAATACCGTCTCCACGCCGTGGTGTAATCTATTTTCCACCACCACCTTACTTGGATGGGTATAATGGTATACATAATAACTATATATGATTATTGTAAAGTTATATTGATTCTGAAATAGTTTACATACACTCCAATACAATTCCACGATCATGACAACGATATCATCGCTCGTGCGTACGTACGGACTACCGTCTCCATGACGCGATGAGATTCATTCTCCACGTTAACCATTTATGAATGATTATAAAGTATATATAATAAGTAATCATGAAATATATGACATAATAATGATACTGGATTTATGTGTATATATATTTATTTCATCTACTTAATTCCATTCAACTCAATAAGGAAACGAAAACAACGTTCTTGCGTACGTACGGCCTACCGTCTCCATGAACGGTGTATTTCATTCCATTTACTGATTTATTATATATATGTATATTCTGAGTATATATTATATATAAATCATGTTTTATATTCTGGAATTATGTAATCATGATCTAAGTAATCATATGAATAATTACAAGTCAAAATACGGATGACAAATGAAACGATTTTACCCAAAACACTCTTTAACATGGAATTTATAAAAGAACGGGTAATATAAAGTTATAAGTGAACCATATATGATATCATAACAATAAGTACGATTCTGGAATAAGTCAATAACATTATTTAAATCATTATACAGGAGGTTCATACACTTATGAATCAAATCGGACCAAAGGTAAGGGATAACTTTTCCAATCTCGTTTTTTATCCGAGATTGTTTATTCATAAGTATTTACTCGGGTTATATTTATCATCCATGTCTCTATTTTCTAAAAATGATTTCATGTAGGTTTAAATTCCTTTTTACCCATTTTAATTTTACTACATGTTATGTATGGAATCTTTCTTTTACGAGGTACTTTTTGACTTTTCCAGAAAAAGTACGAGAAGAATGTTTTTTTAATTTATATGGCATGAACGGATTTTTACGGTTTTATAAAGCCTTATTTTCAGGAAGCTTCCTCCAAAATATTTCATGACTATTTTCAAAAAAAAATATTTTCTTTTAAAATTGCATGATTTTTTGTGAAAAGAAATTGATTTTTAAGAAGAAAGGATATTTTCCTCAAGAATTCATTTCAAGTGTTTTATTAAAACCATTTTCCATATAAGATGACATTATTTCATATGTGTATGTTTCAAGTATAATGTCTCTATGATTTACATGGATTCACTGTTCTTATGATGAAATGATATCCATTTTTTTATATGGATTATGTTATGATGGGATGATGTTTATGATACCCATTTTATTCTTTGGGTTATGATGAATGATTTATGTTTATGTTGTGGTACAAGTAAGAATGATTTAATTATGAGATGGGTGGGACCTATATCTCCCTCCAATGCATTGGGTAAATATTTTATATCTCATGAGATAGACATGGTTGGAATGGTAAGTTGATCTGGTTCAGTGTTACAGGACTGAAACGAGGAGTGAACTCGATTCAGAAAGGGACTTTTTCTACTAAGATGGTCTTGGCAGCAATGCCTTGGCTACTATGGAAATCATGACATGTTCTGAATGGTTACCAAAATTACATGTTTTATTCTCATGCTATTTATCATGATTTATGTTCCATTATGATCTATGGCTTATGTACTTCCATGTTTTATGTCGTTTCTCAATATTTTGATGTTTAAACATTATGTTCATGTTTTTAAGTTCAAATGTATATGGTATGTTTTATTTTATCCATGCTTACCCTTACTGAGCATTTGAGATCACCCTTTTTATGTTTTCTTTTCCCCCAGGATTAAAAGAAAGGTTTTAGGTAAGTAAACAAAAAGTGGAAGATCTTTATGGGAGATGTTGAAGATCTTTCACCACGATTAGAAGATTACGTTCCAAGTTTCCAAAGACACTAAACTATTACGGTCCTTGTGTGTCTGTTTTTGTTATGTATTAAGTATTCTGCAAAAGTAATGTAATATCTAGGTACGTCATGCTTCGAGTCTCTACATACATGAACTGCATGACGCCTTCACGGAACTGCACCTACATGCCTGTGTCCACTATAACGGCTAGCGCCCCATCTGGCTCTGTTGGAGGATCCATCGGTAGCTCGTTTCCTACCATCTCTGGAGTATACTCGTTGTCGCTCGCTTGGTGAACAACGCGTTGTCATCTTGGTGGCATGAATCTATATGTTCAAACACATGCCTTAGATTAAAGTCATCAAGGACCGAAAACAAGGAGTGTAAGAAGGGAACAGGAGAAAGAAAACATTCATGTTTTACAAAACAAGACTACATGGCGTGTATAATAACTGCACGTCATGTTCCCTTAAGTCTTTCACATGGGCATGTACTCTGCCAGCACTGGTCATGTAACACCCCAAAACACACGGCGTGTTGTCCACACACACAGCGTGTACGTGATTTTTCTCTCCTTCCCAAGTCCCTCTACACAGATTAGCCACATGGATCTCCTTTAAATAAGACTACACAGCGTGTATAATAACTACACGGTGTGTACTAGACGAGCTTTACCAGACCATGTTGTCCGTTACACGGCTGGGTACGCAGCTCATAATACACAACGTGTTCTAGAAAGACATGGCATGTATGGATTATCTTCCAACTTCCTGTGTTGCAAGTGACACAGCCGGCTACTCGACTGACACTACATAGCGTGTTACACCCACACACAGTGTTTACACTACCCTATTTCCCCATCCACATGGCCATGTCCACACGTTCTCTCACCGATCAAGACTACACGGCATGTCCCTCAGGTACATGGCGTGTCCAAGAAGAGATAACACAGACCTGTGTTGTTAGTGACACAACCGGATCCCCAGTTTAAACTACACGGTGTGTACGTTATTGACACGGAATGTACAGGCTCAGATTCCTCCGCTTGTGTTGTTAGTTACACGGAAGACACAGGGTCAACACAACACGGCGTGTACAATCAGTACACGGTGTGTGCTTTCAAAGTTTTATTACCCCATGTTTCTGCCCACACGGCCTATGACATGGGTAACAACTAAACGGTGTGTACATACGGTACACGGTGTGTACTAAAAAAATTTTGTTTCTTCCCGAACCGAAGAGTACATGGCGTGTAGTCAAAACTACACGGCGTATATTTTTGTTTTCTCCAGAAATTAAGCCATAAAAACTACTACGGAGCCCAGAAAAACATCGAAACCAACACCTAAGTGCCAAATTCTGATCTGTGAGGGACCATACTCTCCACGAATCAAATCTTGGAATCTTATACATGTTATAAACAAGGTAAATAGTCAACGATCCACCAAATTTTGGTCAATGAGGGCCCATACTCCTCAAGAACCAAAGTTTGGCGTTCATTATACAAAACCATACATAGAAATACCCTATCAAATTGCAGGTATTTTACTAAGGCATATATCACAACAACATGCTTTTACTAGAACAACATCTATCACAAAAACATGTAATTTATAATGCACCTATATGTCATGTATACTATGCATGGAATGTGATTCTAACATATTCCTAAATGATGCATGTGATGTCATACCCTCATCTCATCGGGTTGCAATTAAATAGAACCCAAGTATAAAAATATAACAGCACACCACAAGTGCGTCACCCAACGGTGAAAATCAAATCAACTGTAAAATTGAAAAATCAGAAAAATTACAACACGAGGTAAATTGAATTTTCCTCATACACGGGTTAGCTACTATCAAGCATAGCTTATTACCAAGTACCTATTACGTCCTATCCCTAGCTATAGGTTCCAAATAGTAATTCAAGAAAAAAAAAAAGAAACCTTTGATACCACTTTGTAACGTCCCGGATCCGGGTTCCACTCAATGGGTGCCCTGAACCCGGTTGGTCACATGACCTCAAGAGCATTTCCCCAAATGCCAGAGGCTTCAGACTAGCAGTGAGGGCCTAGGTTTGATAGTGGGGAAACAATGCCCTCATTTTTCAATGTGCAGCACAGTGGAAATAGATATAAACATACAAAAGCGGAAGCAGTAAACAATACCCAACTGAAATGGATAACAGTACAGAAGTAAAATATAACAACAGTCACATATATATGATGATGCATTATGTCTCTAAGTCTAGGAAAGCCACCAAAACAGGATACACTTTAATCTAGAATATGCCAATACAAAGTACAAGTAAAGAAAAGGAAAACAAAACAGTGCAGCAAGAACTCAGCCACATCGCAAGCCTAATCTCGATCTTATGCTCTCCCACTCCTCTGAAACAATCAAGTACCTGTATAGGGACTCTTTACCTTATCAACAACTGCATCAATATAATCTGTTTAGGCCGAAGACATGACCCAAACAGGGTATGAGAAATAAATTTCAGTAGGAAACCACCAAAGGATCATTCCCAACTATCATTGTACAGTAATAAAATGCAGTAAACTAGGAAGTACTCAAAAGTAACAATCTCTACCAATTACATTGCCATTTTATTAATTATTTATCAATCCCAAACTTGTGATTTAGCTTGGAAGGTACAACATAATAAATCACCACAGTGAATATACAAATTAAACATCATCCACAGACATGCAATTCCTTACCCAGAGGTAATCAGAATCGAAACCTGCAGGTGACTGCCCAAAGGCATAACGAATATTGCCCACAGGCGTATAAGGTGTCGCCCGCAGGCACAGAAACTACTGCCCACAGACATGAGAAAATTTTCCCGCAGGCTAAACGAAACACTGCCCTCAGGAAAAGCAAGTAACCGGGCCAAGCCCAACACATGAGAAAGCAATTTATATAAAATTCCTCTCAATTAAATTCAAAGCATGATAAAAATCATGGTATACCCACAGGTATCCTATCCAAACGTCTAAACAAGGGAAACACACCCATGGGGTGGACCTGGATCCAAGAAATGCTCCCAGCCAACATTTTATATTTATCATTAGATTATCTATGCAGTTCTAGATATCTAAATAGTCAAGGCCTCAGCCATATGAACCCCAAGCATGGGCGCGTAGCACAATGGTACACAAAAACACTCAACAGTTGGAATTAAACACCAGAACACCTACCATGATCTCCACCGATCAATATACGCAAACAGCACCTCCCGAAACGTCCGAGAACAATGTAGTTCTGGGAAAAATGATAACCCATTCAAACCCAAATAACTTCCCCTCAGGGAATAATTGGTAAGAATGGCTCAAGGAGAAGGAAGAACTCACTCGTGTGGTTCCAATGTGATCGATGGAGGAAGAATCTGATTCCTAGTGTGCAGTCGGGAGCTCCTCCAAGCTCCGGCCTTCTCTCCCGGTGCTCCAAACATATCCAATGCCTCCTCTACCAAATGAGGAGGCTACTACCCATTTTAAGAGAAAAAAACAAACTACACAGCGTGTACTCCCAAGTACATGGTGTGTACTTTTCATTTTTTTTAATTGTTCCTTTGGAGGCTACTTTTCATCACCATATTGTTCATCTGTAGACATGATTATAGGGCGTATATTTCTGAATACACAGTGTGTATTGTCGCCCCACTGGAACTACTCCCACTGCCTTATTGTTCTCCTACCGACTGATTACTTGGTGTTTATATACTAAGTACACAGCGTGTAGTCAGTTTTTACACCCTTCATCGCTGATAGGCCTACACACCCTGTGTACTCATCCCACAAGGCCAAAGTACATGGTGTGTGGAAAAGTACATGGCATGTACCCAAATAATTTGGTATTTTTCCCCATTTTCCTTATTTTCTCAAAAACACTTAAGGAAAAGGGAAAAGAAGAAACATGTACCTCAAGAATAAGAACCGGGTTCTTACATGATAGACATTTTAAAATAAAATAGGACTTTTATATTAAAAATAAACACTTAGAGTGATACAGAAAACATCACGTGTCAAATTTATATTTCATCAATTTATACATGTCAAAAATTAATTATAGATAATTTTCCTAATGTTTCAAAACAATCTAATATCAGTTTCTCAATTTTGGATATGTAACATGCATTTTAATGTAAGAAATGATACTTTTTATTGAAAACATGCACTTTGAGTCACATCACCCACTTAGTGTTTAACATTACCATGAAATCATAGTAAAATGACCACAGATTGATTTTTGAAATGTTGGAACTGATGGAACATCATTATGAGTTATGATTTGTCTAGGGTTCCCATAAAAGCTTTTTTAATGTTTTGAAAAACTAAGATGTGTATGTAATTTTAAAAAACATAGAAAACAACCTCATATTGATGTGAAATCATGGTAAAACACCTTTGAATTATTTTTTATGAATATACAAAGCAACACATCCTACGGGTGTGTGGGGTACTCAGAATTACTCAATAAATAGTTTTTAACGATACCAAAGCCTTTAAAAACACGTGTTAGGATATCAAACCAAAAAAAAATGAGGTTATATGGATATAAAATCATAGATAAATGAACATTGGTTTATTTTTAAAAAATAATAACCAAATATGTGTCATTCCATGTAACAGTTTTCCATGGATTCCTATAAATGCATTTTTAGTGTTTTAAAACACTAAAATGTGTGTGTAATGGAAAAAACAATAGAAAAAAATCTAAAATTTACATGAAATCATGTTAAAACTACTATTTAATTACTTTTTATGTCTACATGGATAGAAAACAACCATAGAATATGTGGTATGCTCACAATGACTCAATAATAAGTTTTTAAAGATACCAAAGTCTTTAAATACATGTTTTAGGGGTTAAAAATGATACAAATGACATTAGATGAATGTTAAATCATAATAAAATGATTTTAGATTCATTTTTGAAATTTATGAACTGAAGACACGTCATTCTAAGTTATTTTTTTCCTAGGATGCCTATAAATTCATTTTTAGTTTTTTAAAACACTAAAACGTGTATGTAACAATCATACCCACATCAAATGATATCATATTGACATAAAATAAATAGAACCCATCATTTAATTATTTATAACATGTACACACATACAACAAATCCATATGATGTGTGGTGTTCTTCGAATGACTCAATAATTCTAGTAAAAATAATGGCTTCAACATCAAATTTATGATGTTAGTTTCCTATAAAGAAATGATAACAATGTATGATGATCCATTTTATAATTCGTTTATAATAAAACTGATGTTATAGATTTTACCAAAAGACCTTTTATAATTGTTTATTCTTAAAATCGATGCTAAAATTTTCAAAAACAGATTTTTTTCATCATTTTTTCTAAAAACTGACGCCAAAATATATTTATAGAAGTTTTTTAGCATTAGATTTTAAAAAAAACTGGTGCCAAAACTTATTTAAGAATAGTTTTCACATTGGTTTTTGTTAAACCAATTTAAAAAAAATTAAAAAGTAATCACATCATGATAACAGAAACCCTCATTTAAACTTTTCAACTCCACCCTTTTCCTCTCGACCTACGATGCCTTCGACAACCACTTGGTGATCATCGATGGATATTATAGTCAAGTTACTTTTATTTTAATCATATTTTCATGATCAATATCCATAAATATTTTATAATACATCCTTATTTCATGATCCACTATAATATTTAGTCCCAAAAACCCATATTTCATTATACTAGAACCATGGTTCGAGGCTTTTGTTGTTGTTTTTTCTTGTTCTTTTTTCCAAACGTTTTTATTAATTCCTACAGTGTTCGCTATACCAATTAATTAAAGGGAGTAAATCTATATTTATAATCAAGTTTTCATTGACCAACTTTTAATTTTTTATGTTTTTTATTTTATTTTTGACGATAAATAATTTTTCTATTAGTTATAAAATTGATTCATCCCTTCAATTATTTATATGCATTTGATTGTTATTTATAAATTTTTTGTTATAGTTTTCTTAATATTATAACTTTTTTATTTGATGGAATTATTAAATGTTTTCTCCCAAAATGATATATATATATATATCAATAGAAATTAGTATATATAGTTGTTTTTCATTATTGATTCTAATCAAATTATATATTGTTCGATCAGTATGAAAAACTTCAAGAAGATATAGACTGAAATATATCATAATATAATTATTACAAATTAGTAAAATTTAATAACTTAATACATCACATTTTTTCATTTATTTCAACTGTAAAAAATATTGGATGATAATAATAACCAATCTCATATTTAATCTTCAATAAAATTTTATAATTTTCTTACATATGCACTCTACAAAACTATTATTTTTTATCTAGGTAACTAACATTCAAGGAGATGAGATTTTTTATAAACCTTTGATTCCAAAAGACCAAAAACATAGTATAAACTCCATATTTTATACTATTACCTTAATTGAAACATTTTCATCACAAAACTCTATATATTTATGTCTTTATTCACAAGAAAATAGAACATCCAAAATGGTTGTTACTAGTTTTATTAATAAAATTTCCTTTCATATTTCTTTTATAGTGTGGTGGAAAAATATTTTTCATATAATAATTCCATGTTTATTATAGAATATAGATCCATTTTCCATTTATCAATTAAATACCTTTACCAATAACTTATAAAAACTTAAATTACATCTACCATAATGAAACTTATAAAATTCACAAGAGTTTGAATCTGATTAATATTTTGTAAATGTGTTATAAAAACATTGACTACTAAAACAAAAAACAATTCATACATTATATCATCATTAAACCACTATAATGAATATTACCCCATATAATCTTAAAAACTAATATATGGGATACCTATACTTTCAATGAACTTCATGTTCTAAAATATGTCACTATTTTTTTATGACATTTATAAAAAATCACTCGTAACATTATTACTGAATAATAACCAAAACAATTTAAGATATTTCAAGTGGATATGGAGTTTGAAATATATAATAAGGATTAAAAATATCAACTTTATCCATAATAATTATAATGACGCACTTATAAAAAAAATTTGAATAACTCCTTACAAGAAAAGTTTTCTTGTAGTCAAACTTGACAAAATGGTAAGATTAGTTCACACATTACCCAACACAGTTAGGAATATACACATAAAGAATTTTCATCATTTATCATTTTATATTTCACCCTAAATATATTCTTCTATAAATGGTAAAATATATTATATTATTTTATTTTCTTAACTCTAGCACTGATAACAAAAAAAAGAAAAAAACATAGGGAAAAATAAATATATCTTATACTTGAGAATAATGTGTTTGAACTCTAATCACAAACCTAACCAGATTAAATTGATCTATGTAAATATTTTGGTGATGAAAATTTACACACAATACATTATAGTAATAATAATTATAAACCATTTACATTATCAACCAAGAACAATATTTTAATTTATTTTTAACATTATTTATTCTCGATTAACGAAATAGAAATATTTATGTCTATCATGAAGGATCTAAGAAGAACAGATGTGTGTTCTCTGATAGTCATTTAAAAAATATTTCTAAACTTGAAAAAAAGTATCCCTATTAATTTACTAAGATCATCAAGCATAGTTAATAATTAATTATTTAAATAAAATAAATTCCTAGAGTAATTTATTTTTTATTTTATTCTTAATAATCATTTATATATCCCACCTAATCACCAATAATTTTTATTATATGTTTTTATATTTAAAATTTATTTTTTTGTATATATTTTTTATAAGTGATTATATGTTTTAATTTAATCAGATTTTATAATGTGATCTTAGGTATTTAATGGATTTTAATTAGACAAATTTATGAAAAAACGTCAATGAATATGAAAAACAAGTTGAATATTTCTTCGAATTTTCTAAAACAAATCTTCAAAAAATAGATTTGATTTTTTTTCCATCCATTAAGTATCTGAATATAAGAATGTTAAATTCTAGATAAATAAATGATTGTCTCATTTTCTATGGTTTTATCTATAATTATACATGTTGGGTTAGGAATGGTGAAAGAACAGAAAATTAAACATCTTATGTTAAAGAAAATATCCAAAATGAGACAGTGGGTTGTGTTAAATAATTAATTCATGAAGTGTATATTGAATCAATTAAAAAAATAGCAACTGATGAACGATGATATAGAAATTTTGAGAAATCATTATTCTTTTGTTGCACTAAATATATAGTCTTATTAGCAGTTATGAGATTATTTAACTTGAAAGAAAGAAATGGGTGGAGTGATAAAAGTTACTCTAACTTGCTTGAGCTTTTAAAAGGGATACTTCTAGAAGAAAACTGGCTTCTAGATTACAATTATGATCCAAATAAAATATTATACCCAATGTTATTGGGGTATAAATAGATATATTTTTACCCCAATCGTTGTGTTTTTTATAGTAATAAATTTTAATATTTATCAAAATTTCCAAAAACGTGAGACAATAGGCTATAATATGGATGAAAAAATAAACTCTTATTCATTATTAGGTATTGTAATTAAATCTCCCTCTAAAAAATGTGGTGCATTCTAGTAATTCCTCATTTGAAGTGTCTATTTTCAAATTCAGTTGATGAAAAAAGGTTAATATGGAATACTGAAAAGCTCACATCTGATGGTAACTTACTTTACCCTACTAATTCACCATAGTATAGGAGATTTGATAAAAAATTTCCTAATTTTGGAAGTGAAGTTAGAAATCTCAGACTAGGACTTTCCACAAGTGGAATGAATCTATATCAGAGCCTTAGTAGCCAACATAGTTCATGGCCTATTTTTTTGGTAGATTACAACTTCCACCCACATATATGAATGAATAAAAAATATTGTATGATGAGATTGATAATTTCTAGACCAAAATAGTCAGGAAACGATATTTATGTGTATCATTAACCACTGATTGATGATTTAAAACATCCAAGGGAGACATGTGTTATAATTTGTAATGCATACACGAAAGAGTATTTCCTTCTGCATGCTATGATAATTTTTACAATTAGAAGAATTTCCTTTATATGGAAGCTTATCTAGATATAGACTTAGGGGATATAAAGTATGTCCTATTTTTAAATAGGAGACTTCATATTATCAATTACAGAATGGAAGAAAGACAATGTACATGGAACATTAAATATTTTTTCAAATTCATCATCTTTAACATAGATTTAAAAAAGTTTTTAATGATTTATAAGAATATAATCTTCCATCACACCATTTTCAGTTGAATAATATTATGATAGAGTGAAAATATTAATATTCAATTTGGAAATAAAGGAAGTACTAGTCATCAAAAAAATATCTAGAAGAAATATTCTATCTTTCCCAAACTACCTTATTGAATATTTTTTTAGAAAAAACATAAAATTGATATTATGCATGTTGATAAAAACATATTTTATAGTTTTATTGGAACATTGTTAGACATGAAAGGAAAGAAAAAATATGGATTGAACACTATATTTTAATTGATATCAATGGTAATATGTTTGGAGTTAGCTCCCACTATAAAAGGAAACAAAAACAATTTACCCCTATCTTGTCACACGTTAAGAAAGAGTGGAAATATGAATTTTTTCAGTGTCTAAATGGTATTAATGTACCCAGTGAATATTCTTAATATCTAAAGAATTTGGTTTCATTAAGGATTCTAAATTAATAGGTATGAAATCTCAACAATTTCTTATATTGATGCAACAACTTATACCCATCACACAACGTGGTATATTGCTGACTCATGTTAGAAAGACTATCATCAGGTGATTTAAATTTTTCAAGTCAATTTTTAGTAAATTCATTAAACTAAATTTATTAGATTTGTTGGTGAATAAATCTTATCTTATACATTTTTGACAAGAAATGTATTTCCCACTTACTTTTTTTGATATAAAATTTCATCTAATAATTCATCTAGTGCATGAAATAAGAATATGTGGTCCCCTTTATTTACATTGGATGTATCATTTTGAAATATATTGGAAAATTTTAAAGAGATGTGTTAAAAATAACCATTAAACAAAGGCCTATATTTTTCAAAAATATGTATTGGAAAAGGTGATTAGGTTTTTTAAAGATTATTTGTATAAATTAGAGCATATCGGTCTCCCTATATCTCAAAATATGAGAGTTGATAGTGAAGTTATAGGGATTCTAGGCTTAAAGGTAAAGTTTATTTCACTTGATGAAGTGATGAAGGAACATTTATACATTTTGAACAGCATGGGTGAGTTTTATACATATTTATCATCACATATTGTTGAATTAAAGGTATATTATCTGAAAGAAATGAAAATTGTTTAGTGATTAAGAATAAAATGACATTTGTTTCATGATTTAAAGAGAAATTCATCATAGATATATCAGTATCAAAACCATTGAAATTGTTGGAAGGGGGACTATATCTTAATATAATCACATGGTCTGTTTTTGATATTTATGGGAACACAATTTACACAAAAAAATTAGGATGAAAAGAGTACTGTTTAAAATAATGGGTTGATGGTCATCACTAAAGCACTTCATTTTTCAATTGAAAAAGATAAAATCCCAATTTCTACATCAACAACATATTTTGAAGTTCTTGTGGATATATGGGAAATTTATTATACTAAATTTTGAAGAAAAGTGTTTAAATGTAAATGGTATGATAGTAATAGTGATGTGAAACATGATGATTATGGGTTTACACTAGTTTATTTGAAAATATTTAGTTGAAAAGAGGAACTATTTATCATGGAGACACATGAAAATAAATTATTCTATATCATTGATCCATCAAATGATCAGTTGTCTATAGTTTTGCAAGGGAAATAATTAATTTGGGTGATGAGGATGGTGATGATTTTGTAGATTTATATGTGGATTAATCGTCTATTACGTGATTTTGGGATGATAACAATGATTATAATGTAGAAATGGTCCATGATATATGGAATGATCATGTAGAAGGGATATGAGAAAACACTAAACTACTCTCTTAATTATTCTGGTAGATATTTAAATTTTATTTCTTTTTTAAAATTTATATTTGTAAAAACTCTATTTTTTATTAATTATTAGATGTGTAATTATATATATTTTATTAATTATACTATTTTTGTGTTAAATTTTATATTCATCGGTTATAGTTAAAAAATTGATTGAAAAATCCGACTTACATCATTATGTTTTGGTTAAACTTATGCATATAGAAAACAATTTTTTGTAACTATGATATTTGAATTTAAATTTTTTTTATCATTTTAGAATTACTATTTATATATAATAGTTTATCTTGAATATTTTTTGTTTAAGAATCATGACATAATTGTTATTATTTTAAACATGTATATGTGTGACAATATTTTTTTACTTACATGTTTTTTTCATCATTTTTTTTAATATTCTTTTTTCTAATAATATTAAGGTATAGAGATTATCATTACATTTGAGTATTTCAATGACAGACACAGAGAGAGAGGAATGTTTTTCAAGGTATATGTTTTTTTATATCATTAAATATTCAGTAATATATTTATTTAATTAAATCAAACATATAATTTATAAAAATGAAATAAGAACTACTAATGTGCCTTCTATGGATGAGTCTTGTCCTTCTTCCATTGAGAAATATATTAATAGAGTTAGTAAATTTGGGTTTACACATGTACAAAAACTTTCACTTACTTATGGAGACAAGAGTGTACATATTAATTTTGAAGAAAATAATAACCCAACTAGTCCAAATGAAATGCAGTTTACCAGTTATGTTTTCATGAAGAGTCATTAAACGATTATCATTTTATATACTGATTATAATTCCATTAAAAAAATGGTTAAATAGTAGCTGTGGGAGTTTGTAATGGTAATATTTCTCAATTTATTTTTTTATCTCATTTTTGAAATATTATATATTTTACATGACTACTATTTAATTTATTCAATTACAGATGATATTCATTTTTGAAGAAAAATAAGAAATTAATAAAATATTCTTATCTTTAGTGGTGGTTTGATTGAGATATTTTAAAAAAAATTGAAATCAAATTGTGTTTTTGGTAAGTTACAAATTAAAAACCCATATCTCATGTATGGGTTTTTTAAATGAAAATACATAGAATAAATTTGTCGTTAGTTATCATGATAAATAATTAATGGTATGAAAATTATTTTATATTGTAAAATATCTTGCATATTAAATGATTAATTATTATTTTATTTTTATGTAATAGGCATCCAGATAGTCTTATCAATAGATCAAGTTGGAAAATTTATACCATTATACTCTATCACATGGAGGGTATCATTTATTGGGAGAAAAATTATTGCAGAAAAGTTTGATGCATTAATAGATCAATATACTAGTGGTTTATAATAGGTATAGTTTGGTCCTCTATATCCCCCTACTAGCCATAAAAATGGAAAAGAGTGATAATAAATAAAAATAAATAGTATCTTATAGAGAAATATAAGGAATTAACTGAAAGAATTGTAAAATTTAGTTTTTATTTTCCATTAATGTTTCTATTTTATAATTAAAAACACTAATATAAAATTTTAATTTTTCATTTTAGGATTAACTTAATGAGAAAGATACATAGGTCACTTTTATCCCTAAAGGTAGGATGGATATCATAGAAACTACTTTAGGAAAGCTAGAACACCCCGGCCGCATAAGAGGATATAAAGAAGGTGCCCGTATTTGGAAATTTTTTGGTCATCAGAATAATAAAAAAAGAAACATAAAAATATATTCCTTAAAATATGATCTAAAATTACTGAAATAGTCTATGGGAGATCAAATTTAATCATCAATGCAGACTATGTTTGATCAATTGATGAGACAGTCACCATCTATGTAGCTTGTGTAGCTTGACCAGCCGACCTAGCCTACCCAACTAGCCCATCCTTCCTACTTAGATCCTCTACCTATTCATTTAGATCTAACCATATACTATAAGTTGTATATTGGATATACTCAAGTACATATTGTAGCATAAGGATTCCTTTATATTTTTGGGTGTACATCACAAGCTTATGTAGTTGGTTTTGGTCATAATATCAATAAATTATATTATTTATAAAAAATTTCTACCATAATTTCTTACCAAGGAGATTACCATAGTTGGAGATTGTGTGGGTATTTTTTTACTTTTTCCATATACCCTTCTGTGTTATCTAACATATGATGTTTACATTGTTTTTGTAAACATTATTTTCAGTTAATTTAAAATTAAAAAAAAACTGACATTAATTTTATATATTAGTATCTAAAATCAAAATAATTAGTATAAAAAAAATGAATTTAGGATTCAACAAATTTAGATACTTCTGATGTTTTAAATGGGATAAAAAGATTATCCTGCATTTCTTCTTTATTAGAAAATATTTATGACTTTTAGATGATTTCGGATATATGTGGAAGAGACTATCCATTGAGAATATTTAAAAAGGATATCATGTATTTCATTATTTATGATGACATCAACACTCCTATGTTGTAGTTATTTTCCTTGTAAGTAAATTTATGTTTCAATTTTTCTTTAATTAAATAAATATGATTTTAGGTGACTTACTATATTACTTATTTAATTAGACATATACACATGTTTCTTAATCAAAATGAGACCACTGGTGTTTACGGTATTATATATCTAGAATTCATTTCAATGATTGTGAAATATATAAATACTTCTACTACAGTTGCATATATTTGTGTGAGATTATCAAATACATAGGTTGGGTAATGGTGTCTTTCATTCCATGATAGGTAAGAACACTAAGATAATTATGAACTAATATTCATTATAATTTCACTGATCGTGGACATTTTAAATTTTAGCGGTCATTGGATGTAATTCATATTCTAACCAAATGAATGTACATTATATTGGTTTTTCTTTTTATTCCGCCTTACTCATAAAAAATAGAATCTTATTAGACAAGTAGGTTTTATTCTTTTTTATAATTTATTTATTACTAATTCTTCTTATTTATACATTTTTTAGTTTATATATATATATATATATATGAAAATTCAGGTCATGGAAAAAGTTTAAAAAATATCAGTTGTTGATAAAGCAGCCAAATCCAATCAATTACATGAAAGTGAAGGTAATTTTTTTATATTAGATAATATTTGGTTTTATATAAATAAATTTATGTGTGTGTGTTGGGATTTATTTTCAATTTAATGTTTTATAACTGCAGTGTCATCATTAAAAAGGAAGGGTGGGATGTGGTTATTATATATTAAGATTGATGTATGAGATAATCACAATTGGGGAAAAACTGAATTTGATAAGGTTATATATATTAATTATTTTATGATTCATATAAAAATATTAAATTTTTTAATCTTATAACATTAATTTTTATTATATATTTTCAATTATACTCACTCATATACAAAGGATGAACTTACACATATTCATAGTTTGTTTGTAAACTATTTATTAAGTATGACTGTGATTTAAATTATCAGGTATGTCTCTTTTAATTAAAGTTGAAAAAAGAGTATTTAGAAAATCATTTTCTTCTCTAATTTGGGATATATATTTTTATTTTTATAGGTTTATCTAATATATAAATGGATACGGATATATAAATAAATATCCACACTACACAAGCCTTTAAATTTTCAGGTATGTATCTTTTAGTTATATTTTAAAAAATGAGTAACCATACACTCATTTTTTTATTAAAGTTTTTATATTATATTTTTTATAGGTTTCAGATGTCACAGGTGTGTTTATTTTAATTAATGTTTAATAAATAAGTGTTCATAAAAAAATTAAACTTTTAGTTGGTATATTTTTTTTTGAATTTACATGGTTGTTCTTTACCTTGAGTTAGTGTATTAGGTGGAGTTTTTCAAAATTTTATAAAATTATTAAAGAAGTGATTTTTATTCTTTTTTATAAGTTATTTGTTCTTAATTATTATTTTTTATACATGTTTTTATAATTGATATATTAAAATAAAGGTCATGGAAATGGTTTATCAATGATAAATTGTTGATACACAAGCCAAATATTGCGTCCTTAGTTTTATTCTGCTTCAAAGTTCTAGAGTACTTCCTCTTTTTTAAGCCTTATATTGTTTCCTTAGTTTTATCCTTCTTCTATGTTCAATAATTATGGATTCTTGTTTCATCTAATAATAAATTTATTAATGCAGAAAAAAATAAATACATAGCTTTCATGAAAAATATGTCACTCAAACGGGGTAGTTTGAGTGGTCCAATATGAATGGTATGATTTTTGTCTAACAATAAATTCTTTATTGTTCAAACTTTTTATAAATTTTTGATGCATTTTAAAGTTTAAAAAAATAATGATATATCTGGTTTGAGTTTCATTGATGTTTTTCCATCATCAAATAGCATGCTAGCACAGTTAGATGTTTACTATTCAATCACTTATATGTTTTTTCAATTCATTTCTTAAAAGAGATTAGAATTTATTTCCAAAATTCAAATTAACTATTGAATATAATGTCAAGAAGGAAGAATTATTGATTCTGGAAATTTAATGACAAATACTAGTGATTTTATATAATATAAATATCTAACAAATGTTTAATTTCTTGAAGTAGTGATCTTATTTATTTAAAAAAATCCATAATTGTTCTTTATTTATTTATTGTGTCTCTCATCAACAATTATGGTCCTGGATATCTTCAATGGTGAATAAGATCACTAAAACCTGATGCTCTTCTATTTTTTAAATACACAACAAATGCTTAAACTACTATTATTCTATTTCAACACACAGTGTCTGTGTGAAATCATCTTTCTCTTTTTCAACACACAAAGGATTTGTATACTTATTTCAAAAAATAATGGATGTTTGAACTCAACCTATTTATCTTAAGTCTCTTCCACTTTTCTCCCACTTGACTCATACCTTCTCTCCTTCAACAATTCTATCTAAAAGTTTATAGATCTATCCAACACACTTTAGATGAAAAAACAAAAATATATATAATATTATAAAAATCCCATTTTGGTTTTATTCGACACATGGTAATAAATTTTATTTATAGAAGTTACACCATAACTTCTCAAAAAATGACCATTTCAACTCAAATGATATATGGTTTTGACCTTGACATAGTTTTCTTATGTCTATCATGATATCAAACATATATTGGTTTATTCACAAGGTTGATTAGAAAAACATATTCACAAACACTATATAAATAAAGCTATGTGTTGACTTCTCTATGTCAATCATCCTCCTCACAACTAAAAAACATTGTATTGATTAAAAATCATGTTGGTTTTTATCTAACATGTGGGGTTGAAAAATGAAACATGGTGGCTTTCACCAGCTCCATTATCTAGCCACTTCTCTCTTCATCTTTCAAGATCAAATTAATCACAAACACTCATAAGATTTCCCTAACATTTTCAGCAACTATTTTTTATTGTTTTGGTTGACACTTTAGTTGGAAAAATCTTATATCATATTGAAGACCATATATATATGTTAAACTAAAATTTATTGAATATATTATTTCACTTCTTCAACTCTTCAATAAACTCAACAATTATTCATAACTTGATCATTATTATTTATTATTTAATAAATATTACATTAATTTTGAATCAGGTCTCAATAATCTCTATCATTAGGTTTTGGTTCTCAACCATACCTTACAAATACACTAAAACTCTTAGTCCACTTGTCCTTGAAAATTACTCTTGATATCATTCTCATTATTTATCATTTGTTAATAAAATTGTAATTAATTAAAACTAATTTTACATTAGTAAACATGATATTAAAAATAAATGTAAATATAAATATATTAAATTTATCCCAAAAATAGTAATGAAAACATCATACTCAGCAAGAATATGTAATTTATTGGGTTCATTTAAACCAATTCCCTTATGTTGAGGAGGCTTATTCCGATGGAATAATAATATTGGATAAAATGTTTTCAAAAATAAAAGATGCCAAGTCATGAGAAATTATTATCATTTTTTATTTATTTATTTTAATATGTGAACTTAGAATTATTGTTGTATTTATTAGATGGTTGATGAATTATCTTGGTGTTTGAGTTATAGGTAATTTCACTACTAGATGGTGGTGTGAGAGAGGATAAAATGAGTAGGAGGATTCATGAAAGATATATTCTGTTCCGATTACAATGAGGTCTTAGGATGGAATTATGAATGCATTTGTGAGTATTCGGAGAGGTGCAAGAGAAATTCATCATGGAGAAGAAGAAAAATGTTTTATAAAATTGGTAGTTACTTATATTTTCTTTAATTTCTATGATGTATAAGTTGGTTACAAGATTTTATATTTTGAGAAATGTTATGTAATTAATTATATTTTTAAAAAAATACATTCAACTTTTAATGTTGGTTTTTTTAAATCAACATTGAACCTATATATTTGTATTTTCAGATTCAGTTTTGTTTGAATACTGGTGTTGAAAAGAATATTTTGGCATCAGTTTTCTATAAAAATGATTCCAAAAAATTAAAACATTTTCAAAAGTATATTTATTATTTAGTTTCTTGTTAAAACCAACGTCGAAGCCCCCACAAATATTAAATTAGCATTGTTTTCATGGTAAAACTAACTCTAAAATATAATTTTGGAATCAGTTTTTATAGAAATTGATGATGAAAACATAGAATAATTGAATTTTCAACATCGATTTCTTGTTCAAATTGACATAGAAATCCCTACATAATTAATTCAGCATCAGATTTATAGTAAAACTAGTGTGGAAATATATTTTTTATATCGGTTTTTTTATCCAATAATGAAAGAGAAATTAAATTATATTTTTAATTAATGTTTAGATGTTTATTTTATGAAATATTACATCAAACTATTATTTGTAACATTTACTAAAAAAATGGTTAAAACCAACATGAAAATGTAAAAAAAAGGAAATGTGGGAATAAATATTTTTTCTAGTGTAATCAGATTTTAAATATACTAAGTTCTTTAAAAACCTTTCTTTTAGGGTCAAAACTAAGAAAATAATATCATATGATCATAAAATAATACAATAATGAATATAGATATATTTTTGAAATGTAGGAACCTATGTCTCATCATTCTGAGTTATGGTTATCCCAATATTCCCATAAATACATTTTCAGTGTTTTAAAACACTAAAACGTGCATGTAATGGTAAAACCCATTGAAAACAACCTCATATTGACATGAAAAAAAATTTAAAACTACCATTTTATTATTTTTGACATGTAATCTTAGAGAAAACATCAATATGACATGTGGTGCACTTGGAATGACTCAATAAAAGGTTTTTAAGGATTTCAAAGTCTTTAAAAACATGTGCCAGGGTTTCAAGACTATGAAAATGAAATTTGTGAAATAAGAGAAAAATGGAAGTAGATTCATTTTCAAAATAAAGGAACTGAGGACACATTATTATGAGTTATGGTTTTCTTAGGATTCCCTTAAATAATTTTTTAGTGTTTTAAAAAACTAAAACATGTGTGTAATGGTCAAACCCATTGAAAATGACCTCAGATTGATTTGGAACCATTGGACAACCACCATTGAATTATTAGTGATGTGTATGCATAGAAAACATGTCCATCCTATGTGTGGTGTGATCGTAATGAATAAATAAGAAGTTCTTAAAGATACCAAAGTCTTTAAAAATGTGTCGGAGGGTGTCAAAACTTTTAAAATAATGTTGGATGGATTTGAAATCAATATACAACAACAATATATTGATTTTGAAATGTATGAACCAATGAAAAGTCATTATATGTTACAGTTTTCTCGAGAATATTGTAAATACACTTTCAGTGTTTTAAACCACTAAAACATTCATGTAACATTCAATAAAATAGGCCTCAAACTGAAATGAATTCATGGGAAAACCATGGTAGAATTATTTGTGACATGTACGTGAAGACAAAGCATCCATATAACATGTGGTGCTCTCTGAATGAATCGATAAGCATCTTTTAAAGATACCAAAGTCTTTAAAAATGTGTTTTAGGGGGTCAAAACTACAAAAACAACTTCGGACAGCTATTAAATTGGAGTAAAATGACCATAGACGGATTTTTGAAATGTAAGAACCAGCGATATGTCACTCAAAGTTATGGTTTTCCAATGATTCCTGTAAACGTGTGTTTAGTGTTTCAAAACACTAAAACATGTGTGTAACGGTCAAAACCAAATAAAATGACCTCAAATTGATATTATATCATGGGAAACCTAGCATTATATAATTTTTATGTGTATGTTTAGAAAAAATTTCCATCTGATGTGCAGCGTTCTCAGAATAACTCAATAAGTAGTTTTTAAAGATATTAAATTCTTTAAAAACGTCTATAAGGGGGTCCAAACTATAAAAAAGACATGTAATAGTCATAAAATCATATTAAAATTATAATAGATTGATTTTTGAAATTTTAAAACTGACGACATTTCATTTTGAGCTATGGTTTGTCTGAGATTCTCATAAAAACGTTTTTAGTGTTTTAAAACACTAAAATGTGCAAATAATGGTCAAAACCATAGACAACAACATCAAATTGATTTGAAATAATGGGAAAACCACTATTTAATTATTTATTATTTGTATGAATAGACAAAACATCCATCTAACATGGGATGTGCTCAAAATGACTTAGTAAATAGTTTTTAAAGATACCAATGTTTTTAAAAATGTGTATCTAGCTTTTATCAGATCTTTTTTTGTAATGCTGATAAAGGTTTCCTTTATCAGCATAATTTCTATTGATAATAAAGGTAATCTTTATCAGCACTAGTTAAAGTACTGATAAAACTCACACGCGAGTCCCATATTGAACTTGAAAATATTTGGACACTTCTTTTTATATGATTCTGTAGTAAGACCACACCAGAAGTCTTTTGTGGATATGGAATCCTGTATAAACTCTTTACACACCCTAAATGGGGCCATGCCTACACGAACGGGCCATCACTTGCCTCGACCCACCCTATGCTCACTGTGGGCCTTGGCCCACCCTTTACTCAGTTGGCCTTCCTTATTGGGCTGCCTAAATGGATGGCCCTTCAGGTTGAGGGCTAGCTGACTTAATAAAATTTTTATAATTAAATTATTATTTAATATATCAAAAATATATTGATATATATGAATATATTATATATTAATATATATATATATATATTTATTTAATTATTATATGTTTTATGTTTTTTAAAATTTATTCATTTTTAATATTTATTTATATTTATTCATATTTTATATAATTAAATTCTTAATTCATATAAAAAATATATATAGATATATAGATATATATTAAATATTTATATACATTAATATATATTAATATATATTAACATATATATATATATATTGATGAATATTAATAAATAGTATATTAATTATTAAACTATATATATTTTATTAAATTATATATATATATAGTAATAAATATTATATTAATTTTTTCATTGAAAATTAATAAATTACAAAAAATATTATATATATAATTAAATAAGTAATACACTGTATATAATTATTAAAAATGAAAAAAATTAAATAATTAATATACTAATTAAATAATTAATATACTACTATTATTGTATATATATACAAATTAACTTTATTTGTTTTTATTAATAAACATTTCATTAAAAATCATAATTTTTTTTGGTATTTAATTTTTTTAATAAATTTGTAATTTACACAATTAATATATTTTCATTTTTATTTAAACATATGTTCATGTGGGTTCACGAGCTTGACCGGGCCAACCCCCAAATTTTTTATAATTAAATTTATTAAATTTAATATATGTATATATATTAATAAAAGTATATAAATTATATATATAATTAATTAAACAATTAATATATTGTTTATAATTAATAAAAAGGAATTAAATTATTTAATACTTAATATACTTATTAAATAATTAATATACCATTTATTACTATATACTAATTAAATACTTAATATACTAATTAAATACTTAATACACTAATTAAATAAATAATGTACTATTAATTGCTATATATATTAAATTTATTATTTTTTTAAAAAAATATTCATTTTTATTCATTATAAACAATATATTAATTATTCAATTATATTTATATAAAATTAAATTTCACTGATGTTAACATGGATTCATTTAATAAAATTTATTCGTTGATAATGTTAAATGTGTGATTACTTTCTTTTTATAATTTATATATTTTAAATATTTATTTATTAAACAAATTTACAATTTATTCATTTCAATGATTTTATACATAATTATTCATAGATATATTTAATATTTTTGGAATTTATTCATTTTCAATTTCTCATTATTCTATATTCTTTAAATTATATCCATTTTCGAATATTTATTTATACATGTTAGTTCATTTGAATTCAATATTTTTAATATGGTTGTAATTTATATAATTAATATGTATTCATTTCCATTTTAACATATATAAATATTCATTTTTTATTCTTTTAAATAATCTCTATCATTAATAATAATTATTCATTTTTTAAATTTATTCATTCCTATTATTATTTAAATAATTAATATATCTTGCATATTATATAATGCCATTGTTCAATTTAACATATATCAAACTTATGTTATATATATATACATTAATTTCACGCACAAAAATTTTTATGCAATTAATGAAATCTTATATAAAAACACACACAACCAATAGTTATGTAATTTATTGAAATTTTAATATTCATTTTATAATTTCATTGAGTAAAATAATATATTTAATATATTGTATTTTTAATCATTAATTTTTTTTTATTTTAAAATTATTTAATATAGTATTATTTATTTATTTTTAATATTTTTTATTTTTTATTTTCGAATTTAATCATTTTCTAATATTTATTTATACATATTTATTTAATATGTTTTAAAATTTTAAATACTTACTCATCTTCATTTCAATATATATCCATATTTTATTTTTTTTAATAATTTGTATAATTAATACAACTTATTCAGTTTTTTAATATTTTTAATGTCTACACATTTTTAATTATTCAATTTCACTCATTTTTAACATTCATGCATTTAAGATTATATATTCATTAATAATGTTAAAAATATATTTGTTAATATAAAATTATAAAAAATATATTTATAAATATATATTAACTATATATATAAAAGTGTATATTTATAATTTTAAATAAATAACTATAATTTTTTAGAATAATTATTTATATAATTATGAATAAATAATTATATATTTAAATAATTATAAAATTATAATAAATATATTAAAATATTAAATATATTTCTTAAATTTATATTTATATATATTTATTTATTTATTATATATATATATAATTATATATAAATATTTATAAATATATTTAATTATAATTGTAATTATAAAAAAATTTCTATAAATATATTTATAAATATATATTTATAATTTTTTTAATCTACTTATAATTATATACATTTATATTTATTTATTTATTTATAACTATATACAGCGAGTCCCTAAAGACCCCTGCAAAAAAAAGTATAGCCTAGAACCCATCACCAAAGCGGCCCATGGACCCAAATAAGAATAACACAATTGCTACAAAAGATCTAGACTACATAGGTCATGATCGTATCATCCCATGTATATGTATTTGTTGTCTTTACTTTTTTATTCAATAAATTTGTGAGGTCATGGTTTTGGGTTACCAAATCAATGATCTGAGCCATTTTAGTATAACTATATACATTTCATTTTTTTAATTATATTAATTATATTATTAAAACTCATTATATTGGTCTTTTATCACCACTTATTATTTTAGTGCTGATAAAATCAATCTTTATCAGTGTTTTATTGGATGAATTGATAAAATCCTTCCTCATATTTTAAATAGAATCCTAACCAAACTCATTTCACTCACGCCATTCAAGATTTCCCAAAATTTTATATCTTTTGATGCTCCCCCTCAACCTTCTCTCAGCTTAATAAATCTCTCAAATCTAGGGAATGATATTATTTCTCCTCCTCACTCTTTTGTAAGTGTCATCAATCACCTCTCTCGTGCATACCTAGTCCAAACCATGTTATTATTTCTCCTTAATTTCTTTCTTTCTACCACCTCACCTCCTCACCATTGTTGTCTTCAGCCCCAGTCGACCACCCACCATCGCAAAGGATCCCTCTAGCAACCACCCTGTCCACATATTCCACTCCATCCACCGACCGATACAGCAAGCCTCCACCCTCTCCCTTTCTGACTACCTCACCTAGGAATGGGTTAATATATATTTCTTCATGCATATAAATTCAAATTTTTTTAAAAAAAAATATATAAGATGTATATAGTACTTTTCAGATTTTATGTGAACACTAATTTTAAG
This sequence comes from Viscum album, assembly GCA_963277665.1. Lineage (NCBI taxonomy): Eukaryota > Viridiplantae > Streptophyta > Magnoliopsida > Santalales > Viscaceae > Viscum > Viscum album. The sequence continues at coordinate 1,467,400,511 of OY728159.1, read as the reverse complement.
ATATTTCATTATTTTTATGTTATACGAATATGTTAATTAAATATTTTCATATTCTACTTCAATGATGTGATTTCCCATGAGAAATGAAATATTTTTTGGAATGGAATTTGAATGAAAATGAGGAATATGTTACAAACATTGATGTGAGTCCATTAATAAATATTTATGTGTTTTTCATGATTTGTTTATATTATGAATAAAATTTTTATATATTTTCAATTTCTTTAGACTAATAATAATATTTTGTATCTTAGATGTGTATTTTTACCTAGATTTTTATTTAGAAGTTGTAATAAATCATGATTCTAAATATATAATTATCAAAATAATGATAATGCAATAGAAGTATAATGGATGTCCATAATTTTAATTGTAAAGAATAATAAAGAATAATGAACAAGTTTTTCTAATCCCCTTTTATTTTGCAACTTATTGTTTAAGTGTTGATAATAAGTTTCCACATTTCATTTTAATGTGGATATGGAAAATCATTTAAGGATTTTATTATAATGACAGTTATCAGAAACAATGAAATTAAAGGTTGGTAATTCATTTAAAATAATTTAGAAATTATGGTCAGTGTTATCTTAAGATTATTATATAAGAGAATGTAATATAAGGTTGTGTCATATCATTAATTTTTTGTTTTTAATTCATGAGGTGAAATTAAAATGAATAATTAATCAATTAATTAAGAAGTGAGTTATTTATTAACTTGATTGTATAGTATTATTTAGTAGTAATATATTGTATAATGTTTCAATTTTTATTATATCACGAATTTATTAGAATTATTTATCAATTGTTACTTTATTTTTACATCTGATAACTCTTTATGATCATTCAATTACATTTATTATATTTTTTGTCTATTTGATTGAATGTATGTGTAATTTCTTTCTTGCTTGATGGACTTTTCAATTCTATGGGAGGTTTCAAGGTGTTTTATAGTGTCTTATTTATTTTATTATTTGAATAGTACTCTTAGGATTGAAGGTTTTGTGAGTTTTCCTTTGTTAATATAGATGTTGATAAAATGATATTTCATATTCATTTTTTTCCTTAAATATGAGGGGTGGATAAGGAAAATTTTCATCATGGGTTAAGGTGTGGGGGTATGTATTTGTATCATCTTCTTATTTTTAGCATTATTTATTTTGATTTCTCTGTGAACATAATATTATTTTTATTTTGATCTATTTTGTATCATTAGGAATGGTTTTAACATCACCCTTAAAAAGTTCCAATTCAAAACACATTTATCCCAAACATATACAATATGAGAACATAGTAGAAGAATTTGATAAAGTTTTTTTAAAATCTCCCCTAACCATATATGTGGTATGAATTTTATTAATAATGAGTAAACTATTTTGGATATACCTATGATGGTTTTGACTACTATATGTGAGAAGGTAGCTTATAGTTATATGTGTCATCATTATAGGTCGAATTAGAATGTTTTGGATATCAATGATGTGAAATCCATGCTAAATGAATTTTTTATAATTTTTGTTAATGGAAATTATTTGTGGTGTTTTTAAGGAAATGTAATAGAGACTTTGGATTTTGTAGGATATGTTAAATATACCTAAGATTGATAACTATATTATTTTTAAAACAGTGTTTCATTACTAGGTTAAAGTAAAAATATATTTTTTGATATTTGTATAATACATAGTATAGAATAATATATATAAAAAGTGAGTAACATGGAGTCCAACTTCACTTCTATCGTCAACAATAGTTTCATCAATCCATTTTATGAAATTCCAAGCTCCTTGACCTTGTGTTAAAATCCAATGATTAAATTACCATGTGTGTTTTGGGGAAATATATTTTTAGACAAATTTAGAATGTAAGGTCGCAATTGAATGACAGGAAAGAACAATAATTTCCAAGGGAAGTATATCATCAAATAATAAGTAAATTTCATTTTCCAACATATATATTACCACCTTTTTGTCCCACACAACATCAAATCAAGAACTTGGACCAACATCCACATGTTTACCCTAGTTTTTCCCTTTTTAGGTCACTCATGTGTGAAATGACAACTTTTCATGAATCATAACTGATAATATTCAAATGTTGGGTTACCCTTATTAGAATTATCTATAACTTTCTCCTTAAATAATAAATATCTTATGTGTATTTATTTATTTATTATACAAAAAAAAATTATAAGCCTAATAGGATATATATGAATTGAAAAGGGAAACACGTTAGTCATATAAAAAATATTATGAAGATGGTGTTAAAGATTTCATTAATTTTTCAATAGATAATGCATATGCCCCTTCTCAAATCCTTTATTTTTAAATTGTTTTTATTAAAGAATTATTAATCTAGAAGAGTTAGAAAAACATTTTATTTTTCATAGATTATCAGAGCTATAAATTTTATACTAAACATAAGAAAAAATTAAATGTGCATGCCGATTAAGATGATACAACATTTTATGGATCATTTTATATGAATACTAGTGTGAATGATGATAGGCATCATATAGAATAAATGAAAATGTAAATTGAATATGACCTTCATGACTATCCAAATTTGTTTGAAATTTTAAATATTTTTTATAAGAGAGAATTGTATACTGATTTTAATAAATACAAAACATTGTTAGTTGTACTGAAGTTATGTAATTTGAAAATTGGTAGTGGATTGAGAGACATCATCTTTACATAACTACTTAGTCTCATGAATGATATGATACCAAAAGAAAATGAAATTCCTTATCAAATATATGATTCTAAATGAATTTTTCTTTCAATGGGAAAGACCTATAAAAATATATATAGTTTTATAAATTATTTCATATAGTTTATCAAGAACCATGAATCACTCATTAAATACCCTAAGTGTGGTGTGAATCGATACAATAATGATGATTTAGTTTCTTAGAAATTAGTATGGTACTTTTATATCATTCTATTGTTTAGAAGACTATATGGATGTCAAGAAACCAAGAGAAAATTGACATGGAATATTGATACAATAATTAAATATAGTAAACTATGTCATCTAGCAGACTCTCCTCAGTGGAAGAAAGTTGATTATTGGTATCCTAAATTTTTAAATGAGACTAAAAATTTCCATCTTTAATTATCTAAATATGGAATAAATAATTTTGTTCTATAGAGTATTATTCATAGTATATGACCAGTTATGTTGATAAATTATAACTTGCATCCATGGTTATGCATGAAGTGTAAATACATTATGTTTTCCCTGTTTATATTTGCACCAAAAAAACCCAATATTTATATTTATGTCTATTTTTTTCCATTGATTGAAAGATCTGTAATTGATGTGGGATATTAGTGTTATAATGTATAATGCTCATATAAGTGAGGAATTAAAATTTGAGATCCATTTTGTATGGGATGATAAATTAATTTTCTGCTTGTGAAAAATTTTTAGGGTATAGAATTAAAGGAATGTTGGGGTGTCCCATTTGTGAATAATTCACACACTCAGTTTGGTTAAAGCATTCCTCATATACTATGTTTTTAGTTCATCATAAATTTTTACGTCGAAGGCATAAATACTGATCTTGGATGATGAATTCGATGGGAATATCGAACAAGGTACAACCCTATCTCCATTAACGGGTGGTTAACTATTCGATAAAGTAACAAATATTGATATAGTTTTTGGTAAACCATTTGTGAAAAAAACTTATCAAATGAGGTTGGAAAAAGAGATCAATTTTCTTTAAATTACCATACTTAAATTGTTTGTATTTCAAACATTTTCTTGAATTCATGTATGTAGAAAAAAATGTATTTGATAATGTTATTAGAATATTACTAAATGTTCTTGGAAAAATAAAAGATGGCATCAAGGATAGGTTGGATATTATTGACATTTGGATAAGGGAAGATTTTTCACTAGTGAAGGGTAAAAGACATACTTTTATTCCTCCAAAATCTTACACTCTATTCAAGAAAATATTGAATTTTTCATTTTTCTTAATGGTGTAAAAGTTCTTAAAGGTTATTAATCAAATATAAATAATGCCATTTAAAAATCTAATTTGAAGTTATATGGACTATAATAACTTGAATTTTATGTTTTGATGAAGGATTTTATGCCCATCACTTTATGTTACATTCTTCCAAAAAATGTATAACATAGATTAACCAGACTCCACTTTTTTTTCAAATCCATTTTAGTAAATTTATAAACTCGATGAAGTTTCAAATCATGAGTAAGGAGGTTTTAGTCACATTAGTTGAATTAGATATGTTCTTATCACCATCATTCTTTGATATAATGGTATGTCTATTGGTTTCATTAGTTAGAGAGGTTTAACTATTCGGTCATGTCTATTATAAATGGATGTACCCCATTGTATGGTATGTGAATATTTTGAAAGGTATCATTATGATTAAAAGCCAACTAGAAGGTTGTATTGCAGAATGAAATAATATTGAAGATGTTATTGAATTATGTAATAATTTACTACAAGATTTTGATAGCATCGGTCTCCCAAAGTCTTGTCACAATGGACACAATATAGGTGAAGGGGTTTTTGGAAGATATGTTATTACAATGACCATCATAATGAGGGACAAATCTCGCCTTTACATTTTACATAATACTGAAGATGGTGATCCATATGTTGAAACCCGCTAAGAAATTCTTATAAATTTGAATCTATCAACACCAAAAGTATGGATATAAAATACCCTTAATCAATAGTTTATAGGTTGGTTATAAGATCATATTTATAAGGATTTATCTAAAAATACAAAGTAAATTGTCAAATGAATTTGATGGCTAGCGAGGAGACCAAATGAAAATGTTATATATTACAATGGTTTTTTAATTAATGATTATACATTATATACAAAAGAACATGATAACCATAGTACGATGAATAATAGTTGATTTATTCTTATGGAGGAAGCTATGCACATATCTGGTTCCAAGGATAGAAATCCAATTCATGAAAATATCTCATATTTCATCATCATAGAAAAGATATTTGAGTTGTATTATACAACATTTAAAGTGATTATTTTTCATAGAAAATGGGTTGAAAACAAGAGTGAAGTAAAAGTTGATGAAATGGGCATCGTGAAGGTGAATTTCAGTGTGTAAGGGTGTAAGGATGAACTATTCATAATGGCATCACAAGTAGTGCAAGTATTTTATTTCTCAGATCCAAAACAATGAATTGGTCAACTTTTCTACTGGAAACTAAAACAACTATAGGGGAAGATAAAAATTCAATTGAGGATAACCCTTTCATTGTGAGATCATAATCATTTCATGGTGGTCCCAATATAGACAATGTCTTGTACATTAGTGGGGACAAAAAATAGGGTATTTGGATTCTCAACAGAGGACCCAAATCCCTTCAGACTTTAAAGAAAAGAAAGGGAATTCAATGATAAGGTTAATGTTTTTTTAATATACTATGTTTTTTCTCATAATATGATGTGTTCCCTGCTATATTGACATAATCTAAATTATATGGTTGACTAATGATATAGTCAATGACTTCTACACATGATGATGTTACCAAAATCAGGTAAGAACAAATGGTTGATGCTAAAAATGTGGAATTATTAAGGGTTAAAAAACATGTTGATGAAAAAAAATAACATAGAATCATAGTGTTGAATGAAATTATCAATGAAATAAGTAAGGGTATAAAATTTGAGGTTAGTTAGAATCAATTCGGCCAACATGTTGACCCCAATAATTTGATGTTCATTAGTTATATTGGGGTCACAATGATAATGAATGTTCCAATTGATATAAATTTGTGGCTTCATGTCCACCATGTAATGAAGGAAACCCGTTGGGGAGATATTAAGGTAATGTTATGATATACTTTTCTATTTTACCAAAAAATTATATATTGAAATGTTGATTTATTTTTCATTATCCCTTGTAGAGTTTGTCGCATCCAAGCTCGGGTGCCACATGTCGATGCCTTGAGTCGGTTTGTTACGTGACTATAGGAATGCCTCCTCTTATGCTAGAGGCTACAAACTATACGAGAGGGTCTAATATGTTATATGGGGAAACTATCCCCTCTTTATCAAATCAGCACAATAGAAGATATCAATAACCAATAGAAAAAAATAACAATAACCATAATAATACCAGAACCAATAAAGACTAAAATCATATGATAATCCCAAAATAAGGATAAATTAGCATAAACTAAAATAGTAGATATTTAAATACATATAGGTGTTAAGTGTTAAATGAAAACCCAAAAAAATGAAATAGTGAAATTCCCAAATTAGGTCCCAATATCATATATGATTCCCTCATTCATGATCTATCCCAAATCCAAATTTAGACATCTAACATAGGACTCTTTCCCTTATCCTAAACTAAACACATGAAGTTTATTTGGGTACCGACCAAGAAGCCAAGGTTTGGTACGATTACAACTCAGTAAGCCACCAACAATGGTGTCTAAAACAATATCCTGTCTATAATAGTGTATGTAGATTAATAGAAATTAATGTACCAATAATTAACAAAATAGTTTTCACATTTAATATGATTTAATTAACCATATATTTCCTTGGGTTCCCAGTGACAACCAAACAAAAATACCTGCTTCGTCCCATGCTGAAGTTTAAACTATACATCAGGGGATATTACATTTCAATCAATCATGGGTTTTTATTAATGATTAAATTCAAATTTGTCATTCATAAAATGGGGGTCTAGGGTTGCAGTCTGGATCCTCGTTGGTATTTGGATGAGTAGTCCCTATCCCACAACTCTATGATCACATGGAATACATATATATATTAGAATCCTAGAGTGGTATTTTAGTACTTTGAGGATATTTGGAGCAACAATCTCTATTCTAAAACTCAGTCAAAAATATCACATCTCATGGTTCTGCATTCTCAACTCATTTATCAAACATTTTCATATACCATTATTAAACCAATTTCTATAATTTAAATTACACCATATTCGCATTCTCATTAACTGACCATGAATAATTCATATTTCATAATTTCAATTATATCATAACACCCCATGGGTTTCCACTAAGTCTAGTTTAAAATTAAACTATAGATCCAATGGGAACCATGAAGGTTTTCAAAATCATAAGTAAACTAATTAATAAATTGAATTTAGAATTCAATTTCCCAATGTGGAAATTAAAATTTACCAATTACAAACACACAATTAAAATCAAGACTATGGGAAATGACAATTAGATTAACTACCTCAAGATCATTGAAAAATGTTCACCAACCCAAAATCCCCAATTTGATGTGGAATGATCAATATCACAAAAACAGAAGAGATTCAGAACCAAAACCTATGTCCAAGATTTAAAGAAACACAACCATAAAAACCAAGATATAAACTATTACTAATGGAGGAAAAATTTTCCCTCTTTATTAGGAAAGAGAGATAGGAAAATGATAAAACAAAACGGGGAAGAAATAACATATCAATGGCAAGTTGATCCTTCAAAATAATCTTTGATTCTCCAAGGAAGGGTTTTAAAGGTCCTTTGAATCCTCTTCGAGACATTAAAAAATAAAGGATATCATATTAGGTCGATCAGGGTCGAATTAGGGTAAAAACCATGGGATTTGGGAATTTAAATAATACATTCAGGGTATTAAAAACATGCGTGCATGGTTTATTAGGTTGAGGTGTACATTTTACCAAACTGTGCGCCTTAACCATGTGAAACTATTTAGGGGGTGTGCGGTTTATCTTAAGTGGTGCATGATTTGACAAAATGTGCACCCACCATGAAAATACCATATGTTTTAGGGTTCATGGTTTGGAGAGGGTGGCCACACAATTTTTCCAAAATATGATCCAACCATGTTCCACCTCCTATGTCTCTAATATAAGGAGCACAATTTCCTATGGAAAACCATTTGATTTTACCTAACTGTGCGCCAATCATGCACAACCCCATGGGTTTCAAAATTTCTCCAAATTCTCTTGAAACAACCCCAAAGTAAAACCCAACTAAGGTAAAATAAAACAAGGGTAACATAACACCTCAAACAAGAATGAGACATATCCAAAAAGGTTGGGATATTACAATATCCATTCCTTATTATAGCTCATCCTCGAGTTTTACTCCCAAGAATCCCTAAGATTCTAAAGTAAAAAAGATCAAGCCACTGAGCTTGTATATCTTCTTCCCACTCCCACGTTTCCTTCTAAACACATCCATGTTGCCACAACAATAAGACTATAAACACATTCTTACCTAGAAACACATTCATACTACGATCCAAAACACAAATCGAATGCTCCTCAAATGACACATCAGCCTCATTCTCACCATCATCAACATGGATCACATGAGAAGGGTTGAGGTGATACGGTTAAAACTGTGACACATGAAAAACATTGTACATAGCACTATATCTCTATGGAAGATCAAATCAGTACATCACTGGTCTAATCCTGTCCACAATCTCAAATAGTCATATAGACATGGGAACTAACTTTCTCTAACTCTAAATCATATGGTGACCCAATATAGGTAACACCTGAAAAAACACACGATCTCCCATAGTAATATCAAGGGTTCGACGATGTTAATAATCATATGACGTCAATAAGAATAAAAATTATATCTACTTTATGACGTACACATAAATTTCCTAATCAATTAGACCTGATCTCATGTCTCCTATATGAGACTTGGTCCTAGATATTAAAACTCACCTGCCTCTATCCATCATAGAGGTGATCTGCATGGTCTACCATAAAGTGCCTTATATGGTGTCATCTAAATAGTCACATGATAACTATTGTTATAGGAAAAATAAAAGATCCATGAGTTTTTTCTGAAGTCCCAACAAAATCAAGAATGCATATCTATAGCACATCCTCCAATACTTGAATAGTGTGCTCTAACTACCTATCTATATATGGCTGGAAATTAATACTCATAAGTGCCTAGGTACCCAATGCCTTCTCCAAACCTTTCCATAGGCATGAAGTAATGCAAGGATCATGATCTAAAAAAATACTCAATGGTACCTTATAAAAATAGACTATCTTTCAAATTTACATATCCCCTAACTAAACAACTATGAAAGTCTCCCTAATAGGAAAGAAATGAGATACTTTTGTTAATCAGTCCACAATCATCCAAAATGCATCATTTTTATGAAGAGTCTTCAAAATACCTATCACGATGTCCATAGAAAGTTCATCCCTCTTCTATTCTGTAAGGGTCAATGAATATAGTAAACCATCGAGTTGTTAATTCTCAGCCTTCACCTACTGATAGGTGTAGCATCGTGTCATGAAACCTAAAATCTCATTTTTCATGAATGGCCAACAATAATGCCAACATAGGTCATGATATATTTTAGTCAAAATAGGATGCATCACTCACTTTGATGTATGAAACTCAAACATAATATCATATCCCATATATGTAGGCACAACAACATGGTTCTGGACATAGATGATCACATCCTCATCTATAGTCCAATTAGAAGTTGACTCCCCACCTTCAAGGATTTCCCTTATGGCCAAACACTCCAAATCCTCATACTGCTTCTCCCTAATCCATCTCAAAAGTATGGACTCCACTAATACTGATATGACTATCATATGATCTTAGACCTCCTGAACCACAATATGCATCTCAGCTAAAAATTCATTATCTTCTACTTAGAATTAGACTCCTATACTACCTGAGTCTATTTTTTTCGCTTAAAGCATCAGCAACACTGTTTCCCTTACCCAGTGCATATACTAGATCAAAATCAAAAGAATGAAAATATTCAACCCATGTCCAATGTATGAGATTCAAATCTCACTGTGAAAAGATATACTTCATCATTTTTTGTTGGTATATATAGTATACTTTTCATCCAAAAGGTAATTCCACCAACACTTTAAGTCATAAACCACCATGGCCGACTTAAGATTGTTCATAGGATAATTCTATTTGTGTGGCCTCAATTGTCAAGATCTATATGCCATGAATTAATCTACCTACATCATCCCTGCTCCATATTTGATTTTGGACACATTAAAAACATAGTATACTCCTCACCCTGCTCGAGTAGATTCAAAATAAGTGCAGTAGTCAACTGCTTATTAAACTCTTATAATTCATTCTTATATTATTTAGAATACTAAAACTTGATTCCATTTTATTTAATCCTAAAAGTGGTGATTTCAAGAAATAAAGTTCTAGGATAAACCTCTAATAATAACTTGTCTGCCCCATAAAACCTCTGATATCAAAAACATTCTTTGGCTGCTCCCAAGAAACCACTTCCTAAACATTCTATGGGTCTATTGAAACACCTTACTCTGAGATTATGTGACATAATATATCTACCCAATTGATATATAATTGAAACTTTGATATATTGGCATAAAGATGATGATATTTTTGTATACTGGGGATATTGTTAAGATTCTAGGCATGATCTTAATGAATCTTAAAGTACACCAATATGTCATCCACAAAAACAACAACAAACTAATACAGTTATGCGGGGATTATTTGGTTCATCAAAACCCTAAACACATACAAGGTGTTTTTCATCCTGAAGGGCATCACAACAAACTCATATATGCCATACTTGATTTGGTAAGTAGTCTGTGGTATATTAGATGGTCTATCTCTCAACTGGTGATACCCAGATCTCAATTCGGTCTTAGGGAAAACACATGATCCTATTAACTTGTTAAATAGATCATAAATAAACTGAAGAGGATACCGGTTCTTCACTTTCATTCCGTTCAACTTCTGACAATCAACTCAAAAAATGTAACATCTCTTCAACCTTTATAGAAAACAAAACTAGATAACCCCAAGGTGATATACTATGATGGATAAATCCCTTATCCATAAATTCTTATAGTTGATTATAAATATCTTGAATATATAGTGGTTCCATTCTATAAGGTGTGATAGAAACTAGTCTAGCTCCACTCATGATCTCAATTATGTTGGGACCAAGTTGGATGGAGAAGAAAGTAAGAAGAGTTTTCTGTTATAGAGTGTTGTCTTTTGTTTTCAATGAAGATAAATAAATTCACTTTGTAAAGGACATGGAAAATTTGATGATTCTTCGCTGATTTGTATTTCAAAAATATCACAAGTTAGGAGAACATTTGAAGCAAGCCTAATGAATTAATGGGGGATAAAAGATGATTCTAGTCATATTCAGTTTTGATTAGAAATAATGATGTTGTTGGAAGATAGGGAAGTTGCAGCACTTCCTGTTGAAAATTAGACGATGCTTTGCTGATTTGTGTTTCAAAAATATCATAAGTTAAGAGAACTTGTAATTCAAGACTTATGAAGTAAAGGGGGAGAAAATATGATTCCAGTCATATTCAGTTTTGATTGGAAATAATGATGCTGCTGGAAAATAGGGAAGTTGCAGTACTTCCTGTTGAAAATATGACAAGGCTAAAGGTGTTCAATCAAAGACTATATATCATGATATATATGGTTATTGATTAGAGAAGTTGTTTTTTGAATATTCTAGATTATAATGAATCATAATTGGTGTTCTTGCTGAAACAGATTTTAAGGTAGCGTTGTTTCCTAGTGTTTGCCATTTTTTGGTGCTAAAAATAAGGAGATGGAGAAATGTGATTTTGGAAAAGGATAATGTGAGAAAGTTTGATGATGGATTTTTATGTTACGCACAAGTGGAGTTTCAAGATCCGAGAATAAAAATATGGGAAACCATAGGCTTGCATGAAAGATTGTTTTTTGCACGCAAGATTGAAGGGAGTTTGGAATGTTGCGTGTAAGGCATGATTCGAGGTCAAAACTTCAAAAAATTAAAAAGGAATGAAGTGCGCAAAAGATTCAAGAAGTTTTAAAAATATGAGTCTGGCACGAAAGAGACTAACACGCCCAATGCCACATCAAATGGGGTTTTGCACGATGTGTTAGGGATTTGCATGACGCATCAGGGTTTTTGCGCATGGGGGTTGATGAAGGCTATAAATAAGAGGTGACCCCCTCACATGTGTTAAGTTCTACACTTAGAGAAATCCTGATCTCTGAAGTGTGAAATAATTTTAAGTTAAGGGAGGTGCACAAAAGAAAGAAATTTTCATGTAAGAAGGAGAGTTGCACACAATATTAAAGTTGCGCGTAATAGGTGTTTCAAGACAAAAGTCAAATCTTGCACGTGAGGCATAAAAGTTGCACACAAGACACTTATAAGGGTACGTAAAATGTTTGGGTTCTTCGCACATATTCAGTTTCATGTAAGATAGTTCTTACCAGCTTTTGGGTAGGAATGTGAATATTTTTACTTTAGAGAATACACCAGTTCAATTGTAAATATGCACTAAAATACTGTAATTCCCTATTTGTGCTAAGAGGGTGCGCACAAACTTTAGGATTGTTTTCCAAATGCTACACGAGTGTAAGGGTATATCTTACTCATTTTATTCCACATCAAAGGATTATTTTCTAGTGGATTGTGTGGTACTAGATTGTTTTTGTACCATACCAAGGATGTAGCTACACTTTTTGAGTAGTGAACCTTGAAAATATTGTGTTCTTGTGGTTGTGTGTGTTTAGCAGGTAAAGAACTATTTAACAGGAGGAGAAGGTTGTTTCAAAAATAAAGGAAATATAAAATAAAAATATGTCACTGATTCACCCCCTCCCCCTCTCAATGATACTTGGATCCTGATTGGGTAACTTCTATTGGTATCAGAGGGACAGGTTCCCTTCATTTGTTATTTTATAATGTTTTAAAGAGAAGTTGTGATAGAGAATCTGAATTGTGTGAATAGTATGGGGAATCCGATATTTAATGGAAAGAATTATCATATCTAGAAATATATAATGATATATTATCTTAGGACTCTTGGGTATGAAGTTCTTGAAACTAAAATTGATGGATTTACTCCTATTAATGATAAGGTTCCTCTTACACCTACCGATAAGAAGAATCTTGAGAATGGTGGAAGAGATAAAAATACATTACTCTCATCTCTTTCAGAGAGTGAGTTTTTAAGAGTGAAAGGTGTTGCAACAGCTAAAGTCATCTAGGATAAGTTTAAGAATATCTATGAAGGAAATGAAAAAGTGAAGAAGGAAAAACTACAAATATGGAGGCTAAAGTATGAATATTTGAAAATGGGATAATCAAAATCTATTGGGGACTTCTTTACTAGGTTAAATGACATTGTTAGTATAATCAGATGTCTTGGTGAAAAGTTGGAGGATTCTACAATTGTTGAAAATATCTTGAGAATTATGCCCAACAACTTTGATACTAAAGTGTCTTCATTAGAAGATAGAGATCCTGAAACATTATCTCTAGATGATTTCCATATCACTCTCATTACTTATGAAATGAGACGGGTGAAGACTATGAAGAGAAAAAAAAATATGATAAAGAAATTTCATTCAAGGATGAAAAGAGAGAGAAGTCAAAGAATACTCTTATTGAAGATGATGCTGGTGAATCGGATTCTAAATATGAGGTATGTAAAAATTTTGATGAAATTTTATCCTTGTTTTCTAGGAATTTTAAAATAGGTATAGGGAAATACAAGCGAAAAATCCCTTGAAATGTTTTGAGTGTGGAGATATTGTTCAGTTTGTGGATAACTATCCTCAAAATAATAAAGAAGAAGACAGCGAGGATGATGAAAAAGGCCAAGAAGGTTGTGGAAGAAACAAGATGATAAAGATAAAAATTTTCAAAGGGGAAGGGTAAAATGTTCTTAAAATCAAAAATAATAAGATATTTATCTGAAGATGAAGAAGAAGAAGATAGTGAAGATGAATCTAAGAAATCATTTTCTAAGAAAGATACAGAGAGTACCTTTTTTGCAACAGTGAATAATGATGATTATGAGAGTAGTATTACTAAAGAAGAAGAAACTCAACTTGAAAAATATCTGAAAGAGGAGCTGATAGAATGTTTAAGAAAGATTAGATGGCTTGAGAAGGAAAACATTAGGTTGAAAAATGAAAACTCTTCGTCAAATGACCAAGAATTTTTCCCTAACAAGAAAAAAAAATTAAAAGGAGATTTATGATCTGAAAAATTCTCTTGAGAGAGAAAAAAATCACAATGATCATATGGAAGTAAAGTTGAAGGAAAAATAAGATGAGTTGGAACTTGTCCAACATAAACTTTCTAAAGTTGAGGAAACTAACACAAGTTTCAAAAAATCTGTTATAGAAGTTGGTGAATGTTCTGCTAACAGTGAGCCTAATAAGGATCAACAAAATTTGCCTTCAAAGGTTGAAAAGAAAGATAGAATGGGTACTGATAAGAGAAATATTGGAAAGGATACATATGTGGTCAAAGTTATAAATACTCAAAAATCAGAAGCATCTAAAAATATTGAGTCCAAAAAATATATCTACCACTTTTAGTTCTGTTTAGACTGAACAGAAATATGATTTGAAGAAGAAAGTTACAATTGAAAATATAAAGACTGATGGTCAGCAGAATTTTGGTAAGAAGATTTTTGAGAAGAATGTTCACAACACCGGTCATTGTGGAAGTTTATGAGGAAAATATTCATTCTATGGCTACGGTTGGTATTGTGTTGAATTTGGACACATGGAAAATATGTGTTGGTTCAACCAACAACATTACAAATATTCCACAAATTTTGAAAGGTAAGGATTTAGGGGGAGTAAATACTTTCAAAAGAGAACATCTTTAATGAAATTTCAGAAGAAATCTGAGAAGGTTGGTGTGACAGTTGAGAATAGTTTCCAACTACTGGAAACTATTTGTGATATATGTGATCGACCTAGAAATATTTCAAAGGGTTTCCTTATTGTGTTACCAGAACAACAAAAGCTTCTTACTAATACTTAGAAGTCGGAGTTTTTAAAAGCTAAAAGGGACAGGTCTGCTATGTCCTAAAAGAAAGATTGCATGGTTTTCTGGCCAGAAGACATTGACTTGGATATAAAATTGGAGGAAGCACAACATAAAGTGGGAGAAAAGGAAGAACAAAAATCTCTTGTTGTTGAAAATTCTTTGAAAGCTACAAAAGGATAATATCCATGGATTCTTGATAGTGGGTTTTCCTCTCATATAACAGAAGACTTAAAGATACTGAAGAATGTGAAAGACTTCAAAGAAGGAACAATGACATTTGGTAATGATGAATCTTTGAGGATTAAAGGCATTGGATCAGCCATCATTGAGAAAGAAAAGATGAAATCCAGAAAAAACATTATATGTTGATGGTCTAAAACACAATCTGTTGAGTGTTTCACAACTTTGAGATGAGGGTAACAATGTTGTCTTCAAGAAATATGGGTTTTATGTGAAAATTGAAGAAAATGGAAAGGTGATTACAAGAGTCCAACACAAAAAAGGGAACTTGTTTCATGTTGGAGAAGTACAAAACTCTTGTTACATGGGTATGGTTGATGAAAAGAAGCTATGGAATAAAATGATAGGGAACATGTGTCAGAGAAACAAGTGAAAATTATCAAATCGAGACCATGCTCAAGATATGCCTCATTTATTAAGTAAATGAGATTGTTGCTCCACTATTTGTGAGAAAGGAAATATTAAAAACATTATGCATAAGAGATTTGACATTCGTTCAAAAAGAACCTTGGAACTTATTCAATCTGATATCTGTGGGCCCATGAGCAAGCAATCAACAAATGGAGATAATTATTTCATCACTTTCATTGATGAACTTATTCACATTACTTGTGTTATGTACATGACACAAAAATTAGATGCTCTGAAAATGTTTAAGAGTTTCAGGAGGAAAGTAGAGAAGGAATGTGAGTATACAGTGAAGAAGTTGAGAACTCATAATGGTGGTGAGTATAAGAATGAGGAATTTTAAATCTATCTTGAGAAACATGTAATTATTCATGAGTTCAGTTCACCATACACCCCTCAACAAAATGGGGTCGCTGAAAGAAAGAATAGAAACTTGGTGGAAATGGGGAGAACTATGTTACTTGTACATGGTCTTTGTCATTACTTTTGGAGGCAAGTCAAGAGAACTACTGTGTATACACAGAACTGATGTTTCTATAGGACAAATTCATATATGACTCCATATGAAATGTTCTAAGAAAAAACTACAAGTATAAAACATTTATGAGTTTTTGGGAGTCCATGCATCATGAAGAAGAAAGTTGGAAACCTTGAAAAGTTTGAGCAGAGAGGAGATGATGGAATTTATCTTGGTTATTCTCTAGAAGGAAGAGGATATAGAAGTCTCAATAAAGAAACTGGAAGAATTATTGATTCTTCAGATGTGAAAGTTGTTGAAATTGTTTATAAACAAAAATAGTCAAATGCTGATGTGTAAGTTGAGTAGGATAGGGAGGAATTTGTTAATAATTCTGATAATGTTGTAGACTGTGTTAATCCCACTTAAGGAGAGGTATTAGACTCAAAATTATCAAGTGACGAGGATGAAATTCAACCAGTTCATCCTAGGATGAAGAAATAAGTGGAGGCTCAGAAAATTATAGTAGATCAATATCAGAGGGTTCAAATAAGAAGAACAATGAATGATATTACACACACTTCTCTCTATTTGAAAGTTAAAGTGAATGATGTAAATGAAGCATTTGAGCATCCAAAATGGGTTCAGGCTATGAATGAATAACTTGATCAGATAGAGAAGAATGATACTTGTGAAATTATACCCAAGACTAACAATAAGAACATTATTGGTACAAAGTGGGTTTTCCAGAACATGCTGAATGAGGAAGGTGAATTGATAAGAAACAAATAAATATTGGTTTGCAAAGGGTATTCAAAAATTGAAGGCATTGATTTTGATAAAACCTTTGCTCTGGTTGAAAGTTTAGAAACCATCAAAATCTTTCTTTCTATTACTGCATAATGATGTTATTAAATATTTCAAATGGATGTAAAATCCGCATTCTTGAATGGTTATCTTGATTAGGAAGTTTACATTGATCAACCTTGTGGATTTTTTATTAGGAAGGATGAAAGTTATATATTCATATTAAAGAAGGGTTTTTATAGACTAAAACAGGCTCTAAGGGCATGGTATTCTAAATTGGATACTTTCTTGAGGAAGATGAATTTCAAGAAAGGTAGATTTGACAAAAACATTGACATCAAGGAATGTTAGGAGTTTTCTGTCATTGTAATTGTTTATTTCAGTGACATTATCTTTTCTAGAAATGATGAAAGATCATGTGAAAGATTTTTTTAGGAGAGGTAGAAGTCATTTGAAATGTCTATGCTAGGAGAAATTAATTACTTTCTCGGGTTTTAGATTCTATAGAAGAAGAACCACATATTTCATTCCCAAGAAAAGATGCAAAGGAACTTCTAAAAAATTTTGGCATGGAAAATTCGAAACCATTTTCCAAACCAATTTTAGTGTGAAACAAATTGTTTAAAGATGGATAAGGCAAGGATGTTTATCAGAATGAGTTTCAAAATCTTATTGGAATTCTATTATATTTGACTGCCTCAAGACCTGACATCATCTATGATGTTACCTTATGTGAATGATTTTAGAGTGCTCCTAAAGAATCAGATTTGATTAATGGAAAAATAATTCTCTGATATATCAAATGCAAAACAAATTTTGGAATCAGGTATGATGGATTAAAAAATACTGATCTATTCGAGTATTCAAATGCTGATTAGGAAGGAAATGTAGATGATAGAAGATCCACATCTGCTAGAGTTTTTTTTCTGGGGAAAAATTGTGTTAGTTGGAATATAGAGAAACAAAATTCAGTAACTCTTAGCATAGCTAATGCTGAGTACGTTTCTACTACTCAAGTTTCTACCCAACTCATGCGGATGAAGACTCAGTTGGAAAATCTCCTTATTGAAGTAAAGTTATCCCTATTCTTAGGATGTGATAATCAGAGTGCAATCAATATTACAAGGAATACAGTACAACCTTATCATTCAAAAATCATAACATGAAGTACCACTTCATCATAGAATAGGTGCAGAAGAATGAATTGAGGCTGGAGTACATTCCTACATTGGAACAAGTTGCTAACATATTCACAAAACCTTTACCAAAGTAACCATTTTCTAAATTCATGTTGAACATGGGTTTCCAACCTCCTTATCATCAAGGTTGAGGTACATGTATCTGTCCCCACTCTCATCTTACCTTTGGATATTGTTGTCAGTGGGAGAATTTTTTTATAAATATATCCTTATAGAATCATGTATATGGGGTTGTGGGTAAGCTATGAATCCATCATGTAAGTGTGTGAACTATTCTAACTATTTGTTGGAGTGGTTGTAGGAAACAAAGTTTTTGTATTTTAGGAAAGTTGACAAAGTAAAAAAGGCTGGGGAAAAATTATGATGGAGAAGGAATGGAAAAAAGTTGTTTATATTTTGAAGAAGGATGAGGAAGAAATTTCATAGTCACTACTTTTGGACAGCATGGTTTTGCTATCAATAATTCTTCTTTCCTACAATGAGTTAGCTCACGTAGGCTTAGAATTGTAGATACTTAATCCATTGCATGAATTTAAAAATTTTAGTGATTTATGAATCATGGTTGACAACAAAATCCAAAGGGGGAGATTGATGGGACCAAGTTGGATGGACAAGGAAGTAAGAAGATTTTTCTTTTACAAAGTGTTGTCTTTTGTTGTCAAAGAAGATAAATCAATTCACTTTGTAAATTATATGGAAAATCAGACAATGCTTTGATTATTTTTATTTCACAAATATCATAAGTTAGGAGAACTTGTGATGTAAGAATTGTGAAGGAAAAATTAAGCAAAGATTATTCCAGTCATATTCAGTTTTGATTGGAAAGAATGATGCTACTGAAAGATATGGAAGTTGTAGTACTTCCTATTGAAAATCAGAAGTTTCTTTGCTAATTTGTATTTCAAAAATATCATAAGTTAGGAGAACATTTGATGCAAGCCTTATGAATTAAAGGGGGATAAAATATGATTCCATTCATATTCAATTTTGATTGGAAAGAATGATGTTGCTGGAAGATAGGGAAGTTGCAGTACTTCCTGTTGAAAATATGACAATGCTAAAGGTGTTTGATTAAAGTCTATATATCATGATAAATATGGTTCATGATGAGAGAAGTTTTTTTGAATATGTTGGATGATAATGAAGTAGAATTGGTGCTATTTCTAAAACATATTTTAAGGTGGATGTGTTTCCTAGTGTATTCCAAATTTTTGGGGCTGAAAATCAGAAGATGGGAAAATGTGATTGTGGAGAAGGGAGATGTGCGCAAGTTTGAAAATGTCTTGGTATGTTTCATTTAAGTGGAATTTCAAGATCCAAACATCAAAATATTTCAAAGGAGAGGCTTGCATGAAAGATTGTTTTTTGTGTGCAAGATTGAAGGGAGTTTGGAATGTTGCGCACAAGGCATGATTCAAGGTCAAAACTTAAAAAAATGGAAAATTCATTAAGTGTGAAAAAGATTCAAGAAGTGTATGAATGATGAGGTTGGTTTGAAAGAGATTTACACGCCCAATGTGATGTCAAATGGTTTTTTGCGTGACGTGTTATGGTTTTTCAGGATGTGTCAGGGTTTTTGCACGTAGGGGTAAACGAAGGATATAAAATAAGAGGTGACCCCATCACATTTGTTAAGATTGGAACTTAGAGAAATCCTGAGCTCTGAAGCACAAAATAATTTTAAGTAAATGGAGGTGTGTGAAATAAAGAAAGTTGTGCGTAAGAAAGAGAGTTGCGCACAAGAATGAAGTTGTGTGCAAGAGGTCTTTTGTGCAAAAAGAAGAATATTGCACATGAGGCATAAAGGTTGGATGAAAGACACCTATAGGGGTGAGTGAAAGATTTGGGTTCTTCACACATATTTAGTTGTGAATAATATAGTTCTTACCGGCTTCTGGGTAGGAATGTGAAGATTTTTACTTCAGAGAATACACATGTTCAATTGTAAAGAAGCACTAAAATACTATAATCCTTTATTAGTGCTAAGAGGGTGAACACACACTTGTAGATTGTTTTCCAAGTGATACACGAGGTTAAGTTTATATCCTACTCATTGTATTCCACATAAAAGGATTATTTTCTAGTGGATTGTGTGGTACTGTATTTTTTCTGTACCATACCAAGGACGTAGCTACTCTTGTTGAGTAGTGAACCTTGTAAATACTGTGTTCCTGTGGTTGTGTGTGTTCAGGAGGGAAAGAAATATTTAACAGGAGGAGAATGTTGTTTCAAAAAGAAAGGAAACATAAAAGAAAAATATATGAGTGATTCTCCCCCCTTCAGTGATACTTGGATCCTGATTGGGTAACTTCAATTTATAAATTCAACATCTCTATTAGTTGGAATCCCTGATAATTTCTCAGGAAACACATCTCGATACTAGTCTACTATGGGTGGAAAGACATCATTATTCACACTTCAATCATCCATCAAAATAATCCCAACCTAGGTGGTGATCTCCACCAATTGATGATGTACTGACCCTACGTGGCCTACCTAGATATCCCACTCTCTATGATGAACATAACTATTACCCTATAGATATGTAAAGGTTACTCACCTATGGTTATAATCGATGTGGTCTCAATATGATTCTAACTAGTCCATACCTAAAATTAAGTCAAATATTGACATGTCAAGTATATAAAGATCCAAACAGAAATGATACTCTCTAACCTTGAGTGAACACCCCTTACATAAACAAATATACATCGGTTATTATCCTAAAAGTGTGTCAATTATCATAACCCCACTCAAAAACACCACTATCAGACTCAAACCAATCACTATTTTAGAAGATATAAAATAATGAGAGTCTATTGTATAAAAAATTATTTTAAAGTGTAGAACATATAATAATTTTACCTCTAACTATTAATGTTCTAGCCTCACTATCCATGAGTGCAGACTGAACTACATGCAATTGTCATTCCCCTCTTCTATGTGTTGAAGTCTGATACCCCTAGTCTACCCCAATCTATTGATACAGGCACTCTTTACCTAATTCACCATGTCCACTTTCTCGACCACTAGGGATCGAATAGCTACAATAACCAAACTGAAATGGTGTAGAAGACCCCCTTCCAGTAGTTTGATTTATACTAGTTCCTCTATCATTAACCATTGATTGAGGTTTCCTGTAATATCTCTTTAAGTTCCCCATCCTGGCATAGGATCAAAAAATTTCTAGTGGTTGTAGACACTGGCTATGAATGTGACCCGACCTACCACACTATTGTCAATATATTTGGTTACTGCTCCGAGTAAATAATCCTTCTTTCTAGCCACTATGTTTTCCATTTCCTATTCTGATGTTCTCAAAGTGAAGCTTCCTACTCTTAGAAGATGTACCTCCTAGTCATTGATCTAAAACCAATTGAATTACACTGGAAGACTCCTTTATGTTCCCCTCAAATATGAGAGCCTAATTAACCACCATAAAAAAATCAGATGAAAGATCTTAACCTGGGACATAATCTCACATTTAAGCTCATCCTAAAAAAATTCTCTAATGTTACCTCATCTTCTTACAATGATGAAACGAAGCATTAAAAATCAATGAAGTAGCCATCATAGTCCATCATGGACATACTCCCCTAGGTCAACCACATAAACTTAGCTTCCCTCTCATTCCTGAGAGTCTTAGGGTAAAAGTGTTCTAGAAAATTATCCTGAAATTCCTTCCATACCATATTTTCCATATGCTCTTCCCAAGACTAAATATCCCACCAATGCTTCTCTTGAACATGTAATATATAATCTTCTAATTTAACTCTTCTCTTTGAAAGAGTTTCCAAATGGTTAAGGATAATATGGATGGACTCAGTCCAGAACTTAGCTACCTCAGGTCCACCCACTCTAGTGGATTTCGTAGGGTGCTACAACTGGAATTCCCTTGTCATGTCAGACATATTTTTCACAACCCACCCTGGGTATCTTTCTATAAACTATATAAAGTGAGAAAAGTTCTCACAGAACTGCTCTCTGGCTCCTTCACCCAGAACTATCGGAGCCTCTGTCTCTATATTTGGAGGCACATTTCCATAAATTTCCTCATTTCATGTTATCAATAAACATCATCATGTTGGAATATCTCTACAATTCCAAGAACATATCTTAAGATACATAAAAAATAATTAACACGTTTTAACAAGAGGGATTCATAATAATCCATAAAAATTCATCCACCATATCATGACACACTATGAAAATTGATGAACTATCACTAACTTCAACCAGCCCTCATCTGGGTCATAGATAACATAGGGTAAAAAATATTCATATTTCATATTTTCCCTTTAGACACCCATTTTATCAGTTTTAAATTAGTAAATATTACATCATTTAACCCATTTAAATTCACCATTAGGTGCCATTTTTTTACATTGCTCAAATTAAGAAAATAATTTTCATTTCAACAATTTACCCAAAACCTAATTTTCAGTGCATTCCTAAAATGATGCATGTCACATAAAATCCTAAGAACCTAGAATGATTCATGTATACTCAAAATTCATTCCATAACAGGGCATGAATAATAAAATCATCAAAAAGAAATATAATAAAACAATAAGTGCATCACCCAAGGTGAAATAACTTCCAACTATAATAGAAAACATTTTTAATAATAATCCCTCCATGGGTACTTGGTTTTTCCCCTAGACATGGATTAGCTACTCCCATACATGAGAACATGACCAATTCATGACCCATCCTAATCCTCTATCTTCCATTTACAAATTGAAATTCAACTAAAAATAAAATAAAACCCCTAGGATACCACTTTGTAACATCCTATCCTGGGTTCCACATGTCAATGCCATGATTTGGTAAGTTGCATAACCTCAGGGACACCTACCCATATGCCAGAGGCTACCGACTAGAAGCAAGGGTCTAATATGTGATATGGGGAGACTATTCCTTATTTATCACATAATCACAACAATGTATATCAATAAACAATATCCAAAAGATAATAAATAATAATCAGAATAATACCATAACCAATAAAGACCAAAATCACATAATAATCCCAATACATGGATAAATGAGCATAAACTAAAATAGTAGATATGTCATGTCATATAGTTGTAAAGTTTAAAATAAAAACCCAAAATAAAAACATGTAGAACACTCCCTAAAAAGGCCCTAACATCATGTTCGGTTCCCTCATCCATGCTACATCCTGAATCCCAACTCATCCATTTAAGATAGGGCGCTTTCCATTTTCCTAACCTAAAAACATGAAGTCTATTCTGGTATAGATCAGGAATCCCAAGAAGGGTGTGGTTATAACTAATTAAGCCACCACCAGCAGACTCTAAAACAATATCTATTCTATAACTGACTTTTAAATTGATTAAATGATAAAGTAAAAATACTAAAGTAAACAGTTTTCACATTTAATATTCTTTAATTAACCACATATGTCCCCAAGTTTATAATGACACTTGAAACAAAATACCTACTTCACCTTATTCCGGAGTCTGATCCATCCACCAAGGGATATCACATTTCAATCTATCATGTGTTTTCATTAATCATTCAAATCCAAATTCTCATTCATATAAGGGAGTCTTAGAGAAGAAGTATAGAACCCTATAGGTATTTGGAGCAGCAGTTCTTGTCCCACAACTCAATGATCACATGAAGTACATATATATATTGGGGGCCTAGAGTGGAAGTCTGGAGCCCTATGGGTATTTGGATCAGTAATCCATATCCCACAACTCAGTCACAAATATCATATCTCATGGTTCCACATTCTTGACACATTTATCAACCTTTTCCATATACCATTATTCAACAAATTTCTAGAATTTAATTATTAACCATATTCATATTATCATTAACTAACCATTAATAATTCATATTTCATCATTTCAATTATATCAGAACACCCCATGGGTTTCTACTAAGTCTAATTTCAAATTCAACAATGGGTCCAGCAGAACCCGTGAAGGTTTTCACAATCACAAGGAAACCAATTAATCAATTAAATTTTGAATGAAATTTCCCAACATGGAAATTTCATTTTCATAGTTACATACATGAAATTAAAATAAAGAATATGGGAATTAAAAATTAGACCACCTACCTCAATATCGTTGATGAATGCTCGCCAAACCAAAATCCCCAATTTGATACATAATGATTAATCTCACAAAAATGGAATATATTTAGAAAAAAACCTAGGTTGAAAATAAAACCAAAAAACCATCAAAACCTATATCTAAAAAATATCAAATGCATTAAAAAAAATTCTATTCATTGAGAAAGAGATATGAGAGAAAGATAAAACCAAATAGCGAATAAATCACTTAACATTAATGAGATGATCCTTTAACTAAATCATTAATTTTCCAAAAAAAAGGGTTTGAGGGGCCTTGGAATCCTCTTCGAGACATCAAAAAATGAAATAGACTATATTCTGTAAATCAAGGTTTATATAGGGTAAAAAATAGGGGGTTGGTGAATTTTAATAAAAATTTCATTGGATTAAAAACCCATAAGCATGGTTTCCTGGAATGAGGTGCATGGTTTTCCAAACCATGTTTCCTAACTGTGTGCCTATACTTAGGGGATAAACAATTTATATTAAGTGGAACATGTTTTGAATAATTGTGCACCCAACATGAAAATCCTCTATGTTTGAGGTTTCATGGTTTAGGGATAGAGGCTATATGGTTTTACCAAACCATGTACAAACTGTGCACCACCTCTATGCCTCCAAAAAAGGGCACATAGTTTCCCTGGGAAACCTCAAGATTTTCTATATCCATGCACCAATTATTCATATCCCCGTGAGCTTCCAAATTTCTCCAAATTCATCTAAAACAAACCCAATGTAAACCCCAGCCATGATATAAAAAACAAGGGTAAAAAATACCTTAAATAAGAATGAGGCACCTACAGAAAGGTCAGGATCTCATAGAGCTCATTTATTTTAGATGATTTCCATAATAAATATGTATTTAAGGTCAATAGAAAATCACATAGAGGCTTCTAGAAAATTCTCACCATGTTTTATCTTAGGGATGCTGAGGGAAAGTAAAGGCCCACCCACCAATTTCTTTTTAACACATTATAAAGTTGGAAACATGAAATTATTTCACCAGTCATCATGATGAGAAATCATTATAGGTTAAAAGTAGTCTATAATATATTATTTGAAATTATTTATTTCATCCAATTTGATTGAAATTTTTAAATTTATAAAATAGAAAATAAGTGATGAAAATAAACAATTTGCATCAAAACCAATATACCCCTATCATAAAGTAAGAATGGGGTACAATTCACTAAATAAGAAAATGGTATTTATTTTAAATCTAAAATAAAATTTATATGTGATATAAAACAATATATGTTTCTTTGTTTATATGTATATTGATTAATCAAAATTAGAATCCACTACCATCCCATGTCATATTCTATGGAAGGAGGCCTACGTAAATAAAGGGGGCAAACTAGTTGAAGAAAATACAAAAGGAGTATGGGAAACATGTGTAAGTATGAAATAATTGTAATTTGTTATGATTTATAATATTATTACATGAAAATATCTATTTTTCATATTTTTTTACTATTTATACATAAGAATCAACAGTGTCATACCTAAAGAAAAACTACTTTCAGTATCTTTGAAGTGAACCAAACTATATGGTCAATTTAGTGGTGTAGGGTTTTGAGTGTCACCTATAACATATTTTTAGAGAAAAAAATACAAGAAGATATGTATCTGATGATGAAATTATTATAAGTGAAAATAGATTCTTTGTAAGATATTATTGTCCAATATAGTTTGGTAGAAATATATATGTTAAAGGATCAAAGTGAACCAACAGTGGAAAAAATATTAGAACATGAAAAACCAAATGACCCCACTGTCTTTAAGGATAGCCATTCCCATAAACCAAATACCTTACCTGAGGTAATAAATTTTTCATTACACATTCTTCTAAATGTAAATCAAACAATATCTTATTTCATTATATTACCAAAATTATGTAGGGTGAAGTTATATGTGATTTCTATCTATCAACACCCACACATCGCCTTGGTGTGAGGGGTATAGTGTATAATTTCCTGGTAGAAATTCCACATGAAAAAGAACGTTAAAAAGGTCACATGAGAGTGGGGATTAAAGTATTTCAAGATCTTTGCATTGATTTTCCTGTTACAATTTATGATTTTTATATTATAATGGGAAATGATGTTATTGGAACTTTCATATATTGGTCATTTAATCTTATAAAGATTCATGAGGTGTGTAATTTAAAAAATATCAAATTAAAAACTTTTAATAGTTTCTGAAAAAGGTTTTTGAAGTAAGGTATGGTATTAAAAATGGATAAAACAATCGATAAATATAATTTCATATCAAAATAATTAGGGAATCGACCAAGAAAAAAAAGGACCTTTTGGGAGTATATTCTCTCTGCCAATTCCACTACTGCATATATTAAAATTACAAGTTCATGGAAACACCACATTAAAGTATGGATATGTTTTCTACATTCAATATCAATAAGAAATATTTGTAAATTTCATTATTGACGTGGTTGGTCTTAAGAGTATGAATAAAATTCTCAATTTTGAATGGCTGGGAGTATCAGTTTTGAATACATACATAAGGTTAATTTTCATAATATGCCTATCTAAAAATGATCTACTATGTTCATTAAATTTAATAACTATTCATATTTTCTACAGTTGATTATATTACTACTATATAAATGGAAAACTGAGTGAAGCATGATTTGGATTATTTAATCCATGTATCATTTCTATGCATAAAATTTCTTTATAAGTAAAATAAATTGAAAATAAAAAAAAATATTCACTAAGTGAAGTGTTTGAGAAGAAAATAATAGATAGAAGACTCTTCTCGATGCCTATAATATAGGGGTAAAAATCTACAATCTAATCATATAAGATATATTTTTTATTTTTCCATTACCTATTTTTTAGGAATCACTGAATACTAATCACAGTATATTTGAATACCCAAAATATTTATTTTTTAGATCCAATGCAAGGATTTCCACCAAACTGATCACATATGATATTTATTGTGAATTTTTAATACACTATAATCAATATTTTACAGATTAACTTCAAATTATATGTTTTATTTTTTTTAATGATAATTTTTTTATGATAGGGTGATCTATATATATATTCTAAATCATGGTAGGATGCTAGTCACTGAATATAATAAGCTTAAGGATTTATTCAAATAGAGATAGATTAGAATATTTATATAAATATTTACTATCAAAACATATTTCAAAAACATTTCCTTATTTTGTTCAATGTTTCTACAGTTTCTGAAGTAGGTTAACTGTAATAATTTTAGATATTAAATTTGTAAATTTATGAAAGATGTCATATACCATCAAAAGAATAAAATCCCTGAATAGGTAATTTTTTAAGGTAATTTCAATTTCATTAAAAATATTTCATAATCATTTGTTTGTCTATATTTTCTCAATACTACCATGTTTCCAACAATATACATACTCAAAATAAGAAGTCAATTTGTTTAGAGATGAGTGGGTAGAGTACATAGTGTTGAAATGTTTTTCCACATCAAATTTTTGTGATTACCAATTATGTATGTGAATTAGTATGGGCTATGTCCATAGAAATATATTTGGGATGTGAAGCATTAGTATGAAAATGATTATATATTATTTCTAGTCTATTTCTCAAGAAGAAGTATAATAGATAAAATAAATATGTTTAGAAATGAATGGGTAGAATACATGGTGTCAAAATAGATATAGAAGTCATGAAGAGGTGACTTCCTAGTAATTATTTAGTTAATTTTTTCATCATTTTACCAATTTTTTTAGTTAATTTCATTATCATTTTTATATAATAGTTATTTTGTTAAATTCACACATTATTTCAAAACCCACATTTCATGCTGAAAACCAAGAAAACAATTTTATATTGTTTTTATACTTTAACCAATAAGTCATTTTTGATGTATAGGAATTTTATACTCATCAATCTGACACATAATGTGGTCGGTATGACTCAAAGTGAATGTTTTCAATAAAAAATCATCATTTTAATTTGAAACACATATCACATAGCCAAAAATGAGCCAACAAAATTGGATTGTTTTTAAAATTTAGGACAATGATCGATAATTCATTTTTGATATGTATGCATTGGCTGCAAGTCAATCTAACGCCCAATGTAGTCATAATAACTCTAGGTTTATGGTTTTAATATAAAAGAGTCATTTTAGTTTAAAACGTGTGTCACATAGCCAAAACTCTAAAAAATGAACTTAAATTTTCTTCAAATTTTAGAAATATATTTTATAATTCATTATTCATAGGTAGGAATAAAATAAACATCAATATGACACTTTATGTGTTCATTATGACTCAAAGTACGTTTTTTCAATATAAAAGTGTAATTTTAGTTTAAATCACACTTTAAATATCCAAATATTAGAAAAAAAAAATCTATGACTATTTTAAAACTTTAGTAAAAATATTAATAATTAGTTTTTTATGTGTAAGAATTGAACGCACATAAATATGACACCCGATGTGGTCAGTATGACTTGAAGTGTGTCTTTTCAATAGAAAAGTGTCATTTTAGTTTTAAATGAATGTAACATCACCAGAACTGAGAAATCAATATTGTAATGTTTTCAAAACTTATAAAAACGATCCATAATTCAATTATTATGTTTAGTAATTGACTTCACATCAATCTGAAACACAATGTGGTCAATATGACTCTAAGTGCATGTTTCCAACACAAAAGTGTACATCATCATTTAAAATACACATCAAATAGGAAAAACAGAGAAAAAAAAACTTATATTGTTTTTAAAATCTAGGAAAACAATTCATAATTAATTTGTGACATGTAATAATTGATTTCACATCAATCTGAAACACGTTGAGACCGTTATAACTCAAAGTGAATGTTTTCAATATAAAGGTGTGATATTAGTTTAAAACACACAACAAATATAAAAAACTAAGAAAATGGGATTGTAATATTTTTAAACACTAGTAAAATGGTCTATAATTCATTTTTGACATTTTTGAAGCTATCGTGCATCAATATGACACCCTATGTGGTCGGTATGACTCAAACTGCGTGTTTTCAATATAAAATGCATTTTAGTTTAAAACACGTGCCAGATCACCAAAACTGAAAAAATGTGATCATATTGTTTTCAAGCATTAGGAAGGAAATCCAAAATTCATTTTCCACATGTAGGAAATGACTGCATTCCAATCCAATGCATGATGTGGTCTATATGACTTTAAGAACATGTTTTCAATATAAAAGTGTCATTTTAGTTTAAAATGCACATCACATCACCAAAATCGAGAAAACAAGCTTCGATTTTTTTCAAAATTTAGTAAAATAATACATAATTCATTTTTAACATATTAGAATTTATCACACATGAATCCAACATACGATGTAGTCGGTATGACTCAAAGTATGTGTTTTCAATATAAAAGTGTCATTTTAGTTTAAAAATCATCACATAGCCAAAAATGATAAAATGACCTTGTATTGTTTTTAAAAATTGGGAAAACAATCCATAATTAATTTTTGAAATGTTGGAATTGAACACACATCAATATGAAACCATATATGGTTGGTATGAATGGAAGTACGTATTTTAAATACAAAAGTGTCATTTTAGTTTAAAACTCATATCTAATAGCCAAAATAAATAAAATGAGCTCATTTTGTCTTCCAAATTTAGTAAAATACTCAATAATTCTTTTATGACATGTAGGAATCAAATACACATTAATCTGACACTCGATTTGGCCGGTATGACTCGAAGTGCATGTTTTCAATATAAAAGTGTCATTTTACTTTAAAACTCATGTTATGTCACTAAAAACAAGAAAAAAATCTTGGATTATTTATAAAATTTATTGAAATGATTTAAAATTCATTTATGATGTGTAGAAATCAACTGAACACCAATCCAAAACCTGATGTGGTTAGTATGACTTGAAGTGCATGTTTTCAAAATAAAAGTTCCATTTTAGTTTTAAATTTGTGTCACATAAAAAAAACTAAGAAAATAAGATTGTATTGTTTTAAAATTTATAAAAATTATACATAATTTATATTTCATGTATAGGAATTTACTGCACGCCGACCTGACATGCGATGTGGTCTGAATTACTCTAAGTACATGTTTTAAATATAAAAGTGTCATTTTAGTTTCAAACGTATCACATATCCAATCCAAGAAAATGAACTCATATTAATTTCAAAAAATATGAAAATGATTCATAATTCATTTTTGACATGTAGTTATCAACCACACATTAATCTAACACATGATGTTTTCTGTATAATTTGAAGTGTATGTTTTTAATACAAATGTGTCATTTTAGTTTAAAACAAGCATAAAATAGAAAAAATTGAGAAACCATACTTGTATTATTTTCAAACATTAGTAAAACGATTGATAATTCATATATGATGTGTATGAATTGATCTCACATCATTCGGACACCTGATATGGTCTGTATGACTCAAACTGTATGTTTTCAATAGAAAAGATTCATTTTAGTTTAATACACAAGTCACATCACCAAAAATATTCAATCAAGCTAATATTGTTTTAAAAACTTATTAAAATATCTATAATTCTTTTTTTATGTATAGTAATTGACCACACATCAATCTAACACACGATGTGGTCAATATGACTCTAAATACTTGTTTTCAATACAAAAGTGTCATTTTAGTTTAAAATACATATCAAATATCCAAAACTGAGAAAACAAGATCATATTTTTTAAAACTTTAGGAAAATGATCCATAATTAATTTTTTATGTGTAAGAATCGACGGCACATCAATCTAACACATGATGTGACCGATATGACTTAAAGTTTTTTTTAACATAAAGGGGACATTTTAGTTTAAAACACGACTCAAATATTCAAAACTAATAAAATGATCTCATATTGTTTTGAAACTTTAGGAAATTATTGATAATTTATTTGTGATGTGTATAAATTGCCTGCAAGTCAATATGACACTCGATGTGGTCGGTATGACTTGAAGTGTATGTTTTCAATATAAATGTGTTGTTTTAGTTTAAAATTCATATCACATCAATAAAATAGATAAAAAATATAATTGTTTCTAGACTTTATTAAAATGGTCTATAATTCATTTTTCACATGTAGGAATTGACCGCACACCAATCTGACACATGATGTGGTCAGTATGACTCAAAGTTCATGTTTTCAATATTAAAGTTCTATTTTAGTTAAAAATGAATGTCGCATCACCAAAACTGATAAAAATCTTGGATTTTTTTCAAACTTTAATAAAATAATCCATAATTCATTTTTCACATGTTGGAATTGAATTCATGCCAAACTAACACATGATATAGTCGGTATGGCTTGAAATATGTGTTTTCAAAATAAAAGTTCCATTTGAGTTTAAAACTCATCAGATAGCCAAGACTATGAAAAGGATCTTGGATTATTTTCAATAATTATTAAAATGATCCACAATTAATTTGAGACATGTAATAATAAACTACACATCAATATGACACCTGATGTCATTAGTATTACTCAAAGTGTGTGTTTTCAATACAAAATTGTCATTTTAGTTTAAAACATGCATCAAATATCCAAAACTAAGAAAATGAGATTATTTTATTTTTAAACATTTGTAAAATGATCAATAATTCATTTGTGACATTTATTAATTTACCGCATGATAGTATGACTCCCAATGTGGTCTATATTACTAGAATAGTGTGTTTTCAATGCAAAATTGTCATTTTTGTTTAAAACAGCATCACATAGGAAAAACTAATCATAATAAGCTCATATATTTTTCTTATCATTTTATTAGAAATTAATTAATTAATTTCCATATCATTTTTATCTTATACTTGAATATTTATTTTTTACAAATATAATGTTTGGAGATGGAAAAGAAATAGTGTGACAGTTGAAGGCTCATTCTAAGAAAGAAAGTTCTCTTGAATTGGCTCACAACCATAGTGAGTTTGGTTATCACCAAAAATGTGATCCAATTCAAGTGCACCTGCTTTTGAGAAAAAAAATAAATGGTGTGACATGTAAGAATCAACTATAATTTAATATGATATACATTGTGCAGGGTATGACTCAAATTATATGTTTTTATTTTTAAAGTAGCACTTTTTGTTTAATTTATTTCATTATATTATTACTAACATCATAATTGTTTACTTATATAGTTTCATTATTTTTTCTTGATTTAGGGTGGTTTTTTCAGTATCTGATAGCATGAATAGGTGTACGGGGGAAAAGACAAAGAAACATTGATGTTTTTGAATTTTGTGATAATTTTTACTTACTCATGTAATTGTACAAACCAATGTCTAAAATTTATGTAATATAGTGTTTTTCTGGTATTTGTGTTATAAATTTTGTTTTAATTAAATTAGATATTTACTTCTATATTTTCTCCCTTTTTTCTATTTTAGTGTACTATAATTTTAATAGAACACTATAGCAATATTCCCTTTTAATAGTACTTGATTAGTGTTGATAAAGAACCCCCTTTATCAGTGTTATTTTGAGTGTTGATAAAGTATCCATTTATAAGCACTGAATGAAATCACCGATAAAGGGGTTCCTTTTTCAGTTCTTTTTTTAATACTGATATAGGTTCCCTCTATCATCATTTATCTAGTGCTGATAAAGGCCTATGGGTTTTTAGGGTGCACTGATTTTCATCACTTTTTTACACTAAAAAATTCCTATTACAGAAATGTTAAATTCCTTATGTGTATTAGTGATATTTTATATGTATATATTAATGGTTGATATTATGGGTTGACTGGGGCTAGGAGTTAACAGAGGTTATGGTAACTAAGGTTGTATATTTATGACTGTGGATGTATAATGGTGTATGTATGATGAGTTTATTGTTCATTTATGTTTTAGTTTATTGTAAGTCATAGTTTTTATATTTATATATTTTATTAAATATTTTTAAAAATAAAATTCATAATAATATATTTATCTACGGTTTATGATTACCGCTATAAACATAATCACTGCTATTATATATTACAACGGATAGGTTCTTTTTCTCCATTTTATTTTCATTTGAATTTTTAAAAAACCCACTAATAAATGAAATAAAAACCATTATTAAATGCTCAAAAAATTACACATACAAAAACAACTACTAAAAAAGAAAAACTTCCACTAAATTATTATCAATCGTGAAATAAGTGTTTGTTTTCAAAACTGCCACTAAACAATGTAGTGGCAGTTTAAACCGCCTCCATTAGCAAAAAAACACCACTAATACCTATGTTTTTTGTAGTGTATATTTATAGTATTATGATATTATTATTCAATACTATTTAATGATATATATTTAATATTTTAAAGTATTTTATGTATTCAATCCAATCTATATAATATATATTTAATCCAAATTGTATAGTATATTTAAGCCAATCTGCAAAATTTTTTGTTAGGGATTTTATGTATTTAATCCAATGTATATAATGTAAACTATTATAAATTTATATTATTTCCTATTTTAGAGTATATTCTCTATGATCCTTCAAATAGTTATTTGTTTATAGTTTCTTTATGGTCATTCAATACTATTAACAATATTTTAAATAATGGATTCTATTTTTATAATATAGTTATCTATAATAACGTGCATATATCTTTCATTGATACCTATTTTACACAAATTATTATGCATAATTCAATTTTTTATGCATATTCAATTTAGTTTTAATTTTTTTACATTCAAATGAAATGTTACATTAAACTATGTAGTTGATTGATGGATATTAATTAATCATTTTGAAACTTTTGTAACTTTATCTCTTTTTGGTCTGTGAACATTGCCTTACATTTTACTTAAGTTATTATCTGCACTAACATTTATAACATTAATTCGATCAATAAATATTTTTTATCGGTGAGGAAGTCAACACTAAATTCAGTAGAGGCAGTTCAACTTCAAAGCATCTTAAAAAGAACCTCAATGAACATCAATACAAGATTAAAAGAAAAACTGAATAGACCAACCTAAATTCACTTAGTATGTTCTACTATTTATTTGTGATTTTGTTTTGTTTTATACATAATCTATTATTTACTCTTATGTTTCTTTCTATTCATATATTACATTTTACCTATTTAATTTTCCTTTCATAAACTTTTTGTCTTTTCCCATGAAATTTCATTAGTGGGGTACTAGTTGAGTTAAATATGTTATTTCACATGGTTTGTCTCAATACTATCTAGGGTAATATGTTATAAACATTGATGTGATTCCATTAATAATTATTTATGTGTTGTTGCATGATTTTTTTATATTATAAATAATATTTTTATATATTTTAAATTTGATTAAACTTATAATAATATGTTGGATCTCAGATGTGTATTTGTACATGAATTACTCTTAAAAAGTTTAAATAAATTATGATTCTAAATGTAAAATTATCAAAATAATGATAATGTGATAGAATTATTATAAATTTCTATAATCTTTAATTTTAAAGGATAATGAGGAATAATGAACATGTTTTTTTAATCCCATTTTAACATGACACTTATTGTTTTAGTTTTAAATATGAGTTATCACATTATGTTTTAATGTTTATATGGAAAATTATTTAAGGATTCTAGTAAGATGAAAATTAAAAGAAATAATAAAATTAAAGGTTGATAATTCATGTAGTGTAATTTTTGGAAGTTATGGTCAGTGTTATCATAGGAGTATTATGTGAGAGGATGTAATATAAGATTTTGTCATAGATTTTATTGGTTGTGTTTAATTAATTAGGTGATATAAAAATAAATAATTAATCAAATAATTAAGTGGTTAGTTATGAATTATCATGAATTTATAGTAAACTTTAGTAGTGATATCTTTTATGATGTTTCTATGTTTATTAGATCATGAAATTTTAAGATTGATTTATCTATTTTTTTCTTTATTTTTACATATGATAACTCCATATGATCATTCAATTACTTTTATTGTATGTGCTTGTCTTCTTGATTGATTGCATGTGTGATTGTTTTCTTTCTTGATGTACTTGTCAATTCTTAAAGAGGTTTCAAATGGTTTTATAGTTTTCTATTTCTTTTTGTATTAGAATATGACTCTTAGGATTGAAGGTGTTATGAGTTTTACATGATTAATATAGATGTTGAAAAAATTATTTTTATATTTAATTTTCCTATCTATTTTCCTTAAATATGAGGGGAAGACAAGGAAAATTTTAGTCATGGTTTGAGGTGTGTAGGTATGTATATGTTTCATATTCTTATTTATAACATTATTTATTTTTATTAAGACATATGCATAATATTATAATTATTTTGATCTATTGTGTATCATTGTGAATGGTTTTAGTGTCACCAATAAAAATTTATAATTTAAAACACATTTATCTCAAACATAAATAGGATTAGAATATAATGGAAAAGATATATAAATTTTATTATAGTCTCCCCTAAAAAGAAATGTGGTATGTATTTTATTAATAATTAGTATAGTATTTTGGATATACATGTGAAGGTTTTGACCACTAGATGTGGGTTATATCTTATAGTGATTTGTGTCATTATTAGAGGTGGAATTAGAAAGTTTTGGATATCAATGATGTGAAATACATTCTAATTAATTTATTAGAATTTTTATTATTGGAAAGTATTTGTGGTTTTTAAGGAAATCTAATAGAGATTTTGGATATTGTAGGATATGTGAAATATACCTATTATTTATAACTCTACTATTTTAGAAATAGGGGTTCATCAGTAGGTTATAGTTCAAATATATTTTTTGGTATTACTATAATACATAGTATAGAATAATATATAGAAAAAGATAGTAACATGGAATCCAACTTCACTTTGTTCGTCAATAATAGTTTCATCTATTCATTTTAGGAAATTCCAAGTTCCTTGACCCTATTTCAAAATCTATTGATTATGTGACCTTTTATGTAATGAGGAAAGATATTTTTACCTAAATTTATAAATCCATGTCACAATTAAGTGACAAGTAATAATAATAATTTCCAAGGGAATTATTCTATCAAATAATAAATAAATTTTTTCCCAAAATATTTTTTACCACGTTTTTGTTCCAAACAACATTAAATTGAGAACCTAGACCAAAATTCACATGTTTACCCTAGGTTATTTCTTTTCATGTCACTCTTGTGTAAAATGATAACTTTCCCATAATCATAATTGATAGTATTAAAATGTTGGGTTCCCTTTATTATAATTATCTATAACTTTCTCCTTTGATTATGAATATATTATGTGTATTTATTTATTTTTTGTAAAAAATGAATTTTTTATGAACCTAATAGGATGGATATGAATCAAAATTTGATGCATGATAATAATATGAAAAATTAGTATGAATATGGAGTTAAATAATTCATTATGTTTGAAATAAATCATGTATACGACCCTTCTCAACTCCTTTGTCCTTATTTATATTGTTTTTATTCAAGAAAAATTAGTTTGGAAGAGGTGGAAGAACATTTTAGATCATAGTTATAAATTTTGGACTAAACACAGGGAAAAAATAGAAATGCACATTGATTGAAATGATACTACAGTTTATGGATCATTTTATATGAATACCAGTGTAAATGATGATATTGATCATATGGAAGAAATGAAAACATAAATTGAAGATGGACTTCATTATTTTTAAAAAATGAGAAGTTAAATAGTTTTTCTAAGAGACCATTGTATACAATTTGTACAAAATACACACCATTTTTAGCTGTATTTAAGTTATGTAATTTGAAATATGGTAGTGGATAGAGTGTAACTAGCTTTATAGAACTAATTAGTATCTTGAATGATATGCTTACAAAATATAATGAACTTCCTTTTCGAACATATTATGCTAAAATAAATATACGTTCAATGGTAATGAACTTGATAAAATTACATGCTTTTCCAACTGATTTCATATTGTTTCATAAGGACAATGAATCACTCATTAAATTCCATAAGTGTGGTGCAAATTGATACAATAAAGAAAAATCAAGTCCTTCAAAGTTTGTATGGTACTTTCCTAGAATTTTATAGTTTAAAAGTATATATGGATGTTAGAAAACCACGAGACACTTGGCATGGTACACATATATAATAATTAAAGATGGGAAACTACGTCATCCAGCAGACTCTCTTCAGTAAAAGAAAATTTATTATGATTATCCTAAATTTTTAAATGTGATGAGAAATTTTTGTCCTTAATTATTTACAGATGGAATTAATTCTTTTGGTTTACATAATTGTACTCACAATATATGGATAGTTATCTTGGTAAATTATAACTTTCCACCATGGTTATTCATGAATAATATATACCTTATGTTTTCCCTACTTACATCAATACCAAAACAACCTGGTAATGATATTTATGTCTATTTGAATACATTTTTCGAAGATATGAAATTAATGTGGGATACAGGTATTACAATGTATGATTCTCATATAAGTGAAAAATTCACAATGAGGGTCACATTGTATGGGATGAAAAATTACTTTCCTACTTATGTAAATTTGTAAGGATGTAGAATTAAAAGAATATTGGGGTGTCCCATTTGTGAAGAATGCATACACTCAGTTTCTCTAAAACATTTATTGAAGACTGTTTTTTTAAGAAATTGTAAATTTTTACCACGACAACATAAATACCAATCTGGGATAACAATAGTGGATGGGAATACAGAACAAGGTATAACATTGTCTTCAATAATGGGTGATCAACTATTCAACAAAGAAAATAATAATGAAACTATTTTTTGAAAACCATTTTTTAAAAATCATATAAAATCATGTTGGAGAAAGTAATCAGTTTTTTTTTAATTAGCATACTAGAATTATTTTTACATCATACATTTTCTTGGTTCCATTCATATATAAAAAAATTATTTGATAGTTTTATAGGAATGTTAATAAAAGTTTCTAGAAAAATAAAATATGGAATCATGTCTAAGTTGGATATGATTAACATGGGGATAAGGGAAGTGTTAGAACTGTGGTAGGGTAAAAGGAAGACTTTTTTCCTCCGGTAGCTTACACTCTATCCTGACAAGAAAAATTACAATTTTTCATTTTCCTTAATGGTGTAAAATTTTTTGATGGGTATTAATAAAACATAAAGAATGTCATTTTAATGACTAATTTTATGTTATAGGGATTAAAATCACTTGTTTTTCACATTTTGATGAAAGATTTGATGTTCTTCACTTTACATTGCATTCTTCCCAAAAATGAATGAAATACATTAACCAGACTATGATTCTTTTTCAAATCTATATATAGAAATTTATAGTCCCAGTGAATTTTCCAAACATGAATAAAGATGTTGTAGTTATATTTTGTGAATTAGAGATGTTCTTAACATTATCGTTCTTTTATATAATGTTCAACCTAATGGTTCACTCGGTTAGAGGGGTTCAACTATGTGGTTTTATCCATTATAGATAGATGTACCCTATTGAATGATATGTGGATATTTTGAAGGGGTGAATTATGAATTAAAGTTATCCATAATTTTTTATCGTATAATGATATATTTTTTAAAAGATACTGAATTCTATACTGATTTCCTATCATATGTTGATAGCATCAATCTCCCAAAGAATCTTCACAGTGAAGTCTTTATTGGTGAAGTGATTTCTGGAATAAATGTTGTTACAATTACCATCACAGAGTAGGATCAATCCCCCTTTTAAATTTTACATAATATTAAAGATGTTGATCCATACTTTGAATCCCACAATGTAATTCTTATACATTTGAGTCCCTCACAGGATGAAGAATGGATATCAAATACACATAAACAATAGTTTATTGGATGGTTCCAAAATTCATATTTATTAAAATTTATCTAAAAATACAAAGTCAATTGTCAAATGACTTCAATGGATATTAAGGGGTCCAAATGAAAATGATATATATTACACTAGTTTTGTAATTAATTATTATAAATTCTATACAAAATAACATAATAACCATGGTACGATGAAAATAGTTAAGTTTCCCTTGTGAAATAATCGATGCACATATCTGGTTCCAAAGATAGAAATCCAATTTATGTGAATATTTCATATTTCATAATCAATTAAGAAATATACGAATTGAATTATACAACATTTCAAATGAAAATGTTTCATTAAAAATGGTTTGACAACAGTAGTGTAGTGAAAGTTGATGAAATAGGGTTTGTGAAGGTGAATTTCAATGTGGAAGGGTGTAAGGACGATTCGTTCATAATGGTATCATAAACGGTGCATGTATTTTATGTCTTAGATATAGAAAAAAAATTGTTCAATTGTCTTTCTGGTGACTAAAATAACTTTAGGGTCAGACGAATATTCAATCGAGGATTACCCTTTCAATGGGAGATCACAATAATTTCATGGTTGTACCATCCTGACCTGGGTGTCACACACTGGTTCCCCAAACCAGTCAATCACTAGACCTCAAGAGCGCATCCCCATATGCTAGAGGCTTTCGACAAGAGATGAGGGTCTATTATCGATCATGGGGAGACTATACACTATTTTTTCATTAGAGTAATACACCAGTAGAAATAAATGAACAATAATCAATAACATAATCATAACCAAAATAATATCAATAATACAAGACGACCCAAAACTAGAAGGAAATATAAAAAATTGAATAGTAGATATGTCAGGCTAAAGTACATGCTAAGTGTCAGTATACAAAACCAAAAATAAATAAAGACACTGAAAACTCCTCTATATGGGTCCTAAATGAATTCTGGTTCCTTCATCCATTCTTCACCCCAACTCATCCATATAACGTGGGGACTTCTCCCTTAAACTCTCTAGAATACAAAAAATTATATTCGGGTACCGATCAGGTAGCTCAAGTAAGGTGTGAGTACGACTCAGTATGCCACCACCAACAACATCTAAAACAATATCCAGTCAATAGAAAGTGTATGCAGTTGTATAAATAAATAATTACAATGCATGAGAAAATAGTTATCACATTATCAATAAATCTTTATTTAACAAGATAAACCCCTGAATTAATAATGAAACATACACCTTAATACCTTATTCAATCTATGCTAGAGTATGATATATCCCTAAGGAATATCACATTTGAATTTCCATGTTACCATTCTAAATAATTGGCTGAATTTCCATGTTACTATTCGCCATTTAATAACACATAATTGAATGAGCATGTTACCATTCATAATACTCAGACAAATGTCTATGTTATCATTCACTATTTCACAACTGAATGACCATGAAACCATTTGTAACTTCACAATTGAATTACCATGTTACTATTTGTTAATACATAATTAATTCAACAATTAAAAATTCACACCAATTACATTACAAATTCAACAATTAGTTAAACACAAAAATTATATTAGTTAACTCAAAAATTAACTAATCACATCAATAATATTAATTAATTCAATAATTAATTAATCACATCAATTTCCTCTAATTAATTAAATAATTAAATAATCACATAAATAACATTAATTAACTCAAAAATTAATTAATCACATAAATATCCCCTATTAAATTCAATAATTAACTAATTGCATCAAAAACATTAATTAATTCAAAAATTAATTAATCGCATCAATTCTATTAGTCAATTCAACAATTAACTAATCACCCTAATTCCATTACTAACTCAACAATTATTTTGTCACATAAGTACCTTTAATTAATTCCATAATTAATTAAGTATGTCAATCCCATTAATTAATTCATCAATTAATTAATCAATATCCACAAACTCAAAGTCCCATAATCAATCCCACAATTAATTATCTAATTCATAAATATCAATATTTCATAATTAATTACACAATTAATTATCTCAATTCTCAAATATCAATATCTCATAATCAATTCACCAATTAATTATCTCAAATATCAAATCTCATTATCCAATAATTAATTCAACAATTAATTATCCAATTCGATCAATTCAATATCCCAACAATCCAAATTAATTAATTCACCAATTAATTAATCTAATTCATTTAATTGCACTGACACAACAATTCCCATTATATAATTCTCTAATTAATTAATCTAACTCATTTAATTTAATTGACACAACAATACCCATTAGTTAATTCATCAATTAATTAATCTATCTCATTTAATTGTATTAACACAATAAACCCTAGTAATTAATTTACTAATTGATTAATCTAACTCATTCAATTGCATTAAAACAACAATCCCCATTTATTAATTATTCAACTGATAAATATAAATCATTTCCTTAATCAATTCCTATAGCAACCCATGCCTTTTACATATAACATTTCAGGATTTTAAGCATAATTAATGATCAGAGTACAAGCCAAGGATCGTTAAGTCTAGTGTATTAGAAGACTAGGTACATATAACAAAAACATGTGGAAAAAACACTTCTTTATTTAATCTCAATAAAGAGCTCCTAACTTTTTTTGAGCCCTTACATCTGCATAGGGTACCCTGGGGAACACATGAACAAAGGGGTGAGATGAAAAGCCCAGTAAGGGTATGGACATAAGGATACATCTTAAGAACATGAGTTAGGAGGCATGACATAATGATATCCAAAGCATGGAACATATAAAATCATATCATATAAGCATAGGATAATATAAACATGGAATCATATAAATGTTTCATAATCATAAAACATTTCTTTAGTATGGGTCATGGCTAACTGCAAA
Organism: Viscum album; assembly: GCA_963277665.1. Classification (NCBI taxonomy): domain Eukaryota; kingdom Viridiplantae; phylum Streptophyta; class Magnoliopsida; order Santalales; family Viscaceae; genus Viscum; species Viscum album. The sequence continues at coordinate 1,467,358,768 of OY728159.1, read as the reverse complement.
TCCCGTTTCCCATTTTAGTATGGGTCAAGGCTAACCGCCAATCCTGTTTCACATCACATCTCATGAGACCTAACTTTACCCAATACCTTGGAGTGCTATCTGGGTGCACCCATCTCAAAATTTTCATGAATATTCTTGCCACATAAATAATATTGCCACATAAATATTCTTTCCACATAAATAATCATACATAATCAATTTTCCATAAACATAGGGATACCGATGGAGAGAATTGGGTACCAAAATCATAAAGCATAACCAATGAGTGTATCATAAAAGTGTCCATGAAAGAAAAGGATTATAACATACATGGACGTCCATAAGGTAATATAGGCATATAACATGGTAGGTGGTAACAAATATAAGTGACAACATATAATAAATGTATTTGAGAAACATTAGCATTAAAACATTTTTGTGCGGTTTTAAGGAAAATACTATAGAGCTTTTAAAATAGTAAAGAGGAAATTCTTTTATATAAAAACATAATTGAAACAATAAGGTTTTCATAATAAAAATAATTATTTTATAAAGGCAATGTTGTCTTAAAACAGAATATAGAGTTCACTTGAAATTGGGTAAAAGTTCAGGAAGTTCCTTTAAAACGGGTGTGCTTATTGGGAAGTATTGAGGAGGGATTTACTTAAAGCATGTATATCCACAAAAGAAAATGAGAGATGGATATTGGAACATGATTTTGGAGCATATAAAAATAATGTAAAATTTTTACATAAAAATAAAATACAACAACATTTTGGTAAAAATAAAGATAGAGCAACCCGAAGGAATAAAGAAAGTTCGGGTAGAATCCATTACGATTTATCAGCATGGTATCAGGTGTAACTAAGAGGGATTGATGAGAGAAATAAGGGGTTTATCCTCACTTATAAAACATTATGTCAGTATGGGGTAGGTGATAAAACATACCCCATCACTTGGTATTACACAAAACAAAGGCATATCATAGAGAACAATCTTGATTAAGAGTGAAAAAGAGAGGATCCCTTACCTTAAATCTGTTGGTGTTCTCCACTTGTTATTAAGGACCTGAATAAAAAAATTATGATTATGAATTAATAATTAAAGAACCTATTATATATGTAATTGATTTATTATAACCCTTTTTATTTCATTCAAGTCCTTATTTATTAGTTATAAGGATCAATTTCTTTGTTCGGACTCGTTTGTTTACTTGGTTTTAAAAATCGGTTCACTTATATTCAAGTTCGAATAATCATGAAATATGAAAGTGGTTTTCCAAAAATGAAGTTATATGATATTAGTGAACATCCAAGAGATTATATGTTTGTATATTTTATTTGGTAACTTATATTGAAGTCGAATTATTATATAAAACCAAAGTGACAACCATTTTTGGTATTGGTGGGTTTGATTACAAAGAACATATTTTGCTTTATAACTTAATACCATTTATAAAAAATATTACAGAATAAAAATAGGATGTATTACATATATATAATCTATTTAAATCATAACTGAAATGGTTTCATGACTATATTTAAATATGATAATAGAAATTGATTAACTATTGTCCTTGAATGTGCTAAATTGGCACATCTCAAACGGTTCTTTCATTTCTTTCAAACAAAATGTGAGGAAAGGAAAGAAGATAAAGAAGTATCCCATTATCATAATAGAATTATATTACATGTATGATACTGGATTTAACATACCATTTGGGTGAAGGGAGGTGAAGAAAGAAACAAAAAAATAAAAGAACTTAAAAGAAATGAAGGAATTGGAAAGAGGAATTTACCTCTTGAGACTTCTTCCTTTGAAAACCTCTTAAGGGGATAGGTTTTGGTATTTTGAGGATTCTGGGAGCTTTTGGACATGTGGGAGGACCTTGGGGAGATATTTAAGCAGAATATTGGAAAGTAAAAAGTCTTTAGAGGATTGAAGAGAAGAGGGAGTGAAGGGGGGTTTTATAGTGGAGGAGATAGGGAATTTCACAATATAAAATTCAATAATTTATTATTTCCCCACAAGACAAGGAATAGTGAGTCTTCCTTGACCAAAAATAGTATTTGTATCATGTGATCCCGAACCAAGTGGTCTTACATCATCATAACATCATTAATGACTCAATAAATCCATTATTTAGCATTTATTGTAAATTATCGTATTTTTACATCAAAAATTCAAGTATTTCAGATTAATCTCAAAAATTAACCCTAACCATTTTTTGATGTGTAGAATCCAAAAATGAAGTCCATTTTTCAAAAATAATTTTCTAAATATTATTAATTTAATATTTAATTAAAATCATAATTTATTATTAAAACTAGTTTTAAAACATTTATTTACTTATTCTAAAATATAGGTATATCATTCTTTCAACTTGAATAATATTTATGTACTATCATAGGTAAGGTTAATATTCATTAGGGTATATCACTATTCATAAGGGTGTGTTACTATTCATTAGAGTATGTTACTATTCACCAAAAATTGATTTTTCCTTATCGAACTCCAAATAACTTACTAATTACAACCATGTATGTCGGATTTTCAAAATTCCAAACACAGAAGTGACAAAATTATGTTTAAAAGTCACTTATCACTTAGTAGTCCATTTTGTTGTGTTTTTATGTTATTTTATGACATATTTATAAGAAGGGAAATTTCCATTGAAAACTTTGGGTCATTACAATTCCACAATTAATTAGTCACATTAAATATCTTAAATTAATTCACTAATTAATTTTTCATGTCAATTGCATTAATTAATTCACAATTAATTAATCTAAATTCTTCCATTAATTAATTCATCAATTAATTAATACCATCAATCCCATTACTTAATTCAATAATTAAATAATCACATTACTCATATTAATTAATTCATGAATTAATTAATCCATTCAATCCCATTATTTAATTTAGCAATTAAATAATCACATTACTCACATTAATTAATTCATCAGTTAATTAATCTTATTGTTTAATTCAACAATTAAATAATCACATTACTCACATTAATTAGTTTGTCAATTAATTAGTACCATCATTTAATTCAATAATTAAATAATCACACTACACACATTAATTAATTCATCAATTAATTAATCTCATTTTTTAATTCAACAATTAAATAATCTCATTACTTCCATTAATTAATTCTTCAATTAATTAATCAAATCCAAAATCATAAAAATCCACATAATTAATTCATCAATTAATTATTCCAACTCACTTAATTAAATTACCCTATAATTAATTCCTCAATTAATTATTCCAACTCACTTAATTCAATAACCCCATAATTAATTCATCAATTACTTATTCTTACTTAAACAATTCAATAACCCTAATTAATTCATCAATTAATTATTCCCTCTCAATTAATTCAATATCCTCAATTAATTACTCAATTAGTTTTTCTATCTCAATCAATCCAATATTCTGATAATTAATATAAACAATTAGTTATCCCTAATTAAAATCTCAATTCCCTCATAATTAATTCAATAATTAATTGTTCATAATATATAATCCCAATATCCCCAATTTGAATATTTCCCTTAATTAATTTATTCACCAAATTAATTAATTTTATCAAGAACGTAATTTCAAAACAACTAATAGAAATTATAAAATTACATACAGATAATTGTAATTAAGACTTAGGGATTTGAATTTCTGATCACCTACCTCAATTCATCAACAATAATATCCCAACAAAAGTCCCCAAAATTTGAGCGAGACAACAACGTAGAATGAGATCTAAATCTTAAAACCCTAAATAAATATTAAATAATTCAAGATCTTATAAATCTATATATAGATATGTAATACTATATATATATATATCACCAAGTAGATTTAGATCTAACCAAACAGTGGATTACTTCACTTAAAGAAAGTGAGAAGAACAAGAGAAGAATGAGAAAAGAACTAGGATAGGATTCACTTATCAAGAGAGGTGCAGATCTACAATTCGGGATTCAAAACATAAAAAATGGGGGTTAGGAATGTTTTTAATCCATCTAAAGAGATCCAAAATCATGAAAGATGTCCTAGGGTCAAATGGGGGTCAAATTGGAGTTAGTTTGGGGGTTTGAGAATAATTAAAACTAATTTTTGGTTTAATTAAATTCCTATGCATTATTTGATGAGAAGGGTTGCATGGTTTCCCCAAACTATGTGCCTATTTTATAGGGTTTCATGGTCACTCCTAAAAGGGTTCAAGGTTTAAAAAACTCTATGCCAACCATGTAACACCCCATTTTCTAGGTTTGTGTGGTTTTCTGGGATGGGACACATGGTTTTCCTTAATCATGCGCCAACCTTGCACTTTCCCTTTTTTCAATTTTTCTCAATTTTCACCCAAAATTACCCCAAGGTAAAACCCAAATGAAAAGTACTCAACACAAGGTAAAATTGTTCCCAAAATCAAGCATGATTCATCTCCAGAAAACATTGGGATCTTACAATATCCCTACCTTATAACATATCATCCTCGAGTTTCACTCCCAAGCATCTCTAAGATTGCAAGTCAAAAATATTGGGCCCCTAAGCCCACATATCCTCTTCCATTTCCCATGTTTCCTCCTACACACACCCATATTTCAAAAACACAAAAACTTTAGGCATGGTATTTTTATTCAACAGTTTTTTATTGTGATCCATCACATGTATTATATTATCCTCCAAGTATGCATCCATCTCAAGATCAACATTATCAATATACCCATCAGGTTTCCCAAATCACCATTTATAAAAACCCATAAGAACACCATCCAACAACTGCACTCAGTCCTGAGATCAAAAATTTCCTGTAAAGCACGTACATCCACCACCTCTAAGTATCACCCAGTCGTCCTCTAGGGAATTTAAATATTCACCTTACTGGTTCCTCATTGGAATTCTAATGCCACTATTTCTAACCCATGGTCTTTCTCTACACAAATACTTCTAACACATCTCTCCCCACCTTTGGATCTTTATTATCACCACTTTTTTTGGAAAATCATCTACCACAGTATTCATTGACCTTTTTTCCTTACTAAGAACCTTATATGAAAACTATTGATGGCGTACCACACACCATCCGACTCCACATGTATACTACTTCATAAGAACAACTTCCAAGGGGGTCCATATCTGACCAAAACACTTTCACGTATCTAAGCATAAAGATAGATATTTCTTAGTGTGCCCAAGACAATGTAAGTGTATGGTACATGATCATCACTAATTAAAAGTAAACTAATAAGTTGTCGTTAAATACCCCCAAAAATCTCCCATCACTGATGTTACCTCCTATTATAGAAACACCTTAACCTATCGAAAGTCTCGTCCTTCCCTACCTACCAACATCTCACCACACCGATCCAAAACCAGATGGTCCCTCGAACAACCTACAAATGAGCTCTAAAACTAGGTATTTATCATAACCCAAACCACCCAAATCAAGGGTCAAACAAACAAAACAAAGGATTATCAATTCACAACATTAACACAGTTAACAAGAGGGATTTTCACAAAACCATAACAAGTCTTTCCCCCATTTTTCCACCACATGGTCAAAACCAAGGAACTATCTCTACCCTTAACCATCCTACATCTAGGTCTTGGTTAATAAGGGTAAACACATTATCATTATTCAATTTTTTCATTTAGACACCCATTTATTCTTATCTTGCATCATTTTACAATTTTAATCAATTTTAAGTTGGGCACTATTTTCATTTTAATTTCACAATCAAGTAAAAACATTTCAAGTTCAAAAACATACCCATAACTTGTTGACAAGCCCAGAGGCCATCATTAATTCTCTATAGGTCTATGAAAATACAGAATTTATAAAACCCAAACAATGTTACTCGATTAATTAAAATGTATTATGATAAAAGTTTGAGGTAAATCTATAGAGATGGATAAATAATTTTATTTATTTTTCCAAAAGATTTAATTTTACTAATTTAGAGAAATATGTGAGAAAAGTTAGGCTTGATTGATTTTAAGAAAGAATCATGAAAACAAATCAAATTGATTTTTTTTATCATATTTGGAAAGAATTTCAGGGTTTTTTTAATTTTGGGGTTTAGGGGCAGTTAGATTTAATAAAATAGGTTGATTAATTAATGATTAGTTTTGGAGTTGAGATGAGTAATATAAAATTGTTATGATATCTATTCCTTGATACATCAATACCTTATTTCCCTTGGTCTAGAAATTTTGGATTTCACTAAATCAAGTTTGTCTCGACACTATATTTAAACTCAATTTCCCTTAAATTTAAAAATGGTTATGTCTCATTTAGGGTTATCATTTTTAAAATTTGATGATTTATTTTTTATTCAATTATCAATGGTCATGATAAAAAAAGGAATTTAAAAATAATTGAATAATTTCAACTAACAAAATATATGAATAAATAGACAGAATTAAATCCATCATAACTTTACCCCGTCAATTACATTACCCTAGAACAAGGTGTGTTATCCCCCGCATACTAGTGATTATAGGATAATAGTAAAGGGGAAAAGAAAAATAAATCATAAAGGAAATGAAAAAAATAACTCAAAAAGTGACCTACACAACATAGATTCTCAGTCTAAGATCTAGCCTCTGGATCTCCAATATATCCAATAGTAGTTGGGTAGATCTTCTTATATAGGATTTATATAGGATTTGGAATTAATGAATTATATAAATTAATGATTAAATGGTGGTTCTGGGTGGGTCCCATATTGGATATTTGGTCAAAAAATAAAAATTTGGTGAATCTGGGCAAAAAAATCTCATCATGGAATTTACACCATGTGTAACTAAGTTACACCGTATGTAAATTTCCATGATTCTTTTAATTACTTCATATTATATAATGACCCAAACTTTCATTCATTAAAATTCCTCATGATCTAATTAAATGTCTTATTATGGTTATATAAAATGTGAACTTCATTGATTTTATGTTTCTAGATTTTAAAATACCGTTAAGAATTGTGATCGTTGCTAATATAGTTGTTGAAGAGTGATCACATGATTAGATTAAATATAGGGCTTTAACAAATCCAATTTACTCAGAAAAAGAAATTGATGGCCTCATCCAGTAGACTTTCCCCGTACGAAGCCCATTTCCCTAATCTCGGAAAGGAGGTGGCGTGATTGGGATTCGCTCTTGACTAATCCCAAGTCGAGCTTGAACACGGTAAGCTTGAGCGGAACTGACTACAGGATAAGTGAAAGTTAATAGAGATTACCACCAGAGAGATTTTATCCGAGCCACCCCAAGAGTCTGTCACTATCGCACACTTTACCCTTTGGTCTTATAAAGGTGTTATAATGGGTTATGTAACAATACCCTAGCACTATGACTATGTACATTATTTTTGTATAAATAATGTGCATTCATTTTATTCTTGTTACTTTGTAAATAGTTTTTATACCAAAAATAGTATTTTTTTTAGTTAATATTCAACTAATAAATCTATTTTGATGAATTAATGGATTTTTTAATTAAATAATATTTTAATAAAATATTATTAATAAATTAATTTTTATTAAATATAAATGATCGTACAATTTTTTATGAATACAATTGTAATTTTTATTAAGGTTTGAAAGTTATTTTTGTCAAAACCCATGAATTTTTTATAAATGTCGATTTTTATATTAAAAGTAAAAATTCACATATTTAGAAAATTATTTAGATAAAATGAATATTATTTCCCTATAGGTCTATGAAAATACAAAATTTATAAAACCCAAACAATGTTACTTGATTAATTAAAATTCATTATTAAGAAAGTTTGAGGTCAGTCCATAGAGATGGATAAATTAGTTTATTTAGGTTTTCAAAAGATTTGATTTTACCAATTTAGAGAAATATGTTAAAAAAATTTGGCTTGATTTATTTTAAGAAATAAGAAGGAAAAAAAATCAAATTGATTGGTTTTTTATCATATTTGTAAATCATTTCAGGGTTTTTTTAATTTTGGGGTTTAGGTGCAGTTGGATTTAATAAAATAGGTTGATTAATTAATGATTGGTGTCAGAGTTGAGATGAGTAATATAAAATTATTATGATATCTCTTCCTTGATGCAGCAATACACTATTTCCCTTGGTTCATTAATTTAGGATTTCACCAAATCAATCTTGTCTCGACACCATATTTAAACTCAATTTCCCTTAAATTTGAAAATGGTTATGTCTCATTTAGGGTTATAATTTGTAAAATTTTATGATTTATTTTTTATTCAATTATCAAGGGTCACGATAAAAAAAAGGAATTTAAAAATAATTGAATAATTTCAACAAACAAAATATATGAATAAATAGAAAGAGTTAAATCCAACATCACCTTACCCCTTCAATTACATTACCCTAGAACAAGGTGTGTTATCCCCCTCATACTAGTGATGAGAGGATAAGAGGTAAGGAGAAAATAAAAATAAATCATAAAGTAAATGAAAAAAATAACTCAAAAAGTGACCTACACAACATAGCTTCTCGCTCTAGGATATGGCCTCTGGATCTCCAATATATCCAATAGTAGTTGGGTAGATCTTCTTTTATAGGATTTATATAGGATCTGGAATTAATGAATTATATAAATTAATGGTTCAATGGTGGTTCAGGGTGGGTCCCATATTGGAGATTTGGTCAAAAAATAAAAATTTAGTGAATCTGGGAAATAAAATCCCGTCTGGGAATTTACACCACGTGTAACTAAGTTACATCGTCTGTAAATTTCCACGATTCTTTTAATTGCTTCATATTATGTAATGACCCAAACTTTCATTAATGAAAATTCCACTTGATCTAATTAAATGTCTTATTATGGTTATATAAAATTTTAACTTCATTGATTTTATGTTTCTAGATTTTAAAATACTGTTAAGAGTTGTGATCGTTGTTAATATAGTCGTTGAAGATTGATCACATGATTAGTTTAAATATAGGGCTTTAACAAATCCAATTTACTTAGAAAAAAAGTGATGGCCTCATCCATTAGACTTTCCCCGTACGAATCCCATTTTCCTGACCTCAGAAAGGAGGTGGCATGATTGGGATTCTCTCTTGACTAATCCCAACCCGAGCTTGAATGCGTTAATCTTGAGCGGAACCGACTAGAGGATAAGTGGAAGTCAATAGAGATTTCCACCCGAGAGATGTTATCCGAGTCACCCCAAGAGTCTGTCACCATCGCACACTTTACCCTTCGGTCTTATGAAGGTGTTATAATGGGTATTGTAACAAGACCCTATCACTATGACTATGTACATTATTTTTGTATAAATAATGTGCATTCATTTTATTATCGTCACTTTGTAAATAGTTTTTAAACCAAAAATAGTATTTTTTTTAGTTAATATTCAACTAAGGAATCTATTTTGATGAATTAAATAATTTTTTAATTAAATAATATTTTCATAAAATATTACTAATAAATTACTTTTTATTAAATATAAATGATCGTACAATTTTTTATGAATACAATTGTAATTTTTATTAGGTCTTGAAAGTTATTTTTGTCAAAACCCATGAATTTTCGATAAAAGTCGTTTTTTATTTTAAAAGTAAAAATTCAAATATTTAGAAAATTATTTAGATAAATTTAATATTATTTTTGTAATCATGACATCGAAATTATCCAGTGTTGAATTTTTCATAATTTTCTGAGATAGTCAAATTTTTGGGTAAAAATTAAAAACCATTTAAATATATAATGTGTTTTATGACATCATAATGACCCAATAGTGGTGTAATAAAATACTATAAACATTATTTTCGTCCAATATATTGTTTTAACATTAAAATAATGTGATTTTAGATTTTTTTGATTTATTTTACAAAGATTTAGTGGACCCTCCAAGACTTAAAAAACATTTTGTCTTTTTAAATTGTTTTCCTTGAGAGTGTGACTCACCTCCAAATAAGAAACCCTATTATTTTAGGAATTTAGGTCATTTTCCTCATAAAATAATTTTTTCCACTCCACATTGGAAAAAACAATGGACAAAAACCATGGGTTGTTTTGTGGTTTTTATTAGTTTAATGTGGGGTGTCTCTAACCTAAATAATAAATAATTCTCTCTCTTTTCCTATATAAACCCACCCAAGATCCCACTTCCTCTTCACTAAAAGCCTCTAAAGTTCGTCAAAACTCTTTCCTAATATCTCTATAATCCTTTAAAGGCACCCCAAGCTCCCAATAATCCTCTCTCAAGCCTCTCCCAATATTTTGGGATCGCACTTCCAAGTAAGGGATTTCTTCCTTTCTTATTTTTGTTAAATTTTATTTAAGTTGTTATGCCCTTTTTTCAATTAGAAATGTTAGGGTATGATTTTTCACCTCCCCCATAATTCCCTATTTATGTTTGGATGATGTTAGACCCCTTTTTCTCTCATTAATTCCCCCCATGTACACCCATTACCATGCCGAAATTCCGTGAAGTATTTCTCTCTCCTCTTTTACTTACAAGTAATTATTTTGTATTATGCATCTAAATTCCATTACATTTGTTGGGAAATATATTTATATGACTCCCTTACTATCCATTTCATTTACATATTATGATACACACATTTCTCACTCATCAACCATTTTCATGAATCCTTATGTCATGTCGTTATGCTGCCGAAATTGCACCGCTTTTTTTCAAGCCAATATCATTGTGTAGTTAATACCATAACCATGTCTCTATCAAGGGTATTCACATTTATGAACATATAAATATTGAATGGTACTTTCATGTATTTATTCCACATTACTTAATCGTGGAATAACTTATTATTTTGATTGATTCCATGTTATATGATCTATGTGACACACTTATGCATGAAATGAAATGTTTAAGAAGGGTGCGCCCTAATAGCGCTCCAATGAATTGGGTAAAGTATAGATCATGATACATCATGTAAAATGAGTTTTGACTCATGCTAATTAAATTTAAATGAGGGTTTACCTGTGATTCATGTTCAATGATGGTTTACTCATGCTCTATATGCAATGAGCCTTGGCTCATGCTAAATTCCATGTTAAGTGTTGTTTCCACATTTCCATGTTATGATTATCATGATTCATCATGACTTTATGTTCATGTTTATATTTTTCTCCATTTATATTCATATTTTCTAACATTTATTGTACTCCACATATTATTCCATGATTATTCCCTTATTGGGATTTATAGCTCACCCTTTTCTTATGCATGTCCTCAGGTTATCCCATGCAATTCTAAGTACGAGGAGATGTATCGGTCATGTAAAGGAAGTTTTAAATAAATATGATGTATTTAATGTTTTAAGTTGTTATTTAATGATCCTAATACCCAAATACACTAGACCTCTCGATCTTCTATGTTGTATCAAGTGAAGTTTATGTAATAAATCCTGTTTTAGTGTGTAATAAAGAGTAGGGTTGTTATAGTTGTTATCAAAGGATAGGTTTGGTTATTTTTGGGATTTGGATTAGAAAACCCTAGTGAAAGCATTTGTGACGAGACTAAGTATAATAAAAACATCCCTAAGTTTTGGTGAGTATTGATTAAGTGGTTTATCAAGAAAATACATCCATATCTAGATACGAGCAGGTAGAGGTGGCTCTGGCACAGATGTACATAGGAGTGAAAACCCTGAAAAGGAGTTTTGGGCTTGACCCGAGGTATCCTGGTACATGAAAACGGGCCTTGCTGCGCTCTTGGTTACAAAACTCCTAGGGGATAACCATTGGTAAATTCACAAGCTTAGTATGAACCATTATTAATGGAATAAAAAAATCCCCTAAGAATATATGTTAGAAAGTAGATCATGGATAACATAGATTGAAGCCTATAGATTCATAAGTTAATTAAATAAAAGATATTTATAAGTCATCAGTTCTTGGATTAACCTTTATGTGTTACCCCTAACTTTTCTTTTATTCCAGCCAATGGCTGGTAATTGGAGGACTCGGGATAATAACCAATGTGAAGACCAATATGATGACTATTCTAATGAGATGCCCAATCCAATGGGATCGGTAATCACAAACTTTATCATGATACTCTCTCATTTAACTCAAAAATTGAATAGAAACATGGGTCAGGAGGAATGTTCAACCCCCCCTCCAAGAAAGAACAAGTCGTTATCGATAGCTTCATGAGACAAAGGCCTCCTACTTTTAATGGATTATCTGATCCCTCAATCTTCAAACAATGGATCAACTTCATTGAAAATATCTTCTCCATCCTTCAATGTTCCGAAAAAGAGAAGGTTCTTCTAGATTCTTATTATATGGAGGGTGAATCCAATCAATGGTGTACATTGATCAAAAATATGAAGCTTGAGGAGGAGATCGAGGCATTGGAATGGAAGGATTTCTAGAAGATGTTTTTTGATAAATATTTTCCAAACACCCTTCGGCTTAAGATGGAAAAGGACTTCCTTTCCCTCATGAAAAAAGATGATAAATCTGTTGAAGCATACGAGGAAAACTTCACAATTCTTGCACGATACGCTTTCGGCTTTGTCTTTACCCCCGAATGCAAGGTCGATCGCTTCGTTGGTGGGCTGAAACCTAGCCTGCGGAAATCCCTGGAAATCCACGACTTCGACAGCTATGAGGAAATTGTTCGATGTGCCCTCCAGGTTGAAATGGATATTGGTGAACCTTAGGGGTATCATGGGGATAAGAAGTGTAAGTTGGACTTCAATTCTGACAGCCTGATGGATAAATCCAATGGTGCTAATAAAATCCAGCACCCCACTTACCAAAGTTGCGGAAAGAAGCACCCCGAAAATTACTTGAAGGGGACAAGGAAATTATTTAGGTCTGGAATAGAAGGGAACCTAGCCATTAATTTCCAACAAGAAAAACTCATGGTTGAAAAAAAGGATATGAACACTCTGTTTGACTCTCAATGTGTTGTTCATTACTTCAACTGTAAATAACTATGTAATATTTCAAATTAATAACCTAATACAAGAGTTTTCGGAGGCAACCAACAACCTCCAAGGCATCAAGGGTGAGCTTTTTTCATCGCTACTACCGAAGTGAACACCAAAAATCAAGTGGTGATAGGTATGCAAGTTATTCATTCAAGAATAGTGAATGTACTTTTTGACTCAGGTTCTATGCATTCTTTTATATCACAAAAGTTTAGTAGAACAATCCCAACACCACCACAAATCATGGAAGTAAAGATCTCAGTGAGTATAGAAAATGGGGAAATCATTGTATACCAAGAATATAACTCCTCCCTTGTCTTAATCGGTGCATTGAAATTCTCGGCGAACCTCATCATACTCCCTCTGGTGAAATTTGATTCAATTCTTGGCATGGATTGGATTTCCTTGTATAGAGCCAACATAAATTTATGTGAGAGGGAAATCACTCTCTATGTGGAGAATCGACCCTCAGTTCTGTACAAGTGCAAGGAGGAAAATGAATCTTCTTTAGCTCCATCATCTCAAGAATTGATATTACTGCCCTATGAGTATGCGTATATGGCTCAAATGATTGAGTCTAAGGAGGCAACCATCCTTGAAGGAATTCCTATTGTGATGGAATTCGCTGAAGTATTTCCTGAGGAATTTTTTGGTCTTCCTCCTAGAAGAGATGTTGAATTCTCAATTGATCTTATACCTGTGGAGTTTCCAATATCCAAGACTCCATATAGAATGGCTATTGTGGAGCTTGAGGAGCTGAAGAAACAACTACATGAGAATATAAATAAAGGTTTTATATGCCCAAGTTCTTTGCCATGGGGTGCACTAGTCCTCTTCATGAATAATAAGGATGGGTCAATGCGCCTTTACATTGATTATCGTGAGCTTAACAAAATCACGATAAAGAATAGATATCCCCTCCCACAAATTGATGACTTATTCAATCAGCTACGTGGAGCACAATAATTATCCAAGGTAGATTTGTGGTCAGGATATTATCAAGTAAGGTTGAATAAGGAAGATATCCCCAAGACTACTTTTCATACAAGATACGGGTACTATGAATTCATCGTAATGCCTTTTGGACTCACTAATGCTTCAGAAATCTTTATGGACTTGTTTAATAGAGTCTTTAGATATTACCTTGACAAATTTGTGGTAGTGTTTATAGATGATATTCTAATATACTCCAAAACCAAAGTGGATCATGAGGAGCATCTAAGAACTGTACTAGAGACCTTGCGAAAGGAGAAGCTCTATGTAAAGTACAGAAAGTGTGAGTTTTGGTTGAAGGAGGTCTCATTCTAGGGTCATATCATCACAAGAAACAGGATATCTGTAAATCCCTCCAAGACAGTTGCAATAGAGGGATGGCTGAGGCCAACATCGATAACAGATATTCATATCTTCTTGGGGTAAACTATATATTATCGACGATTTTTTAGAAATTTGTCACAATTTTCCAACCCTCTTACCAAGCTAACTCGGAAGGGAGTAAATTTTTCTTAGAGTGATGAATGTGGAGAAAACTTCAAGGAGTTGAATAGGATTCTTATCACTACACATGTGCTCACATTACCAACAAGTGGAGAACTTTTGGTGGTATTTAGTGATGCTTCAAAGAAGGTAATGGGTTGTGTGTTGATGAAAAATGAAAAAGTCATTGCCTATGATTCAAGGAAATTGAAATTTCATGAGAAGAATTATCCAACACATGATCTGGAGTTGGTTGTGGTGATCTTCACTTTAAAATTTTGGCAGCATTATCTCTTTGGGGAGAAGTTTGAAATATATACGGACCACAAAAGCCTCAAGTATATATTCACATAGAAAGAGTTGAACATACACCAACAAAGATGGTTTTAACTGATTAAAGACTATGACTCCTCAATCCATTACCACCCTGGGAAAGTGAACAAGGTGGTGGATGCTCTTAGTTGAAAGGTCCCAGTGATTCTATCATTGATGAGAATTGAGAAGGATCCAATCTTCTTATATTTGATAAAGATGGACATGGTAATCATAATGAAGGGAACATAATCAATCCTTTCAAAAATTATTGCTCAACCGTCTCTTTTAGAAAAGTTAAAGGATGCTCAAGAGGATGATGTGGGAATTCAGAAAAAAACAGAAGCTATCAGAAAAGGGAAATCCTTGGAGTTCAATGTTTATAAAGATGGAATTGTGAGATTTGGGAAAAGACTATGTGTTCCATCAAGTCTGGAGTTGAAGAAGAAAATTTTGGACGAGGCACATAGTTCGAATTTATCTATTCACCCAAGAAACCAAAAGATGTATCGAGGTCTCTGAGAGAATTATTTGTGGGATAATATGAAGAAGGATATTGTTGAGTATACATCAATGTGTCTGGTGTTTCAGTAAGTGAAGGCAGAGAGGCTTAAGCCTAATGGGATGATCCAACCATTGCCCATACCAGCATAGAAATGGGAGAACATCACCATGGACTTTTTCACCGGACTTCTGAAAACATCCAAAGGAAAAAATTCAATATGGGTTGTTGTAGATCGTCTTAGAAAGTCTGCACACTTCATTGCAATTTGGGAGGATTTCTCATTGGATTAACTGGCATGGATATATATCAGGGAAGTGGAAAGGTTGCATGGAGTACCACTATCTATTGTATCTGATCGAGATCCAAGATTCACCACTAAGTTTTGGAAGAGTCTCTAGCATGCTCTAGATACTGAACTGAAATTCAGTACGACCTATCATCCTCAAACTGATGTCCAATTTTAGCAAACTATTCAGACACTAGAAAATATGTTAAGATCATGTTCAATGGACTTTAAAGGAGGTTGGGATCAATATCTTTCTCTGGTTGAATTCTCCTACAATAACAATTTACACTCAAGCATTATAATGACACCTTATGAAGCCCTGTATGGGAAGAGTTGCAGAACACCGGAATGTTGGGATGAAGTCAGTGAGCATAAGCTGTTAGGACCAGAAATGGTCAAAGAAAGGGTGGAGAATGTGAAAACCATTCAACAGCATATCAAGGCAGCCCAGATTCAACAGAATATTTATGCAGATAACTGTCGACGAGACCTTGAGTTTAAAGTTGGAGACATGGTATTTATACACATATCTCTACAGAAGAATGTCATGGGGTTTGGAAAGAAAGGGAAGTTAAGTCCTAGGTACATCGTCCCCTTCGATATTCTTGATCATGTTGGGGTTGTGGCCTATCAACTAGAACTTCCACCTACCATGGCCAAAGTACATGATGTATTTCATGTATCCCTATTAAGGAAGTACATACCAGACCCTTCACATGTACTCTCTTCAGAAGTAGTACAATTAGAGGATGATCTTTCTTATGAGGAGAAACTAGTGAAGATATTAGATCGTAGAGAAAAAGTTCTACGAAATAAGACAATGCCCCTCTTCAAGGTGTTGTGGCGAAACCTCAAGTTTGAAGAAACGATGTGGAAATCTGAGGAAATTATGAAGCAAAGTTACCTACACCAGTCTTAGTTTTGGAAAAGGAAAATTAGAGGGTGAAATTTCTTAAGGGGTGAAGATTGTAACCACCAAAACATTCATTAATGAAAATTATTCTTGAATCTAATTAAATGTATTATTATGGTTATATAAAATGTGAACTTCATTGGTTTTATGTTTTTGTATTTTAAAATACCATTAGTAATTGTGATCGTTGCTAATATAGCCTTTGAACAGTGATCACTTAATTAATTTAAATATAAGGCTTTAAAAAATCCAATTTACTCAGAAAAAGGAAGCGATGGCCTCATCTAGTAGACTTTACAAATACAAAGCCCATTTTTCTGAACTTGGAAAGGAGGTGGTGTCATTGGGCTTCACTCTTGACCAATCCCAAGCCAAGCTTGAACACATTAAGCTTTAGCGGAACTGACTACAGGAGAAGTGGAAGTTAATAGATATTACCACCCGAGCAATGTTATCTGAGCCACCCCAAGAGTCTGTCACCATCACACACCTTACCCTTTAGTATTATATGGGTTTTATAAGTGGTTATGTAACAAGAAACTATCACTATGAATATGTACATTATTTTTGTATAAATAATGTGCATTCATTTTATTATTGTTACTTTGTAAATAGTTTTTAAAGCACAAATAGTATTTTTTTAGTTAATATTCAACTGAGAAATCTATTTTGATGAATTAATGTATTTTTTAATTAAATAATATTTTAATAAAATATTATTAATAAATTAATTTTTCTTAAATATAAATGATCATACAATTTTTTATGAATACAATTGTAATTTTTATTAAGGTTTGAAAGTTGTTTTTGTCAAAACCCGTGAATTTTCGATAAATGCCTATTTTTATTTTAAAATTAAAAATTCACATATTTAGAAAATTATTTATATAAAATGAATATTATTTTTGGAATCAAGAATTCAAAATTATCCAATGGTTAATTTTTCATAATTTTCTGAGACAGCCGATTTTTTTGATAAAAATTAAATACCATTTAAATATATAATCTGTTTTATGACATCATAATGACCCAATAGTGATGTATTAAAATACTATAAACATTATGTTCGTCCAATATATGTTTTACCATTAAAATATTGTGATTTTATATTTTTTTATTTATTTTATAAAGCTTTAGTTGACCCTTCAAGACTTATAAAACATTTTGTCTTTTTAAATTGTTTTCCTTGAGAGTGTGACTCACCTCCACATAAGCAACCCTGTTATTTTAAGAATTTAGGCCATTAAACTCATAAAATATTATTTTACACTACCCTTTTTCAAAAAACATGGGCAAAAACCATGGTTTGGTTTATGTTTTTTATAATTTTAATGTGTGGTGTCCCAAACCTAAATAATAAATAATTATCTATGCTTTCCTATATAAAATCACCCAATCTCTCACTTCCTCTTCACTCAAAGACTTTGGAGTTCATATAAACTCATCCCTCCTCTCTATATAATCTTCTTAAGGCACCCCAAGCTCCAAATAAGTCTCTCTCAATCCTCTTCCAAGCTTTTGGGATCGCACTTCTAAGTAAGGGATTTCTTCATTTCTCATTTTTTTGTCCAATTTTCTTTAAGTTGTTATGCCCTTTTTTCAATTAAAAATGTTGTGGTATGATTTTGAACCTCCCCCATAATACTTTCCTTATATTTGGATGATTTGAGACCCCTTTATCTCTCATTAATACCTCCGATGTACACCTATTACCATGCCGAAATTCCGTGAAAGATTTCTCTCTCCTCTTTTACTTCCAGGTAATTATTTTTTTATTATGCATCTAAATTCCATTACATTTGTTGGTACATGTATATATATGACACCATTACTTTTCATTTCATGTACATATTATGTGACACCCATTTCTCTCTCATCAACCATTTTTATGAATCCTTATGTCACGCCGTTATGTTGCCAAAATTGCACCGCATTTTTCCAAGCCAAGATCATTGTGTAGTGAATATCATACCCATGTCTCTATAAAGGGTATTCACCTTTATGAACATATACGTATTTAATGGTACTTTAATGTATTTATTCCACATTACTTAATCATGGAATAACTTATGATGTTGATTGATTCCATGTTATATGATCCATGTGTCACACTTATGCATGAAATGAAATGTTTAAGAAGGGTGCGCCCTGATAGCACTCAAATGCGTTGGGTAAGGTATAGTATCATGATATGTCATGTGAAATGAGTGTTGAATCATTATAATTAAAGTGAAATGAGGGTTTACTCATGATTCATGTTCAATTAGGGTTTACTCATTCTCCATGTGTAATGAGCCTTGGCTCATGCTAAATTCCATGTTAAGTGTTGTTGCCACATTTCCATATTATGATTATCATGCTTCATCATGACTTTATGTTCATGTTTCTCTTATGATACATTGATATTCCTATTTTCTAACATATATTTTACTCCTCATGTTATTCCATGTTTATTCCCTTACTTATCTTTATAGCTCACCCTTATACATGTCATCAGGTTATCCCAAGTAATGCTAAGTACGAGAGAATGTAGTGGTCATGTAAAGGAAGTTTTAAATAAAGATGTTGTATTTCATGTTTTATGTTGTTATGTAATGATACTAATCCCCAAATACACTAGACCTCTCGATCTTCTATGTTGTATCAAGTGAAGTTTATGTAATAAATCATGTTTTAGTGTTAATAAAGAGCAGGGTTGTTATATATTATGTCATTCTTTTTTCCACATTCACTAGTACCCATAATGTAATTATTAAAAGATTTGTAATTAAATTTTTCTTCTTCTAAAGACTAATTTTTCCTCGGTTCTTCATTTTTATACCCTGTAAGTACTCCATTATCATCCTAAAAAATCTAGTGCCACACTACAAACTGTCTTTTTGCTCCAAAATTTTCCTCTTTTCACTCATTTTGCAAGGTTAATCTATATCCTACCATAAAACATAAAACAAGTAAAATTGTCCAACATTGGAAATAATTATCAATTAAATACATAAAAAATTATGATAAAACACTCTAAAATTTATGCATGGAATATAGTCATCAAATACCCCCACACCTGATTTCATACTTTTCTTTAGGGATGGAATCTCGACATGCTACAAAGGACATTAACCTTACCATGATTCAAATTTAATTTCAATAAAATCAATTTATCAAATGGGAAATTAAATCTTCAAGCATCACAGGTAGAAAATTTTACAATGCCTCATTTTTTAAAGAATACAGATAAACTATGTATTTTAATTTCCCTCTTTTGAAATAGCCAAGCCTTTTCAATAATCCATTTTCATTTTTCAATTTAGTATTAATATGAATTAAATTTTCAATTTACCTCTCTTTGAATTTTTTCATGCATCATCGGGGTATGAATGAATAGAGTGATGCACATACCTCAAGAACATACCAAATACCATAGGCTTTGAAGAAATCTAACATCTCCACTGCATAAATATATAAATCACAATTAATCATAAGGGATTCACCGTTTAGGATCAAATGAATCTCAGGATTTTGGAAGGTAATTAAATTATGTAAATCATGTAAGGATCAAAAATGAGGTTCAATACTAAAGTAATTTTAATGATAATCATAAACGGCTTAATGAAAGTCTAATCTTCCTCCAATATCTCAGAGCAGGCTTATAAAGAGATGAAATGAAATAAATGAAACACCCTATTTTATTATTATTTTTATTATTTTATTTTTTGAAAGTTTTTTTGGGGAAAATTCTCACATCCACCACCTAACCCCTAATGATCTCCTCATGAAACTATTTGTAATAGTTATAACTAAATCACTGATCAAGTAAATGGTGATTCTTGACTTTCCCTAAAAACAACACATTTTTTATTCTTTTTTATTTTTTTTTTCTAAGAGGGTGTTCAGTGAATACAATGAATGTTTCATCCCCAGATCTCATTAAAATATCCCCCACACTTAGTCATTACAAAATTTCCATCCCTTACACCAATCATAATTTCCCCCACTCTTATGTTTAATAATCATGAAAAATATTTAGAGGAAGGTAGGAATGGATGAAATAGGATTGTAACATGGCTCGTTTCCTAACAAGGCTATTAATGTCTTCTACGAGCTTAAAATTTATTAATGCATGGTGGGTCTTAGGATAAGGGCTAACAAAAATAATTCCTCGATCATTTTAAAAGTGATTTTGTTTAGTCATAGCTTCGATAAGATTCAAATAATGTTTTAGAAGAAATAATTCCTGAGTTTCTCATGAAATATAAGAAATATAAAATTGAAATATTAGTTTAGTGGGTGTCTCAGGAATGATATGAATGGTTGGAATAATTAATCATGGAAATTCATATGAATAATTAAATAAATTAATAGAAATATAATAAATTCAAACCATGGACAAATATTAAAAAATCACTTAAAGTGATCAACATGATCCTAAAATCATGATTTTTTAAATCATAATCCATGTGATTATATCTACTATTCTTTTTCTCATTTTTCTCATCCAAATTTATTGAAAAATAAATTTAATCTTGTGAAATGATAATTTTTTTAAGTAGTTTATGTCTCATATTTCAGGTGATTAAATAATGAATCAAATATGGAGCATGAAATTGGAAGTTTAAAACTCTAAAACATATAATTGTTGGGAATAAAGTACAAATTTTTTTAATTTCAAATTCTTATTCACCTTGAAATTTTTTCTTCATCATGGTTTTATAGGTTCTGCTTGCTCCAGAATCATGATGTGTAATTGTCTTTCATGATGTGTAGTTTTGATGCAAACCCTTCTTTTTATTCCTATCACATTCTTGTATTTTTATGTTCCTGTAAAATAAAAATAAATAGGTAAACTAATTGGAAATTATCAACTAATTTTGAAATATTTAGAGCGAGATCATGCATTCCTCTAAAAATAGAAAATAAATAAAGAAAAATAAAAAAGCCGGGTTTCCTCTAAGAAGTGATTTTGTTTACTATTGTTGGCTTGACCTTACCTCCTTTATATTAAGCTCATGTGACATATGATTGAAAAAAATTTACGTCTTAGGGGTCTATAAATGTTCCCAGTTGTGTCTTATACATGTAGGTTGGCCCCTGGTCTTCTTCTCTAAACAGCTTAATTCTCCCTATTGGTAGTACTTTATTGATCTCTATTGGACTGACCCACCATTTTTTCCTCAATCCTAAAGAACAAAATATAATTAAATGTATTATCTATAATTTTTATCTTTTATCAAATGTAGTAGAGTCGGTTACTCCTCTTGTGTCAGTTGTATTGGTCTTCAACTTCTCTTTCTTTATCAGTTGAGTATCCTCTCGCATAATAGCATATAAATCATGTACCTCTCCAATTTCAATAACACCCTAAACTTTAGGTGTATTTTCTTCTCCAAACTCATTATTCTCTTTCACATCATTATTCTCCACTTCCACGTGGAGGTTGAAACTAATTCATCAATGCCAACTCTCAGATAGAGTTCTCCACTTTGAACGTCAATCAACACACACCCTATGGCTAAAAATGGTCTTCCCAAAATGAGTGCATTTTTCTTTTATTCATATCCAGCACTAGTAAATTATAAGGTAAGATGAAGTTGTAAAATTTTATTAGGATGTCTTTTATTACTCCTCCTGGGTATTTCACTATTAAATCAGCTAATTGAATAATTACTCTCATTGGCTTCAATCCATCTAGTACCAAACTCTTGAATGTTGTGTGCAACATGATATTGACACTCAAACCTAACTCACACAAATATTTTCCACATTTTTTATCTCTTATATATATGGGAATTTAATTTCTACTTGTATCACTTTTCCTCTTAGGTAGGTCCTTTGATACCACTGCTTAACACTCCCATGTGAGTGGAATAGTTCCAATCTCTTCTAGCTTTTTCTTATTGGTTACCAATTTTTTTATGAATTTTACATATGTCAGAATATTTTTGAGGGCCTATTAAAAAGTTATATTAATATAAAAAAAATTAAATTGTTTTATATATTTTCCTTTTTGTATTTTGTTCTTTACTTTCAACATTCATTCTGGAAAAGTTAGTATTGTCTTGTACAGATGTGGTTCTTTCTCTTCTTCATCTTTAGCAAATTTTTCTTTGCTACTTTTAGCTTCCTCTTCTCTTTCTTTCACTGGTTACTGTCCTAAAAATTATATACCACTTTCTTTTGTTTTCTTCCCACTTTTATGATTTATAGCTTTCAAATCTTCATGTGGGTGTATTACAGGGCATGCTTGAAGTGTTCCTCTAGCTCTCTCTCTCTATTATGATCCTTAATTTGTCCAACTTGTTTCTCTAGATTCCTTAATGTTGTATTTTGGTTTGATGATTCACCTTTTTATTCTTTGAATACATCCCCAGAATCCATCATTAATGTAGCCAGCATCTCTTCTAATTTATGAACCTGGCTTATCATTTTGGTCCCTTGGGGTGCTTGTTGTTAGTAACCTTGTGGATTTTTTTTATATCCTTGTCCTTGTTGTTGTTCAGGACTCCAACCCTAAAATTTATTACTGTTATTTTAATTAGAATAATATTCATCTTCTATACACATACCTTGGGGGTTTTAATACTGGACCATCAGGATATCTATATTCTTGTTCATTGACTCCAGTTGTACAACCATCTAGTCATTGTTATTGATTGCATGAATGCCTTTTCCTTGTGTCCCTTATCCTTGCCACTGGAAACAATTGCTCACCATTTCATCTAGCAAGTTGTAGCTTGATTCAGGACATTTCTTTATTAATTATCTTCCAACTACAACATCAATAATTGACTTGTTTTCCTGTAACAATCCCTAATAGAATGATTGAATTAGAATCCATTGCTCTATTCCATGATTGCGGCATTTTGAGTCATATATTTATATATTTCCCAGGTATAATACAGTGATTCATCTTCAAATTGACAAAATTTTAGAATGTTTTCCCTTATTTACATTAACATATAAGGTGGAAATAAGTGGGTGAGGAAGTTTCATGCCATCTCATACCATGTAGAGATGGAATATTCTAGCAAGATTTGAATCCAATCTCGATCTCTCTCAAGTAAAGAAAATTGAAATAGATGAAGTCTTACCACATCTCTTAAGACATTATGGAATTGGAATGTGTTGAAAATCTTGATAAAACTTCCCAAATGTTTGTTCAGATCTTCATGTGTAAGTATGGTTATTTCATGATGTTTGATATCATCGAAAATATTGTAGTCTTGATCTTGAAGTGGTTCACAGCAATGGGTGGTTCTAGGATGTTTGGTTGTAATCCTGTGTTTGAAAGTTGCAGGTAGTATTTGAGTGTCCTCAATCCTTGATATCTTTTAAGAGCCCCAGTAGTTTGGTTTTTCTTAGTACCCTCTATGGTAACAGTTACTTTAATCTACGGTCTTGGTTCATAATGGTGTGTTGAATTAATGGTGACTTTTCTCTTTTCCTGAGTGTTATAGTTGTGCATTAAAAAATTAAAAATCTAAAAACTCACAGAATCTGCACACCCAATGTAAATAAATAAATTGAAATATACTAGTAAAATAAAATAAAAATTTGAAATCCTAAAAACTAAAAAACTACCATCCCCAGTAAAGGCATAGTTTTTATAGGCCCAAAGAGAATCGTTAATTCCCTATGAGTCTATGAAAATAAAAAATTTATAAAACTCAAACAATGCTACTCAATTAATTAAAAGATAATATTAATAAAGTTCTATGTTGATCCATAGAGATGTATAAATTAGTTTATTTAAGTTTTCAAAAGATTTAATATTATCAATTAGGATAAAGTGGCGAGAAAAGGTTTTTTGATTGATTTTAAGAAAGTAGAATGAAAGCAAAGCATATTCATTAGTTTTTTATCAGATTTGGAAATCATGTCAGGGTTTTTATAATTTATGGTTTCAGTTTCTATTAGATTTAATAAAATGAATTGATTAATTCCGGATTGGTGTCGGAGTCGAGACAAGTAAGATCCAATGGTCATGGTATGTAACGACCCAAACTTTTATTAATGGAAATCCATCTTGATCTAATTAAATGTCTCTTTATGTAAGATGTTTATATAAAATGTCAAATTCTTTGGTTTTATGTTAATAATTGTGACCATTGATAATATAGTCATTGAACAGTGATCACATGATTAGTATAAATATAGGGCTTTAACAAATCCAATTTACTCAGACAAAGGAAGCGATGGCGTCATCTAGTAGATGTGCCCCATACAAAGCCCATTTGTCAGAGATCAGAAAGGAGTTTACGTCTTTGGGATTCTCTCTTGACCAAGCCCAATCCGAGCTTGAATATGTTAAGCTCGATCAGGATTTCATGTGAGAGAAGTGGAAGTTGATAGAGATTACCACCCGAGCAATGTTATCCGAGCCACCCCAGGATTTTGTCACCATCGCACACCATACTCTTCGGTCTTATGCAGGTGTTATAATGGGTTATGTAACAAGAACTTAGCACTATAGTATTGTACATTAATTTTTTATATAATAATGGATATACTTTCATTTTATTATTGTTACCGTGTAAATAGTTTTTAAAGCACAAATAGTATTTTTAGTTAATGTTCAACTAAGAAATCTATTTTTGATGAATTAATGGATTTTTGAATTAAATAAAATTTTAATAAAATATTATTATTATTATTAAATTAATTTTTATTAAATATAAATGATCATATAATTTTATGAATGCAATTGAAATTTTTATTAATGTTTGAAAGCCATTTTTATCAAAACCCATGAATTTTTGTTAAATGTCAGTTTTTATTTTAAAAGTAAAAATTAACATATTTTGAAAATTATTTTGATAAAATTAATATTATTTATGGAATCAGGATGTCGAAATTATCCAATGGTGAATTTTTCATAATTTTCTGAGGCAGTCAAATTTTTGGGTAAAAATTAAATACGGTTTAAATATATAATGTGTTTGATGACATCATAATGAACCAATAGTGATGTAATATGTAAGAACACAGTATTTTATATAAAAGACTTTGGAAATTTTTTGATGTTATTCTAGAGTAGCACCTTCAGACGACGTGCGATTCTGAGCCCCGGTGTGGCCGGAATTAATTTTTCAGTGTGTTCACACTGGGCACGCAAAATAAATGGAATAGCTTCTAAACGGTGGCTCGAAGCGGGCGAAGGAGGTCGATCGTAGAAGGATGCCATGGGCTTCAGTGGCTCGACAGCAGGGCATTTGGGCGGTGGCTCCAAGCGGCGGGCGAGCACACCGGGGTGCGACGAGGGCGGGGTCGCGGCGCGCGACCCCATGCGGGGACAGAGACCCGCACTCGGCGGGTCTCCACGGAAGACCGAAACCGGCCCCCATGGCCATTCGGTGCTGCATGGACCCAGGGTCCACGGCTGGGCTACACGGTTGAGTCGCAGTCGGCGCTGCGAACCGGGCCGGCCCAGACCGGCTGGTCCAGCCCAAGGGGTTCATCCCCTCCAACTTCAGACACCTGTGATTTTCGCGATGAGTGTCTGTTTTGCGTGTTGTCTATGGCAGTGCATTCCTGGCATCGAGACTAAGCTTTTGAGATGGTTTTGGGGGTTTTTTATTCCCAAAACGGGGGGCCTTGATGGTGCGACACGCCTTTAATTGGATTGACGTTATTCCGGGGGTTCTTGTTTTGGGCGGTGCAGACACATATGGAGTCCGTTTTGAGTGTTGTCAGCGGCGTTGCGACCCTAGCGTCGAGGTGGCGATTTCCAGTATGGTTTCGGGAGTTGAATTTGGAGTTGAGGCATGGGCCCCACGGACCGTCTTTTAAGCTGCGAGCCGCGTTTAGAAACTTTTTCATAGGACGTCCGTTCGGGGCGTGCGAGCAGTTGTTTTTGGGTGTTTTTCCGAGGGCATCACAATGGCGCAATCCACCCGCTTTAATTTTGCACGGTGGTGCGGGCCCCACGAGGGTTGTTTTGGGTGTTGACGGTGAATTCCAACTTCTTCACCTAGTGTCCGTTTTGGACAAGTGTTTAGTCAATCTTGTGTACTTTTTCGAGAGAATCGTAACGGTGTGATCTTTTCATAGAGCTTCAGGACCGGGATGCGGGTCCCACGAAGCACCGCTCATGTGCGGTACGGCGAAATGCATCTTTTTCTCTGGAAATCTGTTCCACACAAGTAAGTAGTCAATTTGATGTGTCTTTCTGAGGGGATCGCAATGGTGCGATGTGCCCAACTGTTTTTGGGGCTGAGGCTCGGGACCACGGGACGTCGTTCTGGCGTAAAGCAGTGTTGAATGAATTTTACATCGGATGTCTCTTGGAGGCGAGTAAATAGTCGATCTCGCATGTTTTTTCATGAGGATTACAATGGTACGATCTGTTTGGACGTATAGAGACTCATTCGAGATCTCATTAAACGTGAAAGCATGAAAGGTGTACCGGTGGAGGTTCTTCCTGCGGTGTTTGTAGGGAACCATTGGCGTGTGATTGTGTTTAATCCTATGGGAATGAAGTAAATGCTTAAAGAGAAGTGGTTGGTTGTGCTTGGGACGTGGAGGAAGAAATTTGGAAAAGTTACATTTACACCCTTCGCGTTGACGTTGGGTGTTGTGTGCATGATAGCCTTTGGGCTGGAAATGTGGTATACTCTGGGAGTATATGGGAATGCCTGGAGGTGCATGTTGCGGTTTGTACCCAAGGACATTTGTGCTTGGTTTGAAGATGAGTTGGGGACACACGTCATGAGGGCCCCATATGCACGCCATGTTTTGCTTTACGTACCTTTGATCTCTCGCGACGTAGAGGGTCCCTCTGTTCATGATGGTTTAGACCAGCAGGGTTGAGTGGTTTCCCCTGGATCTGTTCCCGACGGTGTGATCGGAGGAGTTGTTTGGGTTCCCCTTTTTCCTTTATTCATGTGTTCTTTCAGTATCACGTCCCTTGTGGGCTTTCAGTATCACGTCCATTCATGTTCCCTGGTAGAGTTTTTGTGGATTCGGTGTGACCAATACATTACGCGGGCATTGATCCTCTACCCAGGAGGTTGTTTCCAGTAGGGTATGGAGCCCCAGTGAGCTTGGGCACAGATTCCCTAGCCAAGTATCAAGATCATATCCTCCTTTTGTGATCTACCATGATGTGTTTCCCTAGGCAGAGCTCTAAGTATCAGCGTGACCCACACTACACGGGTGTTAAACCTCTACTAGGTGAATTGTTCTAGAGTTGGGTGGTTGCGTGATACCCACTTCGTATTCTATTGGCCATTGTTGTACCATTCAGTAGGGATGGCCATAGCAGTTCTGGGTTTACCCTCCAGCGAGGTTGCGTAGTGGGTTTCTCATCGACCTCTTAGGGTTTACCCTCCAACAGAGACTGGGTAGTGGGTTGCTCAACGACCTCTTAGGTTTTACCCTCCAGCAGAGACTGGGCAGTGGGTTACTCGACGACCTCTTAGAGTTTACCCTCCAGCAGATACTAGGTAGTGGGTTACCCGAGGACCTCTTAGGGTTTACCCTCCAGCAGAGACTGGGCAGTGGGTTACTCGACGACCTCTTAGGGTTTACCCTCCAGCAGAGACTAGGTAGTGGGTTACCTGATGACCTTTTAGGGTTTATCCTCCAGCAGAGACTGGGCAGTGGGTTACTCAATGACATATTAGGGTTTACCCTCCAGTGGGGCTAGGAAGTGGGTTACCCAAGGACTTCTCTCATACTCAGTCCTTTCTAGAAGGCTAGTCTGTGGCTTTTCTCTATGACTGTCGGAGCAGGGCCCTTGGTTGTACGGGTTAGTGATGTGACATCTTTGACTTTGAGAAGACCTCTCAACTGTGTGACAGTGACGATGTGTGGTTTGACTTCCCCCAGAACTCTCAAGTACTAGGGGCGCTTTCCCCACCAAGACGCATCCTTGAGACATGACCTAAAACCGTGCGGGCGAGTCAGTGCCGCCCAAAGAGGATAGTGTCAAGGTGCGTTGATTTGAGCCCATTGACTTGCAGTTCGGGACATACAGGTGGGGTGCTGGGCATCAATGGTGTTTATTTCTGAGACTATTGGCTACTCATTTTCTTGGGTTGAGCTATGATATGGAGATCCTCTTATGATCTTGTTTAGGTTTCTTGTTGAGCATATGGATATGTATATACCTTATTCCAGTACCCACTTTTTGGGTTTTGGTTACTCTCCTTCCAGGAGAGGCGAAGACACGCAGGGTATGCCATGTGATACCCGTGTTTAGCTTCTTATGGTTGGACGAGTCTACTCTCCTACTATAGGTAGCGAAGGCTCGACGGGAAGTTCATATTCTCATCGTTCTTAGCTCTTTGTGTTAGGAAGATTCTAATTCCTTCCTCTTGTTGGGTTGAGTTTTACTCTTTACTGCACTCTATGTTGTACTCCTTTAATTTTCCCTGTTCGATCTACTGCTCACCTCTTCAGTACCTCCTTTTTTGCTCCCTCGAGCCTTCGGGGCATCCTACTGAGTATTTTTATACTCACCCCTGCTTGGGCTTTGCCCGCACTTGGTGTGCCCTTGCAGACGACGGACAGGTTGGTCGTGACTTCAGCGGAGCTTAGGAGTTTGGGATCTTGGACCATGTATGGTGGTCGTAGTCGGGTTCTAGGTGTGGGAATCTTCTAGTTGTTTACTTTTGTTTACCTGTTGCTGGGTTGTGGAACTTTTCTGGTTGGGCGTGTGTTTTCCCCCTTTTCTTTTCAGTTTACCTTCAGCACTTACTTTGTACTGTTTAGAGGTTGATGCACCTTTTGTGGTCTGATTATAGTAGTTGGAAATTTACTTTACTTTTATTTTCTTTTACTCTACACTTCTGCATTGGGTGGGCTGCGTGTGTGTGTATAGGTACTCAGGAAAAGGCCTCCCCGAGTTGTTTAGCCTTCGGCGCTTGTCGCCAGCTCCTGGCCTATGGAGGCGGGCTTGGGGTAGTTGCGGCTTGAGCCCGGGTAGGGTCGGGTCATGACATAATAAAATATTATAAATTTTATTTTTGGACAATATATGTTTTACCATTAAAATAATGTAATTTTTGGTTTGTTTGATTTTTTCTTACGACGTTTTAGTGGACC
Source organism: Viscum album (assembly GCA_963277665.1). Classification (NCBI taxonomy): domain Eukaryota; kingdom Viridiplantae; phylum Streptophyta; class Magnoliopsida; order Santalales; family Viscaceae; genus Viscum; species Viscum album. The sequence goes on along the minus strand of OY728159.1, from coordinate 1,467,329,334 downwards.
CTTCAAGACTTATTAAACATTTTTTCTTTTTAAATTGTTTTCCTTGGGAGTGTGACTCACCTCCACATAAGCAACACCGCTATTTTAAGAAGTTCAGACTTTTCCCTTATAAAATATTGTTTTCCACTTCCCTTTTCCAAAATCCATTGACAAAAACCATGGGCTGGTTTGTGGTTTGGATTAGTTTAATGTGAGGTGTCCAAAACCTAAATAATAAAGAATTCCCTCACCTTTCCTATATAAACCCACACAAGATCCTACTTCCTCCTCACTAAAAGCCTTTTGAGTTCATCCAACCTCTGCCCTTCTCTCTCTAGATTCCTCCCAATGTGCCCTACTCTCCCAATAATTCTTTCTCAAGCCTCTATGAAGCCTTTGGAAGCACACTTCCAAGTAAGGGTTTTTCTTCCTTTCTCATTTTTTGTCCAATATTCTTTAAATTGTTATGCCCTTTTGATTTCAATTATAAATGTTAGGGTCTGGTTTCTCACCTCCCACATACTGCCCTATTTATGTTTGAATGATGGGAGACCCCTTTCTCTCTCATTAAATTCCTCCCATGTACACCCGTTACTATGCCGAAATTCCAAAAGGAATTTATCTCTCCTCACTTACATTCAAGAAATTCTTTTGTATCATGAATCTAAATTCCATTACAATTGTTGGGAAATGTGTCTATATGAACCCCTTACTATCCATTTCATGTAAATATGATGAGACACCCCCTTTCTCTCTCATCAACCATTTTTATGGATTCTTACGTCACGCCGTTATGCTGGTGAAATTACACCGATTTTCCAAGCCAATATCATTGTGTAGTGAATACCATGCCCATTTCTCTATCAAGGGTATTCACCTTAATGAAAATTTACTTATTGATTATAAAGTTTCATGTATGAATTCCACATTCCTTTATCATGCAATAAATGATGATGTTTTATGAATCCATGTTATATGATCCATGTGGCACACTTATGCATAAAATGAAATGTTTAAGAAGGGTGCGCCCTTATAGCACTACAATGCATTGGGTAAAGTATAGTATCATGATATGTCATGTGCAATGGGTGTTTACTCATGCTAATTCAAGTTTAAATAGGGTTTACTCATGATTCATGTGAAATGAGGGTTTAATCATGCTCTATGTGCAATGAGACTTGGCTCTTGCTAATTCCATGTTAAGTGTTGTTGCCACATTTCCATGTTATGATTATCATACTTTATCATGCCTTTAGGTTTATGCTTCTCCTATGCTCTATTGATATGCCTATTGTCTAATATGTATTGTATTCCTCATGTTATTCCATGATTATTCCCTTACTGGGCTTTATAGCTCAACCTTTTCTTATGCATGTCCTCAAGTTATCCCATGTAATGCAAAGTACGAGGGAATGTAGTGGTCATGTAATGGAATTTTTTAATAAAGATGTTTTATTTCATGTTTTAAGTTGTTATGTAATGATCCTAAGCCTCAAATACACTAGACCTCTCGATCTTCTATGTTTTATCAAGTGAATCTTATGTAATAAATTATGTTTAATTGTGTAATAAAAAAGTAGGGTTGTCCTATGGCATCCCTTCCTTGGAGCAATAATACCCTATTTCCCTTAGTCTGGTAATTTAGGATTTCACCAAATCAATTTGTTCTCGATACCATATTTAAACTTTATTTCCCCTAAATTTGAAAATGTCCATGCCTCATTTAGGGTCTTAATTTTCACAATTTTATGATACCTTTTTTATTCAATTATCGATGGTGATGATAAAATAAAAAGAATGAAATTAGAAAATAATTGAATAATTACAACAAACCAAATACATAAATAAATAAAATAGATTTAAATAAAACAGCACCTTCCCCCTTCAATTACATTACCCTTGAATATGGTAGTTTTACCCCCTCATCCTAATTATGATAGGATAATAGGGAAGGATAAAAGAAAAATAAATCATAAAGGAAAGGAAAAAAGAACTCAAAAAGGGCCCTACACAACACAGCTTCTCACTCTAATCTATGATCTCCAGATCTCTAATATCTCCAATAGCAACATGGTATCTCTCCTTTTATAATCTTCATATGGGATCTAGAATTAAATAATTCCTTAAAGGAATGGTGAAATGGTGGTCTGGGGTGGGTCCCATAAGGTTGATTTTGTTAAAATGAGAATTTGGTGAATCTAGGTGAAAAAAATATGGTAAAGGAATTTACACCACGTGTAACTGAATTACACCACGTGTAACTGAATTACACCACGTGTAAATTTCAATGATGCTTTTAATTTCTTCATGTTGTTTCATTTTCACCACATGTACCAGTACCCATAGTTTAATGATTACACAAATTTTGATTCCATTTTTATACTTTATAAGCCTTGTTTTTGCTCGGTTATTTATTTTTATGTTGTGAAATTACTCCATGATCACCCTCAAAAATCCGGTGTCATGCCGTGAACTGTCTATTATCTCCAAGATTTCCTTATTTTCACTCCTTTTAAAAATTTAAGTTGTATCCTAAAATAAAACATAAAACAATCAAAATTTTATAACATTGGAAATAATTATCAATTAAATACATAAATCAATTTAATAAAACACTCGAAAATGTATGCATAGAATACAGGTGTCACTTGTTCTCCCATGCATGCCTAAAATGGTGCATGTCACAGTAACTCTGAGTGCCTAGAATGATGGATGCAAACAAAAATCTCATTTCATACTGTTCCAAGAGTAAAATATTAGAAAATGTCAATATCAATGATCACATCACACAACAAGTGTGTTACCCAGGGTGAAATAATATTCAACTGTAATAGAAAACAGTAATAACAACAATCCCACCCTGGGTACTTGGGTTATCCCCTATATATGGGGTAGCTACTCCCATGCACGAGTTCATAACCACGGCCCTAATATTCCTGGTATCCTTTCTACCTTTACCAAACAATAAGAAAAAATAAAAATAAAAGAAAAATGGCCTCTAATACCACTTTGTAACATCCCGGCCTAGGTTCCACACACAGGTTCCCCAAACCGGTCGGTCACAGGACCTCAAGAACACCTCCATGTATTCTAGAGTCTTCTGACTAGTAGTGAGGATCTATTATCGATCATGGGGATAGTATACCCTCTTTTTTAATCATATTAATATACCAGCACGAATAAATGAATAATAACCAATAACATAATCATAACCAGAATAATACCAGTATCACAAGATGACCCAAAACTATAAAGATCGTATCAAAACTGAATAGTAGATATGTCATGCTAAAGTATGTTCCAAGTGTCAACATGCAAAACCCAAAATAAATAAAGACACTAAAAACTCCTCCATGTGGGTCCTGAAGCACTTATGGTTCCCTCATCCATTATCTATCCCAACTCATCCGTCAAACACTAGGCCTTCACCCTTAACCTGTTCAGAAGACATAAACTCTATTCGGGTATTGATCAGGAAGCCCGATTAGGGTGTGAGTAAAACTTAGTAGGCAACCACCAATGACGTCTAAAACAATATCTAGTCAATAAAAAGTGTATGTAGTTGTATAAAAAATACATACAATGCATAAGAAAACAGTTTTCACGTTATCAATGAATCTTTATTTTACAACATAAACCCCTGGATTCCCGATGACACCTGAACCCCAATCCCTGCTTGGGCCTGTTCCATAGTCTGATCTATCCCCAAGGGATATCACATTTAAATTTCTATGATAACATTCTTAATACTTGTCCAAATTTCCCTGTTACCATTCACTTTTTAATAACACATAATTGAATGTGAATGTTACCATTCATAATACTTGAACAAATATCCATGTTACCATTCACCATTTCACAACTATATAACCATGTTACCATTTATAACTTCACAATAGAATTACCATGTTACCATTCATCAACACAAAATTAATTCAACAATTAATTATTCACACCAATGCCATTACTAATTCAACAATTAGTTAAACACAAAAATTCCATTATTTAACTCAAAAATTAACTAATCACATCAATAATATATATTAATTCAATAATTAATTAATCACATAAATTTCTTCTAGTTAATTTAGCAATTTACTAATCACATCAATAACATTGATTAATTCAACAATTAATTAATCACATCAATTTCCTCTATTTAATTCAATAATTAACTAACCACGTCAATTACATTAATTAATTCATCAAATAATTAATAACATCAATTCTATTAGTCTATTCAATAATTAACTAATCACACCAATTTCATTACTAATTCAATAATTATTTTTTTACATATTTCCCCTTAATTAATTCCCTAAGTAATTAAGTGTGTCAATACCATTAATTAATTCATCAATTAATTAATTGATATCCATAAACTCAAAATTCCATAATTAATCCCATAATTAATTATCTCATTCACAAAACTCAATATTTCATAATTAATTCCACAATTAATTATCTCAATTCTCAAATCTCGATATCTCATAATTAATTCATCAATTAATTATCTCAATTCTCAAATATCATTATCTTATAATTAATTCAACAATTAATAATCCAATTTGATCAATTCAATATCCCAACAATCCAAATTAGTCAATTCACCAATTAATTAATTCAATTCATTCAATTGCATTAATACAATAATTCCCATTAATTAATTTTCTAATTAATTAATCTAACTCATTCAATTTCATTAAAAAAAATACTCATTAATTAATTCACCAATTAATTAATCTATCTCATTTAATTGCATTGACACAACAAACCCCAGTAATTAATTCCCCAGTTAATTAATCAAACTCATTCAATTGAATTAACACAACAATACCCAATAATTAATTTTCCAATGAATAAATCTAACTCATTTCCATTAATCAATTCCAAAATTAATTAATCACATTAAATACCTTCAATTAATTCAGTAATAAATTATTCATGTCAATTGCATTAATTAATTCACAATTAATTAATAATAATACTACCATTAATTAATTCATCAATTTATTATTCTCATCAATCCCATTATTTAATTCAACAATTTAATAATCATATTACTCACATTAATTAATTAATAAATTAATTAATATCTCAATCCCATTATTTAATTCAATAATTAAGTAATCACATAACTCACATTAATTAATTCATCAATTAAGTAATCTCGTAATTTAATTCAATGATTAAATAATAACATTACTCACATTTATTAATTCATCAATTAATTAATCCTATCAATCACATTATTTAATTGAATAATTAAATAATCAAATTAAATATATTAATTTATTCATCAATTAATTAATCTCATTATCTAATTCAACAATAAAATAATCTCATTACTTCCATTAATTAATTCATCAATTAATTAATCAAATCAACAATCATAAAAATCTACATAATTAATTTGTCATTTAATTATTTTAGTTCACTCAATTAAATAACCCCATAATTAATTCCTCAATTAATTATTCCAACTCACTCAATCCAATAACCCCATAATTAATTCATCAATTAATTATTCTAACATAAACAATTCAATAACCCTAATTAATTCATCAATTAATTGTTCCCTCTCAATCAATTTAATATCCCCAATTAATTCCTCAATTTGTTGTTCTACCTTAATCAATTCAATATTCCGATAATTAATCTCTAAAATTAATTATCCCTAATTAACCGTCTCAATTCCCACATAATTAATTCAATAATTAATTTTTCATAATCTATAATCCCAATATCCCCAATTTGAACATTTCCCAAAATTAATTAATTCTTAAAATTAATTAATTTGATCAAGAACGTAATTGATAAACATATAATATCAATTCTAAAATTACATGAACATAATTGAAATTAAGACTTTGGTATTTGAATTATAAACCACCTACCTCAATTCATCGATGAATAATCACCCAACGAAAATCCCCAAAAATTGAGCAGCACAATGACGTAGAATGAGATCAAAATCTTAAAATCCTAAATCAAGATTTAATAATTCAATATCATATATATCTAGATATATATATAATATATATATATATATATATATATATATCTTTTCAAATAGAATTACATCTAACCAAACGGTGGATTACTTCACTTAAAGAAATTGAGAACGAGAGAAGAATGAGAAAAGAACTGGGATATGATTCACTTATCGGGAGAGGTGAAGATCTATGATCTGGGATTTGAATCATAAAGAAAAGAGGTCAAGAAGTCTTAGAATCCATCTAGAGAGCTCCAAAATTGTTAAAGAGGGACTATGGTTGAATGGGGGTCGAATTGAAGTTAAGATGGGGGTTCAAGAATAATTAAAACTAATTTATGGGTTAATTAAATTACCATGCACAGTTTTCTAAGAAGGGGTGTATAGTTTCCCCTAACCATTTGCTTCTTTTATAGGGGTGCATAGTTACTCCTAATAAGGTGCAAGGTCTACGAAACCATGTTTCAACCATGAAAAACCCCACTGTCTAGGGTTTCACGGTTTCCTGGGCTTGGGTGAACGGTTTTATCTAACCATGCACCAACTGTGCATTGTCCCTTTTTCTTCAATTTTTCTCAAATTTCACCCAAAATCACCCCAAGGTAAAATCCAAACAATAAGTACTCAACACAAGGAAAAAATAATACCCAAAGTAAAGCCTGATACATCTCTATAAATGGTTAGGATCTTACAATGGTGGTACATATATATAAAATGTCTTGTATGTTTGAGGGGACCAAAAATAGAGGATTTGGATTATCGATAGAGGATCCAAATCCCTTCAACCTTTAAATAAATTAAAGAGAGTTCAGTGTGCTGGTTAAATTTTTTTATAATATACTCTGATTTTATTTTTAATATTATATCTTATCTACTATATTAATATAATCAAAATTATATGTTTGTGTACTCATATTGAAAATGAATTATGTACATGATGATGTTACCAATCTAGGTTAAGAACGGATGGTTTATGATAAAACTAAATAATTATTAGGGGATCAACATCATGTTGATGAAAAAAAACAAGAATGGAATATCATCACTATGTTGAATAAAATTACCAAGGTAATATGTAAGGGTATAAAATTTGAGGTTGGATGGAATCAACTCAAACAACCTGATAACCCCAACAAGTCAATGTTCATTAGTTATCTTAGGGTCACAATGAGAATTAATATGAAAGTTGATATAGATTTTTGGTGCCATTTCTAGCCTGTAATGAAGAAACCCCTTTGGAAAAATATTAATGTAATGTTATGATATACTTTCTCTATTTTACTAAAAAAAATATATATATAAACATTGATTTAATTTTCATTATCCCTTACAGAGATCATTTATTTTAGATTATTTATATAAGAAGTATGTCTTAATGGATGATGTAAAATATCATAGAGCCTTCCAGTAACTTATTACCAAGTTTCATGTTTAGAATGTTGAGGGAAAGTAAATCCCCTCCCACCAGTTACTTATGTACACATTATAATACAAGAAACATGGAATGATTTCATCATTTTTCATGATGATAAATCATTTTAGGTGAATTTTATTCTATAATATATTATTTTAAATTATATATTTTATCTAATTTTATTAAAAAAATAATTTATGTAATAGAAAATGAGTATTGGAAATAAACAAGGTGCATTAAAACCAATGTGCCACTATCACAAAGTAAGGACAGGTTATGCTTCACGAGAGAAGAAAATTGTATTTATTTTAAATCTAAAAAAATGTTTTATATGATATGAAACAACATATTTTCCTTTGTTTATATTCATATTGATGAATCAAAATATGAATCACTTTCATTCCATGTCATGTTCTATGGAAGGAGTCTCGTGTAAATAAAGAGGGTAAACTAGTTGATGAAAACAAAAAATAAGTATGGGAAACATATGTAATTATAACATAATATTCATTCATTGTGATTTATAAAAATATTATATAAACATGTATATTTATGTTCATATTTTTTATATGGTTTATATACAAGAATCATTAGTGACTATACCTGAATAAAAACTACTTTCAATAGATTTTAAGTGACGATAACAGTATATTTTCACTAGAGGTGTAGGTTTTGAAGTGTTGCCTTGAAAATATTTTGAGAAGAAAAAACTGTAATAAGATACATATCAGATGATGAAAGTATTGGAGGGGAAAATAAATTCTTTGTAAGATATTATTGTCCAGTCTGGTTTGGAAGACCATTATATGCAAAAGGATCAAAGAGAACTAGTAGTGGAATAAATATTATCACATGAACAACCAAATGATCCCACTAGATTTGAGTCTAGTCATTCCCCTCAACTAAAAACCTTACTCGATATAATCAATTTTTTCATTTATCTTTATCTTAAATGTGAATCAAACAACATCTGATAACTTTATAGTACTAAAATTCTTTAGGATAAATCTATATATTATTTCTATCTATTAATACCCATGAACCACCCTTTTGTTAGGGGTACGGTGTATAATATCATAGTATAAATGATACACAACAAATAACTCCCAAAAGATCACATGAGAGTGGGGATCAAAGTATCTCAAAATTCGATTAATGACTTTCATATTCCACTTGATGATCCAGATATTAAAATGTTCAATGATGTTATTGGAACTTTCACAGCATAGTTGTATAATATTATAAAGATACATCTGGTATGTACATAATAATTTTTTCAAATGAAAAACTTGTCACAATTGGTGAAAAAAGGGACTTAAGTGAGGTATGTTATTAAAAATAGATAAAATGATAGGGAAATGAAATTCGGATCAATATAATCTAGTGAATAAACTAAGAAAATAAATAGACCTTTTGGGAGTACCTTCTCCCTACCAGTTCCACTATAGTATATAATAACATTACAAGTTCATGTAGACACCACATTAAAAGATTGATATATTTCCTACATTAAATATGAAGAAGAAATAATTTGAAATTCCATTACAGATGTGGTTGGTCTTGAGAGTATAAATGAGATTCTCAATTTTGAATGGTTGGGTGTCTTAGTTGTGAATACATACATGAGGTACATTTTCATAATCCTTCAATCCGAAAAAATGATCTACTACATTCATTAAAGTTAATAATTATTCATATTTTCTATAGGCATTTATATTACTACTATATAAAGGTAAAACCCTATAAAGCACAATTTGGATTAATCCCTATAGTATTTCTACGTAAGAAATTTATTTGTAAGTGAAGGAATTTGATAATAAAAAAGATGAACTAAGTAAAGAGTTTTAAAATAAAATAACTGAATAAATATTATTCTTGATGTCTATAATTTATTTTTAAAACTATGAAATATAATCATATAAAATATATTTTTCTTTTTGTGTTACTTATTTGATTTTTTAATAAGCACTGGATGATGATCGTAATCAATTTGGATGCCCCATATATTTATTTTTTGGATCCAATGCATGGATTTCCATCACACCAACTATGCATGATGTGTATTGTGAATTTTTAATTCACTATAATCAATATTTTATAGATAAAATTCAAATAATATGTTTTATTTTTTGTATTAATGATAATTTTGTTATGATTATTTTGTAAGAACCCAATTCTTATTTGAGGTATGGATCCTTTATTTTCCATTAATTCTCAATTTAAATGTTTAATTATGTCTTCATATACATTCCCTTTGAGGTTATAGAGGTTTCATAAGTATCTGGGGAAGGTTCAGAGCCCTAAACCCATGCTTTGGGTGAAATTACCTGGCGCACGGTTAGAGTAAATCATACAAGTTGGGCCGCATGACCATACAGCCATGTTTGCAATTTTAACTGAGGGGATTTGAACCATTTCTATATGGTTATTCAAACTGTGCGAGGTAACCATGCGGGTTCCCCTTTCCTACAGATAACCATGCACGGTTGGTGCACAGTTTGAAAAACTGTGTGCTTAAACCATGTTACCCCTTTAATTTGGGAAATTTTATAATTTTAAATTAAAATAAAATAATTTTAAAACCTAATTTTTTATCATTTCATTCAATGAATAGTATCCACTCCTATCATTTTGGATCCTTCAATTAATATTCTTAAATTCAAGATAACTTCTCCGTATGATCTCCAAATCAGAGTTCGTTTGTCTCGTTGAATCCACAATGGTATGATCTCAATTACTTTTTAATATTATGCCATTCTTCTTAGTATCGGCTGCACCATTTAGGTGAAAGATAATTTTTCCCAATATTAAGTTTTTTTCCATTCATAAATTTTTTCCAATATAAGACAAATAAAGAGATGATACTAGATGAGCTATCAACTACGGACCTAAGGCAGGTGGCCTTGTTCCATTTTTGTTAAGTCGAGTAGTTTATATATGTTGTTTTGTTGTGCGCCCAATTTCTAGATGTCGCCTAGAAATGAAATTGAATCCATCAATTTCTAATATTTACCTATGTAATTAAAGTGACTTGATAAGGATTTTTTATAGTTTGAATACCTTGAAAGTGGAACCACCCCTTTGGATGTGTTGATTAATTGAACTATACCATAATGGGTGGCTTTTAGAAATAGATACCTTTGGGTGAGCTTATTTACCCCCCTTTCCTTGGGATGTGAATTGTTAAATGAATTGTAAATCAAATTGATGAATTGGATTATGAATTTAATTGTTAATTTAATTGCAATGTGAATTTTTAATTGCATATTGAAATGATTAAAGGGAGGGATGAGTGATCAAGACCCTAGGCCCTTGCCTTTTGTTGCTTGTTTAAACTTGAATTTTCTTTTTATATGTGAATTCTCATGTGAGATTAATAGAGGCTATGCCATGTTATAGGTTTATTAAGCCTGAGAAGATGGACTAAATGAAATTAACATGCGAGTAAATTAAGGGTAAGCCTTCTAATCTTAGTCCAATGACTTAAGTCACCTTTTGAGGTGAGTTTCAAATGATATGTTCATAGTATTGACCTTGACATGTTAAATGATATGGTTATATGGAATTGAATAATTGGATTGAATTGGTTAAATTCTTATTATCCATGGGTGAAACATGGATTGATATGAGAATTCCATGAATGTATTCATTTAGCTATTGAATTTTATGGCTGAGTGATACTTTGTTTTCTAAGGATTGACTCATAGGGGATCTGCCTATTATATGCTGAGTGACACTTGAATTCCTTTTTAATTTCCAACAATTGACTCAAAGGTCATTGAATATATATTCCATGGGTGATACTTGGTCTCCCTTAGTGGATTTTCAAGGATGGACTCAAATGGCAGTGACGTTATACCACACCTAGAGTGATACCTAGGTTCTTGATAGGTTCTCCATGGATGAGCTCATAGGGTGTTGGTTTATATTACACATAGGGTGATACATTATTTCCAAATTGGGAATTTCATGGATGGGATTAGTTTCTAAATGGATTAATTAATGAAATGAATTATGACGCATCTTTCAAGACAAATCACATGCTTGGATTTGGTCTTGACTAAGACCTTTTATATGGTCTTTTTTGGCATATATTGTGCTTATGATGATACGCGGGATGTTGGGCTTGTGTGGGTTTTTGAGACTTGTAAATTAAATGGGATTTAATTTCTTAAATGAATTTTATTAAATTAATTGGAAATTAAATGAGAACCCAGATATATTTGATGTTTAATTTTGATTACTTACTTTACATGTTATATATCTACATGCACACTATTGTTATATGTATTCATTGACTTAATGATAAAGAAATTAGGTGGTTTACTACTGGGATTATGCCTCACACCCTATTCAGGTTGCCTTAGGTATATGAACTGATTATATGGTTATAGGTATTGATAAGGGAAAGTGCCCTGATATAGGTTCTTGATTATTGCTTGGAGAAGGGGTGCATGGGACTGACTTAAGGCTCGCAATGCTAGATAAGATGATTTTTTTTCTTTTTATGATTTGGTTATATCTATTGTGTATCTACCTTGTATACATGTTTTGGATTATTTATTAAAAACATATGAAATGTGAAATCATTTTGTATATGATATGACTTCTGGATTTTTTTATATATCAGTCTTCCACTATTTATATCTTGTCTGGATATTAAACTGATTCTGCTACTTGTATAGTATTTATTATGTTTTTTTACACTCTGGTATTGAGGGAATAGTCTCCCCACAAACTTACCTAGTCCCATACTGCTAGTTAGCAGCCTTTGGAATTTTGGGAGATTTTCTTGAGGCCATGTGGCCAACCGATCTCAGGGCACTGTTGAGTGGAATCTGATTTTGGGATGTTACAAAGTGGTATCAAAGCATTATTTTCTTGTTTTAATTACTATTTTGTGACAATAAAAGGGGATAGGAAAGGAAATAGAGTTTGGTAATGATCTATTCCTATGAGTAGTTTCCCTGCATATAGGAAAAATTCAAATTGCCTTAAATAAATTTGTTATTTTCTGGATCATGGAAATTATAGTTGATTTGATTCCACAATTAGGTGACGCACTTGATTTATGATGATATTATTGATATGATTGTGGGTTATATTGTATTGTAACCTGATGAGATTAGGGTATTCCATCTCATTCATCATATAGGAACTTTTCAGAAATCACATGCCATGCATTTTTCTATTTCATTTAGGATGTATTACTTATTGCATGTTGTTGTAATAGGTGTCATGATAGATATTCCTAATGTTGTGATGGGTATATTGGGATGTGTTATGGTATAGCTTATATGGATTCCAAAATTTTATCCCTGGGGAGTATGGTCTCTCATGGATCAAAATTTGGAGAACTATTGGTTCAACCTTTTTAATTTAATTGTGATATTAGTGTGAAATAAGAATGAATTAAAATGGAAAATGACAACAAATATATAAATCCAAATGGTAATTAAATGGAAACTTGAGTTGATTATATATAATAACTTGAGAAAACCCAACCTTAGTAGTGGTATATTGGTAGTGTCTATTTCTTATAACTGATTTGTACATCGCCTAGACCTAACTCTAGGTGCAAGCAGAGGGGTGTGTTCTTATAGAGGAAACCTAGTACTTATCCTGCTTAAACACTTGTGCTTTTGAGATGTGTCTTTAAAAATGATCTTGAACTAATCCATGTGTTTGGCATTATAGAAGCATGTCATCATGATTTACCCTAGTGGTATGCTAGGAGGGTGGTGATGATCATACTCTGGAGGTGGTAGGCCATGGGCTACCAGTGGATCCTCCAGTCATTCCAACTATGGAACCAGTTTTTTTATTGTACATAGGTGTTGAGGCCCAATTATATGATGAGTTCTTGTGCATTATACATATAATTAAGGGAGCACCACGAACATCCATGGCTATGGTAGATTTGATGTGTGAGTTCTAATAGCAGCATTCGCCCATGTTTTTTGGGGATAGAAGACCATAGGTTGCAGATTCATAGCTAAAGGACATGCTTTATATCTTCGAGCATCTAGATATTACTCCTGATAGGAGGTTCAATATCACTACATATATAATGAATGATTCCTCCAAGAGATAGTGGGATGTTATTACTTATGAGAAGCATTATCAAGAGATGGGTTGGAGGGATTTTTAAACAGCCTTATATGACCACTTCTATCTCGAGACTTTGAGGGATGATACATACCAAGAGTTTATGCACCTAGATCAGGGCACACTATCATTTATGGATTAATCAGTCCATTTTTCTGATCTCTAGTTCTTTGCACCTAATAGAGGATAAAGGTGTGATCCAGGGAGGTTCAACATGTAGGTATGGTACTGCATTGACCGGTAGTAAGAAACATCTCTTAGATAATCCATGCGGTGATATTAGTATTCAGAATGCATACTTGTGTAGCTAGGTGAGGTGTTACCAGTGTGGTAAGCTGGGATATACGAGGCCTTAGTATATGAGGGACCTAGTCGAGTGTCGATCATGTCGCAAGATGGGCCATCTATAAAGCTTTTACATAAAATTTCCACCAATATCCACTAAGATAGGGTATATACTAACTCCACATTCTGGAGAAGGGTCAATAAATTTTCATCAAGAAGGGATATGGGGTAAAACTAGTTGATCAGGCTGAGGTGGTGGTCATGGTCATGGTAATTGGACCCTAATTTTACAGTGATAGTAGGGTAGATCTGCTTAGGGTAGTCTGGCAGTATCACAGGGCCACGGTTAAGGCCAGATATATACAGTGCAATAGACCCTTGAAGAGCAAGATCATGTACCTTTTACAGGTATAGGAACTATTCTAGTAACCTCTACTTTAGCTTATGTACTTTTTGATATAGGTGATTCTCATATATTTATATCTTTTCCCATTTTGGAGAGCCTTGGGCTCAATTTTGAGACCTCTGATGTTATTATGACGCTTGACACTCTCTAAGTGATTAGAACATAGGTTTTATGTTAGATCAAGAAGTGCCTCCTTGAGATTTATGGGTTTCACTTTGTATGGGACCTATTTTTCCTCAAGATGATAGGTCTTGATATCATTATCGGGATGTATTGGTTGTTACCTTTCATTTTTTTCATTGATTTTTATCACCTCAGGGTGACCTTTACATCGCCAAAGGGAAGAGAGTTTATTCAAAAAGGTGACTGGGATGTCCAGGAAAGCTGAGATGGACCCGAGCCTCATGGGATGGGGAGGATGATAGTATAGAATGTGAGTTTATATCTAGATGATTGGGGAACACATCAGACTGATATCCCTCCAATGGTTGATCATTTCAGGAAAATTTTCCCAGACGACTTTTCAGGATTACCTCTAGTGAGAGAGGCTGAGTTATTTATCGAGCCAGTTCTAGGAGTTGTATTGGTATCCATTCCTCCTTACATGATGGATACTATGGAGTTTCAAGATCTTAAGAGATAGCTATAATACTTAGAGGAAAAAAATTATCTAACCTAGTACTTCTCCATGGATTTTATCGTCCATTTTTGCGAAAAGGCAGATGTTACCCTTAGGCTATGTTTGGATTATCATAAATTGAACCAAATTACAATTAATAACTGATATCCTATTATTTGGATATATGATCGATTCGATTATCTTTGAGGAGATTGAGTCTTCTCAAAGATTTATTTGAGATCCGGTTATCATTAGGTTCATGTTAGACTATCAGAAGTGCCTCATAAATCTTTTCAAAATATGTATTGTCTATATGAGTATTTGGTTATATCGTTCAGTCTCACGAACATGCCAGTGGTCTTCATGGAACTAATTATCCAAGTGTTCCATCCTTATCTTGATTTTTTTTGTGGTTTTTATAGATGATATTTTGGTTTATTCTCACAATCGACAAGACCATGACAAACATCTTGAGATTGTATTGAATACACAAAGAGAACATCAGTTATATGCTAATATTACAAAATCCCCCTTCTGGATGGATCAGATTCACTTCCTAGATCACATCATCTCAGAGATAGAAGTATTAGTAGACCTAGATAAGGTGAGAGATATATTTTCCTAGAAGCATCCCAATAACTTCTTTGAGTTATGGAGTTTATTAGGGTTGGCTGGTTACTAATGGCATTTTATACAGAACTTATCACACTTAGCAGCACCATTTATGGGATTTACTAAGAAGGGTGTAAAATATGTATGGATATATTCCTATGATTTGGCCTTTCAGAAGATGAATGGGAGATAAACTTCAGCATCGATACTGATTTATCCATATCCAAACTGTAGTTACACTATGTACTGCGATGCATCATGTATCGGTCTAGGAGTAGTTCTTATATAGGGTGATAGAGCCATAGCGTATGGGTCTCAATAGTTTAGGCCACATGAGAGGAATTACCCAAAGCATGATCTCGAGTTAGCTGCAATTATTCATGCATTTAATTGTTGGAAACATTACTTAATATGAGAGAATTTTTTGGTGTACACAGACCAAAAAAGCCTCAAGTACATATTTACATAGCGTGATATAAATCTGAGGCAGTGGAGGTGGGTTTAATACCTTTATTCTTTCAACTTAGAGCTTTCCTACATGCCTGGTAAGGAAAATGTAGTGGATGATGCATTGTGTAGGAGGACTCAAACACATGAACTTCAGTAGGCCAGTAGTGAGTTGAAAGTAATGCATTTGTTCTCTGAGATGCACATGGAGGTGCACGATAGTCAGGGGAGACATTTCTATCATCCTTATTTTTTACCTCTAATATTCTAGATATAATTAGGATGAGTCATCTATCAAACTCAAAAGTTCTAGTCCTATGGAAGAGTGTGGTATGTGAGGACCCTCCTCCTGGATAGACCATAGGAAGGGATGAAATATTGGGTTTATATGGTCGTGCATGGGTTTCGGAAGACATGTGCGAGGAGATTATGTGGGATTTTCAAGCTTCATCTTGGGAAGTGCATCCTAGAATCAATAATATGTATTGGGATTTACATCGCCAGTACTAGTGGATAGGTATAAAAAGAGATGTAGCTAGTTTTTTCTTGAGATGTTTCATATATCATGAGGTGAAGGAAGAACACAAGATACCATCTAGAATTTTACAACTGTTACCCATCCCTAAGTGGAAGTGGGTTGATGTTGTGATAGATTTCATGTCAGGTTTATCGAGGTCACCTTGAGGTAATGATGTTATATGTATTGTTGTTGACAGAATTAAGAAGGTTTCAAATTTCTTGCCAATTAAGGAAACCTTCAAGCCAACGATCTTGTACCTAAGTGGTACAAGCTCCTCCTTGGCATCCAAAAGACCTAGGATCAAATTCGGGCAGGGAAAAATTTTACGGGGGGTACTGTAGAAGAACTGTAGTAGGGCACTATAGCAGTACTGTAGAAGTATTGTAGCAGGGGCGGAACTGTAGCAGTGGTGGAACTGTAGCAGCGGAGGCACTGTAGCATGAACTATAGCGGTGGTGGTACTGTAGTAGGTATTGTAACAGCCTGGGTACTATAGAAGTACTATTCATCTAAGGGTCCTTTGGGCCAAAAAATGGGCTTTCAAGACTAGTATTCAGGCCACTTGTCCTTGGGACTTTGGGCTATGTAATGGGTCTCCCTCTACCGAGTCAAAATAGGTCTTTGCTTTAATAATAAAAATGAGGATTCAGCCCCAAACTTTAAAAAAAAAGGAAACCTTCAGTGTTGATGAGTTTAGAAGGTTTTATATCTATGAGATAGTATGACTTCATGGGGTCCCACACACTATCTTTTCAGATAGGAATTCTTTGTTTACTTCATGGTTATATCAAGGGATACAAAGGGTATTGGGTACATTTGTGCTTTTGAGTATGGCATACCACCCCCAGACAGATGACCAGTTAGAGTGCATGATTTAGGTGCTCGAGGACATACTGTGAGAATGAATCTTATATTCCGGGGGCTAATAGATTTCAAGATACTATTCAAATGGCACCTTATGAGGCTTTGTGTGGCAGGCCATGTTGAACACCACGGTGTTGGTTAGAGGTTAGACAGGCAGCTATTCTTGGACCTCGTCTTGTTTAGGAGACCAGAAAACAGGTTCAGTTGATTCGAAAAAATATGGTTATTTTATATTCTTGATAGAAATCATATGCTAATCTCCATATCTGACCTCTAGAGTTTGAGGTTGGGGATTAGGTTTTCTTACATGTTTCACTAAGGTTGGGACATAGAAGAATCGATATATAGATTAATCTTTCACCGAGATACGTCGTTCTATTCGAGATTCTGGAGAGAGTCGGGTTGGTAGCCTATCGGTTGTAGTTACCTCAGAGGTATCAGGCCATGCATGATGTATTCTATGTTTCTCATCTATGATGCTATTATCTAGACCCATATCATTCTTTTTAGTTTGAGGAGGTTGAGTTACATGTAGTAATGTCCTTTGAGAAGCATCCCATGTGTATTATAGATCGTAGCATGAAGGTTCTATAAGGTAGTTATATTCCTTTAGTATGGGTTCTATGGAAGAATGACCAAGTATAGGATGGGACCTAGGAGCGGTATGATGTATATCATGGTGTCTGGATTAATTCTCAAATCATGCTTCACCACCCTTAAAAGGAAATTCGGGGATGAATTTCTTTAAGGGGGGGAGTTTGTAAGTACCCGGTTCTTATTTGTGGTACGGATCCTTTATTTTCCATTAATTATTAGTCTAAATGTTTAATTATGGCATCATATGAATTCCCTTTGATGGTATAGAGGTATCGGGAGTTTCTGGGGCTAGTTTGGAGCTTGGAACCCAAGTTTGGAGTGAAATGACCTGACACACATTTAGAGTAAACCGTGCGAGTTGGGTTGCACGGCTGTAGGGCCAGGTCTGCAATTTTAACATAGGGTATTTAAATTGTTTCCAAATGGTTATTCAAACCATGAAAGGTAATTGTGCAGGTGCTACTTGCATATAGATAATTGTGCATGGTTGGCACATGGTTTGATAAATCATGCACTCAAACCGTGTGACCCATTTAATTTGAAAAAAATTATAATTTTAAATAAAATTAAAATCCTTTTAAAACCTAATTTTTTCTCATTTCATTCAACAGATAGCATCCAATCTCTTCTTTTTAGAGCCCTCGGTGACTATTACTATATTTAAGATAACTTCTACATTTGATCTCCAAAATGAAGGTCGTTCATATCATTGGATATGAAATGATAAGATCTTGATTCCTTTTTTAATATTATGTCGTGCTTCTTGGTATTTATTGTTCTATTTAATTATAGGCTAATTTCCCCTAATTTTAGGTTCTTCATGTGTTATTTAATTTTATTTCAAAATGGGATGAATCAGGAGCTGATAGTAGATGAGATATCAACTATGGACCTAAAGTAGGTGGTCTTATGCCTTTCGTTTAAAGTTGAGTGGTTTATATATGTCGTTGTGTCATGCGCCCAATTTTCAGGCATCACCTTCAAATGAAATTGAATCCTTGAATTTCTAGGCATGACCTATGTAATTAAAGAGACTTGATAACTATTTTTTATAGGTTTAATAGCTTGAAAGTGGAACCACCCCTTTGGGTGTGTTGATTAATAAAACTAGACCACCATGGGTGGCTTTTAGAAATGGATACCTTTGGGTGATCCTATTTACCCCCTTACCTTGGGATTTGAATTATTCAATGAATTCTAAATCAAATTTTTTAATTGGTTTGTGACTCTAATTTTTAAATAAATTGCAATATTAATTGTGAATTTCATATTGAAATAATTAAAGGAAGGGGTGAGTGATCAAGACTGTAACATCCCAGGTAAATAAAGAATATGAAATCTTTATATTTATCCCTTTTTGTGAATAAAATGTTAATATTAATTTAAAGGGAACGCTATGCTTGATGGCTTACCCAATACGCAACACTGAGTTCCTTTGAAATCTTACGTTGCACTATAATAATAAAATAATATTATTTTAAATGGTAGTTAACGCCTAGTCATTGTAATGGAGGGAATGAACAGAACTAACTACAAAATGATTATATATGTTTGTCAAATATTTTTACTTTTTACAATAAATGTTAGAGGATTAAAAATGTGAATGAATTCAATTTTTAAGCATAAACATTCTAATGTTCTTTAGAAGGTCGATTAACCGCCTTTTGATGGCGAACCTCTTTTAAATCCACTTTTTGACAATTTTATGTGTTATATTTGACAAAATAAAATTCTTCTTTAGAATAGAGATATCAAAATTTACTTTGTGAAAATTTTTGGTATCTTTTCGATAAAGTTCATTTTTTAATGAATAGTAAAAAATGTTGTATTTTAATTCAAAACCTCTTTTTAATCTAATTTATTTATATGATTAGATTATCTTTTGAATTGTTTTTAAAGTAAAATTAGAATATATTTTTACAATTTAATCCAATAGTGATCATTGGAATTAATTTCACTTTGAAATTGGACTTAAACTAGTGTCAATCTTTTAATAGATATTGTTTCTTAAAAACACGATATTTGTTTTGACAGCGGGAATTAATTATTAAATTAATTAATGAAACTTATATGTTTTGAATTTTTTAAAATAGACATCATTTTTGAGTTCGGAATATCAAATATATCTTAGGGTGAATTTTTGGTATTTTTCTGAAAAACTTCAATTTTTGATGAATAGTGAAACCACTAAGTGGTAGTTAAAGAAACTGATTTTTCGTTTAAATGAAACTTTGCCACCTCTGTGTTTTTAATTTCAAAAATCTGATATACATGGTTTTCATTATGAAGTAAAATGTGGTTCAATGGGATTAAAATAATTTTTTGGTGAATAGTAACTTTTATGTTCTTAATCGCGATTAGAGGTAATTAGTGTAATTAAAGGTAAAAATAATGTTTTAATAATGTTAAATGACCTAGAAACATGTCCTACCCTCATTGGATGTGTCATGGCCGACCAAGAAAATCCATGGGTCAACTTGGGGACCCCATAGAGCCACTTTGGTTGGAAAATTACATAAAGAACTTTTTATTTAAAGTTAAAATAAAAATGTCACAAGCATGATATATTTCACTAAAAAAAATTTATAAATGGGGTTATACAAGTCATATTTTTGAATATAAATATTAATCAGAGAGATAAAAAGATTTCCTACATCATGATAGTTTTTTTTTAAATTTTTATACATTATATAAATTAAATTATTTATGACATCATGATGATGCAGCGATTACCTCATTAATAAAGGATTTAAATAAAATGATAAGATAATGTTAAAACTATAACTTAAAATTGTCAAAAACTTATTGGATGAGTATATTTCGAACCCTTACCACATTATCCTCGAAATACATCAATGTGGGACCTTTAAAATCCGAAACTCATTTGAAAATAAAGTAACATTTTGTAACTTTACAAGAGTGCCCCTCCTCTCCTCTTATAAAAGTCCCCCACATCTACCACCTTACCCACACCTCTCAAGCCTTTGGCTCGGGAAAACCCTGCTCATATTTCCTCTCCACATCCCTCTCTTACTCCTAGAAGCCTCACTTTGGGCATAAGTCTTTCCAAGGAAGCCTTTGAGCTCAAATCAAAGAGAGTTACCCGATTTTAAGGTAATGTCTTCACTTGTGTTCTTTTGTTTTATTTTGCTTCTCCAACCCCCTACACTATTTTTATTCATTTCTTTTGTAAACAATACAGTATCTTAAATATAATAGGATGTTTTTATAAGAATCATTCTATCTACACTTAAACACACCTACATCTAATGTTTAAAGAACATACTGTTTCTGTGGATGGCAAATTTCTGCCTCACGAAACGATGATTGTTTAACACTCATATAACACCTTAAAAGGTGGCCATTAGGATGTCACTATATTTATATATGATATATAATATGTTTATGTTTTACTTAAGCTTCTGTATTTTTCTTTTGTGGCATACATTTATGGTTTCCATTGTGGGTAAACACGATAATTTCATTTTAGGAAGTGCGGACTACCGCCCCCACAAAGTGATTTGATTCGTTAATGCCATATGTGGGATGTATAAAGGATGGATTTAAAGTTATTATATATGTTGTATGTTATATATAAATTATGAATATAATTCTTTAATTAAAATATACATACCTCTCATTTAGTTTTAATTCCATTAATATGACATAGAAATGAAAGTAGCGTTCATGCGTACGTACGGCTTACCGTCTCCATGAACGGTGAATTTCATTTCTTAACTCTAAATGATTATGTAATATTATAAATACATGTATATTCTGGATATAAATGATATATATTATATCCAAATCATGAATATCATTCTGGATATAATGAACCTTTGACCAGACGAACAACATGTAATTGTAAGAAGTCCACTTTCGACTTAAGAACCAAATATCGACAAAACAAACATTATTAACTTAAATGATTACATAATGTTTATAACATGGCAATAAGTGATATAAAAGGAATAATGAACTTGAAAAAGGTTCTTAAGAAAGTATAAATTAACTCAAGTTTATTATTCAGGACGTTAAAGAACGATCGAGTCAAGTCGGACCTGAGGTAAGGGATCCTACTCCTCTCTTTCTTTTTAGGTACACTCTTTTATGTCATTCCGTTTAAGCTCATCTTTCTTATGATTTGGATTTTCTTTTATATTACTCCTACTGTACTTTTTATGTTAATATGATGAGAGACCCTATTTTCTCTCATCAATCCATTTTGGAAGTGTTGAGTGGCGCCGTTAGGCTGCCGAATTTTCGTAAGAGATCTAACCTCTCTCTCTCTTTTGAAGTACTCTCCTTTATGTCACTTCTTTTAAGCTCCTATTTGTTATGATGGGGGATGTTATTTTATATTCCTCTTTTTTTAAATTTTATTTTAATATGATGAGAGACCCTATTTGATCTCATCAATCCATTTTTGGAAGTTTTAAGTGGCGTTGTTAGGCTGTCGAGTCTTCGTAAGGGGTTTTTCATCTCACTTTTAGTCCCGTGAGATTTATGCTACATTTGACACCATTTCCTTTGATTGGTGTATGTAATTCCCATTATTATACTCTTTGTGTAATATAATTTCATTTATGGTTATTTACATATTCATTGTATGACCCTTCTTCAATGGGGTGTACGTTTCGAAAGTTACCCAAGTCGGTAAGGGAACCTTTCACCCTCCTCTTTTAAAAGACTTCCTTTGTTATGTATTTTAATTAATATAATATTATGTTGGGATATGTTATTATATATCCTTATTTATGTAAATTTTATGTCCAAGTGATGAGGTACCCTTTTTATCTCTCGTCAACTCTTTTTCTGAATTTTTAAGTGACGTCGTTAGGCTGTCGAATTTTTGCAAGGGAACTTCTTAACCCAATTTTGATTCTTTGGGATAAACTTGTACTCCTTGAATATGTAATTATATGAATATGTGTGAATGTCCTATTATTGTTTTTCACTTAATATCCACTTATATTTGGTGTATTCGTTTGTCACACATAATTATGTAATTGATTTATCCTTAATCCAAGGATATTGTCTTTGTATGGGACTTCGTCTCAATCTCCTTTCATTGAGGCATATTTTGTTTTATACACAACCTACTTTTATATGGTTTATGAACCCCTTTTAATTTTACGTTTATCGAAAATGAACCTTTCTATACGAAGAGTTTTACTAAACTACAAAAGGGAATGTTTTTGTCGTATGTATGCGGCGACAACGACTTCTCCGCCGTCGTGACCATTATTTGAGTTTCGGCTTCCTCTAAAAGACATACCTTTTTTATGAAAAATAAATACCATGTTTTACTTTTATTTTATTATGGTATTGAAAATGGTTTTCATAATTTTTTTATATCAATGTGTTGTATTGATATCTTCTGATTGAAAAGTGGAAATGTTTTTTTTCTTTTATGCATGTTTTTATGTGATATGATTATGTTATGGTTCTTGGGAATTATTATGAAGATGGGTGGTTCCATGAAAAACTAAGGGCGGGTAAGCCCGATATAGCTCTCCAATGCATTGGGGAACGCGAAGGAGTTAAGCATTAAGGTTTCTCCGAATAGATTTATGGAATATACTGTGATGGGTATTCCAAACGTAACCAAGAAGGTTACTCCCTATATAAGAATGTTATGAATGCCTCAAGTTACATTTATGTCTTATGATTTCTATGATTTATTCATGATTTTATGAGGTATGTTAAAGTGAATATATTTTATAGGTAAAGTATGATTTCATTCTTATGGATATATGTACTCATGTTTCCTTTCCATACTTTTTATAACCCTTACTGAGATTTTTATGCTCATCCCAAGTTTTTGAAAAAAATTTCACAGGTCAAGGGAATGGTACATGATATGATGATAGTGTCAAGGAAGTGTCAAGAAAGAATCCATGTTTTATTTTAAATATATTTCCGTTGATGGGAAAAATGAATACTATCTTTTATGTAACCACTTTGTTTAAATGTGTAATGTAATGCAAGTTTTAAAATCTAATTCTCTAAAACTCTAAACCTGAAAATATCCTCAATGTGTAATCTTGTAATAACTCAAGATTAAGTAAGGTTTAAGGTTGGGGCCTTATAGTTGGTATCAGAGGTCAGTTTAGATAACTTTAGAGGTTAGGGTATTTTCTAAGCACAAATTACATTACCATAATGGTTAGGATTTCAGAAAGAGTCCTAGTTTTAGATAAAGTGAATGAGTAAGTATATATTAGTGTTTACCTTCCTCATTAGTACATGATGGTTTTGTTTATATACTCACGCTGACATTTCTATTTTTAGTGAATGGATGGATCTAGCAGGCACCAAAGAGACAACAGGTTTGAAGGAAACTGTGGTGGTTCTCTGATTAAGATACTAGATAAAATGGGGGATTCAATGAGGAAACTCGTGGTTGTTCTAAACAAACTATCAAGGAGTCATGATCAACCACTTGAACCTTGGTATGATCTGTAATGCATCATGTATGAGATGACCAATCGATGTAGAAGTTCAGGTAATAATTATAAGGGTAACCATTAGAGTTTATATGATCCTTACTTTTGAGGTAATTATGGGTTATTATATGTTATGATGGAAAATGAAAGGCTTGAGATAAACTTGAGGTTAAAATATGTTATGATCATTTTTGAATATTTTATATCGTTTTTGGGAATGTTTTAAGAATTATATAGTTTTGGAAAAAGGACAACACGCAGACCGTGTGACAACCCGTCGCGTCGGACAAAGGTGCGGGAATCGAACCCACAACCAAAGTGCGACTAGTATTTATCGCCTACCACTGGACTACGTGAAGTCCCTAGTTAGTTTGACTAATTCTTTTTAGTTATATGATTTTAGGAATCAAGAGTAAGTTTATTTTGGGTTATCTATGGAAATGATTAACCTATCATCGAGGATATGTGATTAGGTTAATTACTTTTCAATATGAGAATTTAAGAGCAACTGATATTATTTGGAGATAAAAGTTAATTTGTACCTTGGAAGACTATGTGACTAAATCCTTCAAATATTTGGGTTTCAATCTTATTTTGGTTTACTTTGAAGAATTTTATGGACAAATTGTTTATTGAATGGTCCTCGTTGAACTTTGGGTTTTGTTGGACAAATTTTGGAGATTAAGAATAGATTTTTTTTTATAAAGGGTTATCCTTTTCTGGATTATCTAATCTTGTACTAACCATTTTGGTTTTGGTTTTGGTTTTGGTTAAAGTCTAAATACATGGGAAGTATATAGTTCTATTTTTTGTATTAGGTGATTCTCTAGAAGTTGATTATAGTGAACAAGTATTCCTAAATACTCTTCTTTTGGAGAAAATATGAGTTTGTGTAAGAAATCTAATAAAAGTTGAAAGTCAACATGATAAGTAATTATGTTTTATTATGAATAAATTCCTCAATAAAAAACAAAAATTTTGTCTATTAAATTTTCCTACTGGGGAATCGAATACCGTTTAACCCATCACAAGTTTGTGATTTTCTTGTGGTTAACTTTATCTTAAACATGTTTTCTATCACTCTCCATCAGAACATGACCCTATGTTTTCTCCTCCATGTCCATGTTTTCCTACATGGAATCCTAGTATGGGTTAACTCGGGTGAACTCTGTACTTCTCATTCTTTATTTTAAAGTGATTGTTTTACCGACTCTTGTTCCGATGTGGGACTTTCAAGGATGTTTTCGAGCCCAATTTTAAAATTGCGAGGACGCAATTCCCAAAAGAGGGGAAGGATGTAACATCCCAGGTAAATAAATAATATGACATCTTTATATTTATCCCTTTTTGTGAATAAAATGTTAATATTAATTTAAAGGTAATGCTATGCTTGATGGCTTACCCAATACGCAACAATGAGTTCCTTTGAAATCTTACATTGCACTATAATAATAAAATAATATTATTTTAAATGGTAGTTAACGCCTAGCCGTTGTAATGGAGGGAATGAAAAGAAATAACTACAAAATTATTATATATGTTTGTCAAATATTTTTACTTTTTACAATAAATTTTAGAGGATTAAAAATGTGAATGAATTCAATTTTTAAGCGTAAACATTTTAATGTTCTTTAGAAGGTCGATTAACCGCCTTTTGATGGCGAACCTCTTTTAAATCCAATTTTTGACAATTATATGTGTTATATTTGACAAAATAAAATTATTCTTTAGAATAAAGACATCAAAATTTACTTTGTGTAAATTTTGGGTATCTTTCCGATAAAGTTCATTTTTTAATGAATAGTGAAAATGTTGTATTTTAATTCAAAACCTCTTTTAAATATAATTTATTTATATGATTAGATTATTTTTTGAATTGTTTAAAAAGTGAAATTAGAATATATTTTTACCATCTAATCCAATAGTGGTCATTGGAATTAATTTCACTTTGAAATTGTACTTAAACTAGTGTCAATCTTTTAATAGATATTGTTTCTTAAAAACACGCTATTTGTTTTGACAGTGGGAATTAATTATTAAATTAATTAATGAAACTTATATGTTTTGAATTTTGTAAAATAGACATCATTTTTGAGTTCAGAATATCAAATATATCTTAGGGTGATTTTTTGGTATTTTTCTGAAAAACCTCAATTTTTGATGAATAGTGAAACCACTAAGTGTAGTTAAAGAAACTGATTTTTCGTTTAAATGAAACTTTTCCACCTCTGTGTTTTGAATTTCAAAAATCCGACATACATGATTTTCATTAGGAAGTAAAATGTGGTTCAATGAGATTAAAATAATTTTATGGTGAATAGTAACTTTTATGTTCTTAATCGCGATTAGAGGTAATTAGTGTAATTTAAGGTAAAAATAATGTTTTAATAATGTGAAATGACCTAGACACATGTCCTACCCTCATTGGATGTCTCATTTGATACCAATAAAATCCATGGTTCAACTTGGGGACCTTATGGAGCCACTTTGGTTGGAAAATGACATAAATAACTTTTTATTTAAAGTTAAAATAAAAATGTCACAAGCATGAGATGTTTCACTAAAACAGTTTTTAAATGGGGTTATACAAGTCATATATTTGACTATAAATATTCATTAGAAATATAAAAAGATTTCCTACATCATGAAATTTTTTATATAATTTTTAGACAATAAATAAATTAAATTATTTATGACATCATGTTGATGCAGCGATTACCTCATTAATAAAGGATTTAAATAAAATGAAAAGATAATGTTAAAACTATAACTTACACTTGTCAAAAACCTATTGGATGAGTATATTTCGAAACATTACCACCTTATCCTAGAAATAATTAAATTTGGGACCTTTAAAATCTGAAACTCATTTGAAAATAAAGTAAAATTTTGTAACTTTACAAGAGTGCCCCTCCTCTCCTCTTATAAAAGGCCCCCACCTCTACCACCTTACCCACACCTATCAAGCCTTTGGCTCGGCCAACCCCTGATCATTTTGCCTCTCCACATCCGTATATTACTCCTAGAAGCCTCACTTTGTGCATAAGTCTTCCCAATGAATCCTTTGATCTCAAATCAAAGAGAGTTACCCGATTTTAAGGTAATGTCTTCACTTGTGTTCTTTTGTTTTATTTTGATTCTCCAACCCCCTAAACTCTTTTTATTTATTTCTTTTGTAACAACTCCAGTATCTTCAATATACTAGGATGTTTTTATAAGAATAATTCTATCTACACTTACACACACCAACATCTAATGGTTAAAGAACATAATGTTTCTATGGATGGCGAATTTCTTCCTCACGGAACGATGATTGTTCAACACTCATATAACACCTTAAAAGGTGGACATTAAGATGTAACTATATTTATATATGGTATATAATATGTTTATGTTTTAATTAAGCTTCTGTATTTTTCTTTCTTGGCATACCTTTATGGTTTCCATTGTGGGTAAACACGATAATTTCATTTTAGGAAGTGCGGACTATCGCCCCCTCAAAGTGATTTGATTCGTTAATTCCATATGTGGGATGTATAAAGGATGGATTTAAAGTTATTATATATGATTTATGTTACATATAAATGATTAATATAATTCTGGAATTAAAATATACATACCTCTCATTTAGTTTTAATTCCATTAATATGACATAGAAATGAAAGTAGTGTTCATGTGTACGTACGACTTACCGTCACCATGAACGGTGCATTTCATTTCTTACCTCTAAATGATTATGTAATATTATAAATACATGTATATTCTTTATATATATGATATATATGATATCCAAATCATGAATATCATTCTGGATATAATGAACCTTTGACCACACGAACAACATGTAATTGTAAGAAGTCCACTTTCGACTTAAGAACCAAATATCGACAAAACAAACATTATTAACTTAAATGATTACATAATGTTTATAACATGGAAATAAGTGATATAAAAGGAATAATGAAATTGAAAAATGTTCTTAAGAAAGTATAAATTAACTCAAGTTTATTATTCAGGATGTTAAAGAACGATCGAGTCAAGTCACACTCGAGGTAACACTACTAGAAAAGGGGGCATTGAAGCCCCCCAGACTCGGGCGACCTCCATTGGCGGTCGCTATAGCTAACCAATAGCGACTGCCAATGGCGGTCGCCAACCTACATAAAAAAAAATGGGGAGCTTCTGCACCCCCCCCCCCCCCCCGCGCCCCCTCGACCCCGATCCCTCGCCGCCCTAACCCCCTCCCTCCCTCGCCGCCCTCCCCTCCCCCGCCGCCCGCCCTCCCCCGCCGCCCGCCCTCCCCCGCCGCCTGCCCTCCGGCCACCGCCCTCCGCCCTCGGGCCTCCGGTCGCCGCCCTCGGGCCTCCGGCCGCCACCCTCCGGCCTCTCGGCCCTCCCCCCCCCCACCCCGGACGGCACCCGCACCCCGGACAGCCCCCCCCTACCGCACTGCGGACCGCCCCCCGCACCCCGGACGCATCCCCGCACCCCGGACAGCCCCCCCCCCCCCCCCCCCCCGCGCACTCCGAACCGCCCCCCGAACGCCTCCCCGCACCCCAGACATCCCCCCCCCTGCACTCGGACACCCCCCTCTGAACCCGGACAGCCCCCCCGCACCCCGGACAGCCCCCCCCCCCCCCCCCCGCACCCCGGATAGGCCCCCCGCACCCCGGACACCCCACCCCGCACCCCCGACAGCCCCCCTGCACCCCAGACAGCCCCCCCCCCCCCCGCACCCCGGACACCCCCGCACCCCGAACACCCCTGCCTGCACCCCTGATAGGCCCCCGACACCCCGGACACCCCTCCCCGCACCTCGAACAGTCCCCCCCCCCCCCCCCGACCCCGGACACCCCCCCCCCCTCGCTGCCCGTCCCTCTTCCCCTCACCGCCTCCTCTCCTCCAGATCCCCGCCGCCGCCGCCGCCCGTCCCCTCCCTTGCCGCACCGCCTTTGGCTCCGGCTCCCCTTCGTTGCCTCCTCTCCCTCGCAGCACCGCCTTCGGCTCCCCTCCCTTTCAGGTTTGTAGCTCAATCAGGTAACATGAGCTTTCAGTTACATTATTATTTTATCAATGGTTCATAAACAAATGGTTAATATTTATTTTGAATATAGTTGATTTGAAAAATGTAAATGTAATAAGTATTGTGTAAATTTTTGTTATACAGATATTATTATGGATAAGAGTTGGATTGATCTTCCAAATCGAACGTATAGAGAATATTACAATGGAATTATGCAGTTTATTGACTTCACGAGAGGATTTGAAAGTGACTATATTAGTTGTCCATGTAGAAAATGTGCTAACAGATATCAATTCACACGAGATACTGTGAGGGAGCACCTTTTCTTTAATGGATTTCTGAAAAATTATAAGAGTTGGACTCATCATGGAGAAGAATATGTTCGTTGTCAAAATACAGATGCAGCTCAGATGGATGTTGATGCAAGGATGACTGATCCAATGCATGAAATGCTTACTGAAATGGTACGTGGGTTTGATCCTGAAGGCATTGACATCCAGAATCTTGAGACCGGTGAGATAAATCTTCGCTCTGGTGCATATCGTGATTCGAGGAGGTTTTATGAAGTACTTGATGATGCGAAAACAGAATTATATCCTGGATGTACTTCTTACAATAAAATGTCGTTTATCGTGGAGTTGTTGCATTTGAAGACTTTGAATAATTGGTCTGACACATCATTCGACATGCTTTTGGTTTTATTGAAAAAAGTTCTTCCTGTCGACGCTAAGATTCCTGAGTCGTATTACTATGCTCGTAAGTTGACAGAGAACTTAGGTTTTACATATGAGACTATAGATGCATGTGCAAACAACTGTATGTTGTTTAGAAATGAAACTGCTCATTTGGATATTTGTACGGTTTGTGGCACTTCCAGGTGGAAAGAGAACAGGGGAAATAAGACTCATCAAAGTCAGATTGCGATACAGGGGAAACCGATTGCCGTAAAGAAAATGTGTTACTTTCCCCTTAAACCGAGGTTGAAAAGATTTTTTATGTCATATAAAGTTTCTAATTTAATGAGATGGCATGCAGAAAGAGTTCATGAAAGTGACATGTTAACCCACCCGGCAGACTCTCATGCATGGAAGGATTTTGATAAGAGACATCCCGACTTTGCTAAAGATGTTCATAATGTCTGATTGGGATTGGCAGCAGATGGTTTCAATCCATTCAAGTCTATGGTTGGTGCAACTCATAGCACATGGCCCGTGGTGTTGGTTCCATATAATCTTCCTCTGTGGCTTTGTATGAAGCAACAATTTATATTACTTTCCACTCTTATTGATGGACCTAAAAGTCCAGGGGATAAGATTGATGTTTACCTTCAGCCATTGATTGATGAGTTGAATGAATTTTGGGGCGATGGTGTAATGACTTATGACTGCGAAACGAATGAAATGTTCAAACTGCATGCTGCTTTATTGTGGACAATCAATGACTTCCCAGCTTATGAAAATTTATCAGGCTAGAGTACGAAAGGGGAATTTTCTTGCCCTTGTTGCAATAAAAGTAAAAAATATGTATGGCTTAAACATTCCAAAAAATGGGCATACATGGGTCACAGGCGTTTTCTCCCTCCTCAGCACAGGTTCAGAAAGGACAGAGTTGCATTTGATGGTTCTAGAGAGTTCATCCCAGCACCAAAGATCATGACAGGAGTCGAAATGTTATCGCAGATTGAGGAAGAAAACATCCGCACGGTATATGAAATTCAGGATTTGGTGGCTCCTTTAGTACGTAATATTCGTGTTGCGGGTAGGCAGCGCAGTCACAATTGGAAAAAGAAAAGTATTTTTTATAGTCTTCCGTATTGGAAAACTAACATGTTGAGGCATAATTTGGATGTCATGCACATTGAAAAAAATGTTTTTGATAACATATTGTGGACCATTTTAGGTGTCAGTGGAAAGTCAAAGGACCATGTTAATGCACGCCGTGATTTGGAAGAAATGGGTTTAAGGAAACAGTTGCATTTACAGTTAACTGGGGGAAACAAGGCATATATGCCTGCTGCACAGTATTCGATGACTACAGAGGAGAAAAAGACATTTCTTTCCATTTTAAAGATGGTCAAGGTGCCTGATGGTTACTCTTCTAATATTTAAAAGTGTGTGAATCTGACGAGAAAGACATTGCAAGGGTTGAAAAGTCATGACAATCACATATTACTTCAGCAGTTGATTCCAATCGCAATTTGTGATTGTTTATCCCCCAATGTTGTTCATCCCTTGATTGAGATGAGTAATTTTTTAGACAGCTTTGTTTAAGAAATCAACGAATGAGTGATTTAAAAAGTTTGCAGGACCGAATTGTACTTACGCTTTGTCACTTTGAGAAACTTTTACCCCCCTCATTTTTCGATGTTATGGTCCACTTGACAGTGCACCTAACTGATGAAGTAATGGCTGCTGGTCCAGTGAAATTCAGGTGGATGTATCCTATTGAACGGTATTTGAGTACATTGAAAAGATTTGTACACAACAGAGCTCGTCCATAGGCATCAATAGCCAATGGTTATTTGATGGATGAGTGTACTACCTTTTGTGCAGAATATCTTACGGATGTTGAAACAAAATTAGATAAGCCCTCTCGGATTCATGATGGTCCAGTTGGAGAAGGAACCACATTTGATATGGAAAACATCGAGTGGATACAAGCACATCGATATATCTTGTTCAATACTCCATCAGTTGCACCATTAATGCAGTAAGTATCTTATCAATATGCTTTTATAACTTTTACATGTTTTGTTTGCATAAGTTGATCTTTTAAACATCGCGTAATCATTTGCAGGAAACACATTAATGAGATAAAATAAGAGATGCATCGTGCGACTGAGTTGCAAATTCAACAATCTCATTATGCGGCATTTCATGATTGGTTCAAGGATTATGTATGTATAAATTGATTTTCATTATGAGTGAAGTATTAAACTAATTATTTCGGCATATATCAGTATTGATTTTTATAAATTATGTAGGTTCGTAAGCTGAGTGAGTTAGGGGACCCCACGCTACCTGAAGTATTTATCCAACTGGCTGAGGGTCCATCTATAACGGCTCGTTGTTATAAAGCTATTGATGCTAATGGTTTTCGATTTCGCATTAAAGATGTTGACGACAAACGAGCAACACAAAACAGTGGCATCGGTTGTCCCTTTGTCGATTCTGGTTATTACTATGGTCAATTGATAGACATCATTGAAGTTGTATACACACACGGTTTGAAGTACATATTGTTAAAGTGTAATTGGGTTGATCCAGTGCGTGGATGTAAAGTCGATCAATATCAGTTTTCATTGGTGAATTTTAACTATATGTTATACAGAAATAATGAACGAGTTGAGAATGAACCTTTCATTTTGACATCACAAGCGGAACAAGTATTCTTCGTTACTTTGCCTTCGGATCCAAGTTGGCAAGTTGTTGTCAAAATGTCTCGGCGAGGAGTGTTTTTATTTGAAGAAGATGAACCCGAGACTGTTCTGTTTGTTTACCAACAACTTGATCAACATACCATAGTTCAACGTGAAGAAGATATTTATTGGGTCAGAGCAGCTGTTGAAGGAGAAATGGTCGATTTGCATGATTAATGAAAGGTATAATTGTTTTCCCGCTATTCAGTAGAATGTACTAGGATATCATAAATTATCTAATCATTTTATAAATCCTTATAAGTTTTAATCCTCACTTTTGTAAGTTAATTCAGTCATAAATATTTAGGTTGATTAACTTTCTGATTTTTTAAAATTCATTCACAACTAATTATTCAATCCATTTTTTGTTTGATTAACAGTTGTACAAGTTTGATTTATTAAGAACAATCCAATTTATCTTTTAAACACTTTGGACTCATTACTGATATTTTCTATGACTGCAGACATGTCAGGGGAAGAGGCAGAAGATCCACATCATCCATCTGAGGCATCTACGTCTCAGGGTCGAGGTATGTTTGAATGTCATTGTCTATATTTTTTATGTAATTGAAATATATATATATATATATATATATATATATATATATAACATTTGTAAATTTATATATAAAATTGTTTTCAACAGGATCAGACTCGGCTGCTTCTTCCTCTCGCAGGAGAGGCCCTGGTCGTGGCATATTATCATGGAATTCCGACACGACGATAGATGTTTCATTTGATGAGGTATTTCATCCCGTGGGACCGAATGCCCCGGCATTTATTCATCAGTTGGGTCATATCATACGTGACCCACATATATTTCCATTGACCACGCGTGATTGGGCTTCTATCCCTCAGGACACATTAGATCGTCTATGGAGGGAGGTTCAGGTAAGAAAATAATTTTACTTTATTTTCTATTTATAAAGAATACTAATATGTTTGATTATTTTCTTTATAGAAAAATTTGAAAGTATTCCCTGAAGAGTTTCAGCCCATGTGTATGAGCAAATGCCGTAAGATGTGGAAAGATTATAAAGGCAAAGTGAAGAGGGACCACTGGGTACCAAATGTGGGTGCCCTTGACATTTTGGAAAAAGTCTCGAGAGGTGTCCTCCCGGCTCAGTGGCGTGACTTGGTTGCATATTGGTCTACTGAGGGTGTTGCGGTTTGTATATTAATTATTTTGCTGTATATATATTTTCAAGAATATGTGATTTGTTTGAAATTTGAATGAATTGAATGTAGGAGGTGTCAACACGCCATTCGGAGAATCGAGCGTTGTAGGGACCAGCTCACAGGCTCAGGACTCGTCACGTGTCTCAGATCTGACATGAGGTATATATTATTCATTTTTTAATTTATTAATTAATATGGTTTTGTGTTTATATTCTTTTAATATACAGTTGCGAGGGCAAGGTGCAACAACTGATAAAATGTCGGTGTGGATAAGGACTCGGGATCGCAATGATCCAGAGGTTGCAGCATTGATAGTAAGTGTCTGTACTTACCAATAATTACATAAATCTATATATTAACATATATATATTTATATATATTTAAATATTTCACAGGCTCAATTTGAAGCTGAGTTAGAACATCTTCCAGAGGACCAGCGACAGCTTCCCATGCAACGGGATGAGATCTTTCACCGCATTATTGGTCGGGACGGGCATGGATATATTTTGACCTATGGAGCAGGGATTCCCCGTTCTGTAGTGTCACGCGCTGCGGTTGTCGGTCCTGCTATTGCTCATATGACACGGAAGATGTCAGATTTTGAGGCACGGCTGCGCGCTTCCGAGGAGACAAATGCGCAATAGACAGCTGAGGTTAGAGCACTGCGAGAATATGTGCGTCGAGCTGATGGTACAGGGGATCATACGACGCAGGTATATACTGTATTTATTTATATAATTTAAATTATTTTTGTTATTAAAATATTTATAATGTTTATTTGTTGTAGGCACCTGGCCCACCAGAAGGAGGTAGCAGTGATGACAACGCGTGACGCACCATATATTCACGAGATATGTTTTTTGTTTTTACTGGTAGGGTTGACATTGATGTACTGTATTTATTCATTTAAGTAATGCATTATTACCATCCATGGTGGTCTTTTAAATATTTTATACACATATTGAGTTTTTGATCAGATAATCTTGAATGATTCTACATTTGAAAAAGTCGAACTAATTCCAACAGATCAATAAATCTGATATTATAGATTATGTATTATCCAATATATTTTTTATAAATTTTTGTACGGTATCGATAAAAGAAATATGTATTAATTAGATGTTATCACTTTTATTTTTCACTTTTGTAATCAATGGGATGGCCTTTGCACCCCCGGAGAGCCCCCCGCACCCTCGTACAGCCCCCTGCACCCCCGTACAGCCCCCCCCCCCCCCCCCCCGCACCCCCGTACAACCCCCTGCACCCCCGTACAGCCCCCCGCATCCCCCGTACAGCCCCCCCCCCCCCCCCCCGCACCCTCGTACAGCCCCCCGCACCCCCGTACAGCCCCCCCGCACCCCCGTACAGCCCCCTGCACCCCCGTACTGCCCCCCGCACCCCCGTACTGCCCCCCGCCACCCCCGTACAGCCCCCCGCACCCCCGTACAGCCCCCCGCACCCCCGTACAGCCCCCCCCCCCCCCCCCCGCACCCCCGTACAACCCCCCGCACCCCGGTACTGCCCCCCGCCACCCCCGTACAGCCCCCCGCACCCCCGTACATCCCCCCGACACCACCGTACAGCCCCCCCCCCCCCCCCCCGCACCCCCATACAGCCCCCCGCACCCCCGTACAGCCCC
This sequence comes from Viscum album, assembly GCA_963277665.1. Classification (NCBI taxonomy): domain Eukaryota; kingdom Viridiplantae; phylum Streptophyta; class Magnoliopsida; order Santalales; family Viscaceae; genus Viscum; species Viscum album. The sequence goes on along the minus strand of OY728159.1, from coordinate 1,467,293,780 downwards.
CCCCCCCCCCCCGCACCCCCGTACAGCCCCCCGCACCCCCGTACAGCCCCCCCGCACCCCCGTACAGCCCCCCCGCACCCCCGTACAGCCCCCTCACCCCCGTAGTTCCCCCTGCCACCCCCGTACAGCCCCCTGCACCCCCGTACAGCCCCCCGCCACCCCCGTACAGCCCCCCGCACCCCCGTACAGCCCCCCCCCCAACACCACCGTACACCCCCCCCCCCCCCCCCCCGCACCCCCGTACATCCCCCCGCACCCCCGTACAGCCCCCCCACACCCCCGTATAGCCCCCCCCCCCTGCGCGGCACGTCCGATTGTGTCCTTTTCAGCAGCGCGGCGCGCGCTGAAATGGCGCGTTGGGGGGTCAAAACCACCCGAACAACCTCCGAATGCCACGAAACCGTACAACAATATCCGGGGCGTGAATTGTGAAATGGTCAGCCAGACGGAACCTCATTCGGAGGTGCCGTTTGACCGCGGCGGCCGAAAACGCGTTTTCGGCGCCAACAAACACCAAAACAGCGTGTGGCGGTCCAATTTGGAGAAAACCTGCTCCAAACGACCTGAAACCGCACGGGAACGATAGAAATATTATTCCTAAGATGCAGAAGGAGGCCGCACATCTATCGGACGTGCGGTGCGCGCGGCACGTCCGATTGTGTCTTTTTCAGCAGCGCGGCGCGCGCTGAAATGGCGCGTTGGGGGTCAAAACCACCCGAACGACCTCCAAATGCCACGAAACCGTACGACAATATCCGGGGCGTGAATTGTGAAATGGTCGGCCAGACGGCACCTCATTCGGAGGAGCCGTGTGACCGCGGCGGCCGGAAACGCGTTTCGGGCGCCATTAAACACCAAAACGGCGTGCGGCGGTCCCATTCGGAGCAAACGTGCTCCGAAAGACCTGAAACTGCACGGGAACGATAGAAATATTATTTCTGAGATGCAGGAGGAGGTCGCACGTCCATCGGACGTGCGGTGCGCGCGGCACGTCCAATTGTGTCCTTTTCAGCAGCGCGACGCGCGCTGAAATGGCGCGTTGGGGGGTCAAAACCACCCGAACGACCTCCGAATGCCACGAAACCATACGACAACATCCGGGGAGTGAATTTTGAAATTGTCAGCCAGACGGAACCTCATTCGGAGGTGTCGTTTGACCGCAGTGGCCGGAAACGCGTTTCCGGTGCCATGAAACACCAAAACGGCGTGCGGCGGTCCCATTCGGAGCAAACGTGCTCCGAACGACCTGAAACCGCACGGGAATGATAGAAATATTATTCCTGAGATTCAGAAGGAGGCCTCACATCCATCGGACGTGCGGTGCGCGCGGGCACGTCCGATTGTGTCCTTTTCAGCAGCGCGGCGCGCGCTGAAATGACGCATTGGGGGGTCAAAACCACCCGAACGACCTCCGAATGCCACGAAAACGTACGACAATATCCGAGGCGTGAATTGTGAAATGGTCGGCCAGACGGAACCTCATTCGGAGGTTCCGTGTGACCGCGGCGGCCGGAAACGCGTTTCGGGCGTCATTAAACACCATAACGGCGTGTGGCGGTCCCATTCGGAGCAAACGTGCTCCGAAAGACCTGAAACCGCACGGTAACGATAGAAATATTATTCCTAAGATGCAGGAGGAGGCAGCACGTCCAGCAGACGTGCGGTGCGCGCGGCACGTCCGATTGTGTCCTTTTTAGCAGCGCGGTGCGCGCTGAAATCGCGCGTTGGGGAGTCAAAACCACCCGAACGACCTCCGAATGCCACGAAACCGTACGACAACATCCGGGGCATGAATTGTGAAATGGTCGGCCAGACGGCACCTCATTCGGAGGTGCCGTTTGACCGCGGCGGCTGGAAACGCGTTTCTGGCGCCATAAAACACCAAAACGGCGTGCGGCGGTCCCATTCGGAGCAAACGTGCTCCAAATGACCTGAAACCGCACGGGAACGATAGAAATATTATTCCTGAGATGCAGGAGGAGGCCGCACGTCCATCAGACGTGCGGTGCGCGCGGCACGTCCGATTGTGTCCTTTTCAGCAGCGCGGCGCGCGCTGAAATGGCGCGTTGGGGGGTCAAAACCACCCGAACGACCTCCGAATGCCACGAAACCATACGACAACATCCAGGGCGTGAATTGTGAAATGTTCGGCCAGACGGCACCTCATTCGGTGGTGCCGTGTGACTGCGGTGGCCGGAAACGCGTTTCGGGCGCAATTAAACACCAAAACGGCGTGCGGCGGTACCATTCGGAGCAAACGTGCTCCGAATGACCTGAAACCGCACGGGAACGATATAAATATTATTCCTGAGATGCAGGAGGAGGCTGCACGTCCATCGGACGTGCGGTGCGCGCGGCACGTCCGATTGTGTCCTTTTCAGCAGCGCGGCGCGCGCTGAAATGGCGCGTTGGGGGGTCAAAACCACCCGAACGACCTCCAAATGCCACGAAACCGTATGACAACATCCGGGGCGTGAATTTTGAAATGTTCGGCCAGACGGCACCTCATTCGGAGGTGTCGTGTGACCGCGGCGGCCGGAAACGCGTTTCGGACGCCATTAAACACCAAAACGGCGTGCGGCGGTCCCATTCGGAGCAAACGTGCTCCGAAAGACCTGAAACCGCACGGGAACGATATAAATATTATTCCTAAGATGAATGAGGAGGCAGCACGTCCAGCGGACGTGCGGTGCGCGTGGCACGTCCGATTGTGTCCTTTTCAGCAGCGCGGCGCGCGCTGAAATGGCGCGTTGGGGGTCAAAACCACCCGAATGACCTCCGAATTCCAAGAAACCGTACGAAAACATCCGGGGCGTGAATTGTGAAATGTTCGGCCAGACGGCACCTCATTCGGAGGTGCCGTGTGACCGCGGCGGCCGGAAACGCGTTTCGGGCGCCATTAAACACCAAAACGGCGTGCGGCGGTCCCATTCGGAGCAAACGTGCTCCGAATGACCTGAAACTGCACGGGAACGATAGAAATATTATTCCTGAGATGCAGGAGGAGGCCGCATGTCCATCGGACGTGCGGTGCGCGCGGCACGTCCGATTGTGTTCTTTTCAGCAGCGCGGCGCGCGCTGAAATGGCGCGTTGGGGGGTCAAAACCACCCGAACGACCTCCGAATGCCACGAAACCGTACGACAACATCCGGGGTGTGGATTGTGAAATGGTCGGCCAGAATGCACCTCATTCGGAGGTGCCGTTTGACCGCAGCGGCCGGAAACGCGTTTTCGGCGCCACAAAACACCAAAACGGCGTGCGGCGGTCCCATTTCGGAGCAAACGTGCTCCGAACGACCTGAAACCACACGGGAACGATAGAAATATTATTACTGAGATGCAGGAGGAGGCTGCACGTCCATCAGACGTGCGGTGCGCGCGGCACGTCCGATTGTGTCCTTTTCAGCAGCGCGGCCCACGCTGAAATGGCGCCTTGGGGGGTCAAAACCACCCGAACGACCTCCGAATGCCACGAAACCGTACGACAATATCTGGGGCTTGAATTGTGAAATGATCGGCTAGACGGCACCTCATTCGGAGGTGCCGTGTGACCGCGGCGGCCGGAAACGCGTTTCGGGCGCCATTAAACACCAAAACAGCGTGCGGCGGTCCCATTCGAGCAAACGTGATCCGAAAGACCTAAAACCGCACGGGAACGATAGAAATATTATTCCTGAGATGTAGGAGGAGGCAGCACGTCCAGTGGACGTGCGGTGCGCGTGGCACGTCCGATTGTGTCCTGTTCAGCAGCGCGGCGCGCGCTGAAATGGCGCGTTGGGGGGTCAAAACCACCCGAACGACCTCTGAATGCCACGAAACAGTACGACAACATCCGGGGCATGAATTGTGAAATGGTCGGCCAGACGGAACCTCATTTGTAGGTGTCGTGTGACTGCGGCGGCCGGAAACGTGTTTCCGGTGCCATTAAACACCAAAACGGCGTGCGGCGGTCCAATTCGGAGCAAACGTGCTCCGAACGACCTGAAACCGCAAGGTAAAGATATAAATATTATTCCTGAGATGTAGGAGGAGGCCGCACATCCATCGGACGTGCGGTGCGCGTGACACGTCCGATTGTGTCCTTTTCAGCAGCGCGGCGCGCGCTGAAATGGCGCGTTGGGGGGTCAAAACCACCCGAACGACCTCTGAATGCCACGAAACCGTACGACAACATCCGGGGCGTGAATTGTGAAATGTTCGGCCAGACAGCACCTCATTCAAAGGTGCCATGTGACCGCGGCGGCCGGAAATGCGTTTCGGGCGCCATTAAACACCAAAACGGCGTGCGGCGGTCCAATTCGGAGCAAACGTGCTCTGAACGACCTGAAACCGCACGGGAACGATAGAAATAATATTCCTGAGATGCAGGAGGAGGCCACACGTCCATCGGACGTGCGGTGCGCGTGGCACGTCCGATTGTGTCCTTTTCAGCAGCGCGGCGCGCGCTGAAATGGCGCGTTGGGGGGTCAAAACCACCCGAACGACCTCCGAATGCCACGAAACCGTACGACAATATCCGGGGAGTGAATTGTGAAATGGTCGGCCAGACGGCACCTCATTCGGAGGTGTCGTGTGACCGCGGCGGCCGGAAACGCGTTTCGGGCGCCATTAAACACCAAAACGGCGTGCGGCGGTCCCATTCGGAGCAAACGTGCTCCGAAAGACCTGAAACCGCACGGGAATGATAGAAATATTATTCCTGAGATGTAGGAGGAGGCAGCACATCCAGCAGACGTGCGGTGCGCGTGGCACGTCCGATTGTGTCCTTTTCAGCAGCGCGACGCGCGCTGAAATGGCGCGTTGGGGGGTCAAAACCACCCGAATGACCTCCGAATGCCAAGAAACCGTACGACAACATCCGGGGCGTGAATTGTGAAATGGTCGGCGAGACGGAACCTCATTCGGAGGTGCCGTGTGACCGCGGCGGCTGGAAACGCGTTTCTGACGCCATTAAACACCAAAACGGCGTGTGGCGGTCCAATTCGGAGCAAATGTGCTCCAAATGACCTGAAACCGCATGGGAACGATAGAAATATTATTCCGGAGATGCATGAGGAGGCTGCACGTCCATCGGACGTGCGGTGCGCGCGGCACGTCCGATTGTGTCCTTTTTAGCAGCGCGGCGCACTGAAATGGCGCGTTGGGGGGTCAAAACCACCCGAACGACCTCCGACTTGCCACGAAACCATATGAAAACATCCGGGGCGTGAATTGTGAAATGTTTGGCCAGACGGAACCTCATTCGGAGGTGCCATGTGACCGCGGTGGCCGGAAACATGTTTCCGGCGCCATAAAACACCAAAACGGCGTGCGGCGGTCCCATTCGGAGAAAACATGCTCCGAAAGACCTGAAACCGCACGAGAATGATAGAAATATTATTCCTGAGATGCAGGAGGAGGCAGCACGTCCAGCGGACGTGCGGTGTGCGCGGCACGTCCGATTGTGTCCTTTTCAGCAGTGCGGCGCGCGCTGAAATGGTGTGTTGGGGGGTCAAAACCACCCGAACGACCTCTGAATGCCACGAAACCGTACGACAATATCCGGGGCATGAATTGTGAAATGGTCGGCCAGACGGCACCTCATTCGGAGGTTCCGTGTGACCACGGCGTCCGGAAACGCGTTTCAGGCGCCATTAAACACCAAAACGGCGTGCGGCGGTCCCATTCGGAGAAAACGTGCTCCGAAAGACCTGAAACCGCACGGGAACGATAGAAATATTTTTCCTGATATGCAGGAGGAGGCAGCACGTCCAGCGGACGTGCGGTGCGCGTGGCACGTCCGATTGTGTCCTTTTCAGCAGCGCGGCGCGCGCTGAAATGGCGCGTTGGGGGGTTAAAACCACCCGAACGACCTCCGAATGCCACGAAACCGTACGACAACATCCGGGGCGTGAATTGTGAAATGGTCGGCCGGACGGCACCTCATTCGGAGGTTCCGTTTGACCGCGGCGGCTGGAAACGCGTTTCCGGCGCCCTAAAACACCAAAACGGCGTGTGGCGGTCCAATTTGGAGCAAACGTGCTCCGAACGACCTGAAACCGCACGAGAACGATAGAAATATTATTCCTGAGATGTAAGAGGAGGCCGCACGTCCATCGGACGTGCGGTGCGCGTGGCACATCTGATTGTGTCATTTTTAGCAGCGCGGCGCGCGCTGAAATGGCGCGTTGGGGGGTCAAAACCACCCGAACGACCTCCGAATGCCATGAAACCGTACGACGACATCCGGGGCGTGAATTTTGAAATGGTCGGCCAGACGGCACCTCATTCGAAGGTTTCTTTTGACCGCGACGGCCGGAAACGTGTTTCCGGCGCCATAAAACACCAAAACGGCGTGCGGCGGTCCCATTCGGAGCAAACGTGCTCCGAAAGACCTGAAATGAGATTATTTCTTGAATCGAAGTTTTTAAATTATTATAGCACAATGATTTGATATTATATATATATTATATATATATATATTTAAAATATTGTATTTAATAGTATATATATGAATATTTTATATATATATATATATATTTATTTATTTATATATTCAATTCAATAAAAAAAAATTTAAAAAAAAAATTTAGACTAGCGACCGCCATAGGCGGTCGTTATAGGCTGCCCGACAGAGGGGCTTCAGCGACCGCCAAGCGGTCGCTGCAGGCCGATCTGTCGGCCTTCTATAGCGACCGCCATTGGCGGTCGCTGAAAGCCTCTAGCGATGAGGCAACAGCGACCGCTAAAGGCCGGATTTTCAGTAGTGTAAGGGATCCTACTCCTCTCTTTCTTTTTAAGTACACTCTTTTATGTCATTCCTTTTAAGCTCATCTTTATTATGATTGGGATGTTCTTTTATATTACTCCTACTGTACTTTTTATGTTCATATGATGAGAGACCATATTTTCTCTCATCAATCCATTTTTGAAGTTTTGAGTGGCGTCGTTAGGCTACCGAATTTTCGTAAGAGATCTAACCTCTCTCTCTCTTTTGAAGTACTCTCCTTTATGTCACTTATTTTAAGCTCCTATTTGTTATGATGGGGGATGTTATTTTATATTCCTCTTGCTGTAAATTTTATTTTAATATGATGAGAGACCCTATTTGATCTCATCAATCCATTTTTGGAAGTTTTAAGTGACGTCGTTAGGCTGCCGAGTCTTCTTAAGGGATTTTTCATCTCACTTTTAGTCCCGTGAGATTTATGCTACATTTGCCACCATTTATTTTGAGTGGTGTATGTACTTACCATTATTATACTCTTTTTTTAATATAATTTCATTTATGGGTATTTACATATTCATTGTATGACCCTTCTTCAATGGGGTGTATGTTTCGAAAGTTACCCAAGTCAGTAAGGGAACCTTTCACCCTCCTCTTTTAAAAGACTTCCTTTGTTATGTCTTTTAATTCACATACTATTATTTTGGGATATGTTCTTCTATATCCTTATTGATGTAAATTTTGTGTCCAAGTGATGAGGTACCCTTTTTATCTCTCATCAAATCTTTTTCTAAATTTTTAAGTGACGCCGTTAAGCTGTCGAATTTCTACAAGGGAACTTCTTAACCCAATTTTGATTCTTTGGGATAAACTTGTGCTCCTTGAATATGTCATTCTATGAATATGTTTGAATGTCCTCTTATTTTTTCACTTAATATACACTTATATTTTGTGTATTTTTTTGTCACACATAATTATGTAATTGATTTGTCCTTAATCCAAGGATACCGTCTTTGTATGGGACTTTGTCTAAATCTCCTTTCATTGAGGCATATTTTGTTTTATACACAACCTACTTTTATACAGTGTATAAACCCCTTTGACTTTTACGTTTATCGAAAAGGAATCTTTCTATATGAATAGTTTTACTAAATGACAAAAGGGATTGTTTTTTTCGTACGTATGCGGCGAAAACGACTTCTCCACCGTCATGACCATTATTTGAGTTTTGGCTTCCTCTACAATCCATGCCTTTTTTTTTATGAAAAATAAATACCATGTTTTACTTTTATTTTATTATGGTATTGAAAATGGTTTTCATAATGTTTTTATATCAATGTGTTGTATTGATATCTTGTGATTGAAAAGTGGAAATGTTATGTTTCCTTTATGCATGTTTTTATGTGATACGATTATGTTATGGTTCTTGGGCATTATTATGAAGACGGGTGGTTCCATGATAAACTAAGGGCGGGTGAGCCCAATATAGCTCTCCAAATCATTGGGTAACACGAAGGAGTTAAGCATTAAGGTTTCTCCGAAGAGATTTAGGGAATATACTGTGATGGGTATTCCAAACGTAATCAAGAGGGTTACTCCCTACGTAAGAATGTTATGAATGCCTCAAGTTACCTTTATGTCTTATGATTTCTATGATTTATTTATGATTTTATGAGGTATGTTTAATTGAATATGTTTTATGGGTAAAGTATGATTTCATTCTTATGGATATATGTACTCATGTTTCCTTTCCATACTTTTTATAACCCTTACTGAGCTTTTTATGTTCATCCCAAGTTTTTGAAATGTTTTTCACAGGTCAAGGGAATGGTACATGATATGATGATAGTTTCAAGGAAGTGTCAAGAAAGAATCCATGTTTTATTTTAAATATGTTTCCATTGATGGGAAAATGAATATTATCTTTTATGTAACCACTTTGTTTAAATGTGGAATGTAATGCAAGTTTTATGATCTAATTCTCTAAAACTCTAAACCTGAAAAGATCCACAATGTGTAATTTTGTAATAAATCAAGATTAAGTAAGGTTTAAGGCTGGGGCCTTATAAAGACCCTAGGCCCTTGCCTTGAGTTTCTTGTTTAAGATTTAATTTGGTACTTATATGTGAATGCCCATGTGATATGAATAGAGGATATTCCATGTGGTTGTTTAATTAAGCATGAGATTCTAGATTAAATTAAATTCCCATGTGATTAAATTAAGGGTAATACTTCTAAGCTTAGCATAATGACTTAAGTAGCCTTTTGAGGAGAATTAAAAATGAGATGTTCTTAGTATTGACCAGGAGAAGTTAAATGATATAGTTAGATGGAATTGACCAATTATATTGAATTGGTTAAATTATTATTATCTATGGGTGACACATGGATTCATATTAGAATTCCATGCATGGAATCATTTGTATATTGACTTTTATGCTTGAGTGATACTTGGTTCACCAAGGATGGAATCATAGAGGATTTGACTTTTATATTCCAAGCGAAACTTGGATTCCTTATGAATTTCCAAGGATGGACTCAAAGGGAATTGAACATATATTCCATGGCTGATACTTGGAATCCATTAGTGGACCACCAAGGATGGACTCAAATTGAAGTGGCATTATTCCAAACCTAGAGATATATTTGGTTTCTTGAGAGGTTCTCCATGGATGGGCTCATAGGGTGTTGGTTTATATTACAGCTGGAGTGATACATAAATTTCAAATTAAGAATTTCATGGACATGATCAGGTTCTAAATGTGTTAATGAATAAAATGAATTATGATGCATCTTCCAAGCCAAATCATAAGCCTAGGTTCAGTCTTTACTTATACCTTTTAGATGGCCCACTTAGGCATCTGTTGTGACTACGATTATATGTGGGATGTTGGGCTTACACCTGGTCTTGAGACTTGTAAATTAAATGGAATTGAATTACTTAAATTAATTTGATTAAATTAATTGGACATTAAATAAGAACCTAGACATATAAGATGTTTAGTTTTGATTACTTCCGTTAATTTTTATATATCTTCCTGCACACTATTGTTATATATATTTATTTACTGGATGGAACAGACCTTGGGTGGTTGCCTACTAGGATTAAGTCTCACACCTTGTTCAGGTCACCTTAGGTATCTAAAAATATTATATGGATGTAGGTATTGATAAGGGAAATCACCCTAATATAGGTTCTTGATTGTTTCTTGGATTGGGGGAGCATTGGACTGAGTTGAGGCTCATGATGCTAGCTAGGATGCTTTTTACCTTTTTGTACTTTGGTTATATGTATTGTGTATATGCCTTTTATACATGTTTTGGATACTTTATTCGAAACATATGACATGTAATATCATTTTTTATATGAGATTACTTCTGTCTTTGTTCATATATCATTCCTTCACTGTTTGCATCTTCTCTAGATATTACACTACTTTTGTTACTTGTATATTATTGATCCTGCTATGTTACACTCTGGTATTGAGGGAATAGTATCCCCATAGACTCACCTAGGCCCTCGCTACTACTCAGTATCCTCTGGAGTTTGGGGAGATACACTTGAGGCCATATGGTCAACCAGGCTCGGGGCACTGTTGAGTGGCATCTGGGTCTAGGATGTTACATGGGTAATTTATAAATATATGATAAATCATGGTATGAGGTTAGTCACTAAACATTAAAAGCCTATGGATTTATTCAAATGGAAAAAAATTAACATATATATAGAAATATAAACTTTTAAAACATATTTAAAAACAATTTACTTATTTTATTCAATTTTTTTTACATTGTTCGAAGAAAGATAACTATAACAATTATGGATATTACATTTTCAATTTTATGAAAGATATCACATACAATATAAAGACTTTTATCCCCAAATAGGTAATTTCTAAAGTTAATTAATATTTTATTAAAATTATTTCTTCATCATTTATTTGTATATAGTTTCTCAAAACTACCAATATTTACAACAACCTATGTACTCAAAAGAAGATGTAATTTTATTTAGCTATGAGTGGGAAGAGTACATGGTTTCAAAATGTTTTCTAACATCACATTTTGGTGATTACCTTTTATTTTTGTGATCTATTATAGGATATGACATTAGAAATATATTATTTATGTGAATCATTAGTATCAAAATGCTTATATATTATTTCTGATATGTTTTTCAAGGAGAATTATAATGGAGAAAATCAATTTGTTTAGAAAAAATACACATAATAAATGGTTTTAGAATGTATACAGATATCATGAAGTGGTTACTTTCTACAAATTATTTAGTTAATTTTCTCATCATTTTATCTAATTTTTTAGTTAATTTTCTTATCATTTGTTTCATATAGTTATTTTTTTCAAATTTAAACATTAGTTCAAAACACATGTCACATGATCAAAACTAAGAAAAGAAATTCAAATTGTTTTGATACTTTAGGAGAGAAATCTATTGTATAGGAATTGATCAAAAATCAATCCAAAACATTATGTGGTCAGAATGACTCAAATTGTGTGTTTTCAATACAAAAGTTTCATTTTGGTTTGAAATGCATATTAAAAATCCAAAATTAATAAAATGAGTACATATTATTTTCAAACATTAGGAAAATGATATATAATTCATTTTTGATGTGTAGTAATTGACAAAATTTCAATCTAACACCAGATATGGTTGGTATGACTATAAGTCCATATTTTCAATATAAATGTGTCATTTTAGTTTAAAATGCACGTCACATAGAAGAAACCAAAAAAATGTGCTCTTTTTTTAAAAAAAATTATTAAAAATCATAATTCATTCTTCATGTGTAGGAATTGACCACATGTCAATATGAGACTTGATGTGGTCGGTTTGACTCGAAGTGCATGTTTTCAATACAAAAGTGTCATTTTAGTTTAAAACATGCATGAAATAGAAAAAATTGATAAAATTATATCAAATTGTTTTTAAACTTTATGAAAACAATATATAATTGATTTTTCATGTATAAGAATCGACTTCATGTTAATAAGACAACTGATGTGGTTGGTATGACTCGAAGTGTCTATTTTCAAAGAATATTGTCATTTTAGTTTAAAAGATGTTTCATGTCACCAAAACTGTGAAAATGAGATTATATTGTTTTCAAAATTTAGGAAAATGATTTATAATTAGATTTTTATGTGTAGTAATTGACCGCACATAAATCCAACACATGATGTGGTCGATATGACTCGAAGTGCATATTTTCAATATAAAAGTGTCATTTTAGTTTAAAACACACATCAAATTTCCAAAATAAATAAAATAAGATTGATTTTTTTCAAACATTGGGAAAAATATTCATAATTCATTTTCTATTTGTAGGAATTGATCGCACATAAATCTAACACATGATGTGACCGATATGACTTAAAGTGTGTGTTTTCAATATAAATATGTCATTTTAGTTTAAAACATACACCAAATAGCCAAAATGATAAAATAGCTTAGATTGTTTTCAATATTTTGAAAAAAACAATAATTAATTTGTGACATGTAAGAATTTACCACACATGAATCTTACACCTGATGTGGTCAATGTGACTCGAAGTTAGTGTTTTCAATATAAAAGTGTCATTTTAGTTTAAAATTGTTAGGACCAATAGGGGCCTATATACCCTGAGATGGGGGTAAATCAGGGTATGGATATTCTTTTTCAAATTCTTATTACCCCACTAAATCTTGACCTCTTTATTACAAGGGTCACTTTTTTTGCACTTGTGTGTTTATTATTATCACTGATTTTTTTCTTTATCTGATGATGATGCTTTAAATGCAATGTAGGAAAGTAATCAGGCAGACACATAGATTTTTACTTGGTTCACCCTCACTGGGCTACATCCAAGGAGAATACGCCAACAAGTTGATGGTCGTACCAAATTTCACTATTCTTCACTAGATGTGGATACAAAGGTTCATGAATAGTCACTCTGTCCCAGGCTCACTACCTTTACAAGGTTTAGGGTCAGCTCACTGCTTTCCCAAGGGTCACTCCCTGTTTCTCTCTCTCTGGCTCACTGCCGGTGGAGAGGATCACCTTCTTCCTCTTCCTTTGCTCACTGCTCCGGAAAGGATCCACTCACAGTTTATAGACTTGTAGGTCTCTTCATTTGCATGAAGGAATAAATCTTACTCTATATGTAGATTCTCTATTGAAGTCCATCTTTCACCCGTAGATGAATTTCTCTTTGTACCAAAGGTATCGGGCAATCTTCCAGCTTTCACGCAGCCCTGAATAACCGCCGTGAAACAACCTTACTTGGCACGCAAGTCAAACCCGGCGCGCAATTCTTGGCATGCAAGTCAACACCGGCGTGCAGGTCCTCCTCAACTACCTACGTGCCACAAGCCTCTGTTCCTCCAAACCTACGCAACTCAACCCCTTTTACGCCAAAACCAATATTGACGTGCAACTACTAACTGGTGCTCAACTTCAAACACTGGCGCACAAGTCCACCTGCGCGACCACACACCACCTGCACAACCACCACACCAGCATGACGGGAGCTCTGATTTTTCAAAGTGTTGAACTCCGTTGAAAATAAGGAGGGGTGGTCCTGTATTTATAGTCATTTTGAACACCCTGTGTGACGGCGCGCAAGTCTACCCTCGGCGCGCAAGTCTCGGCGCGCAGGTCTCTTCCCCTGTAAGTCACTTGCACAACCAAACCAATACCTGCACGACCCTCTTTCCTTTTCCATATTTTGATATTATGATCTTGAAAAACAACAGGCGCGCAAGTTCTCATGCATCCAAGGCATCGGCGCACAAGTCTCTTCACGGCGCGCAGGTCACCTACGCAACCACACCAATACCTGCTCGACCCTCATTCCTTTGCCATATTTTGATGCTCTGATCTTAAAAAACATATGGCATGCAAGTTTCTTCTACTTCAAGTCAACGGCGTGCAGGTCCCTTTTCCAAAATCCACTTGTCTTCATTTGTCGATTTTCAGGCCCAAAAATTTGGCAAACACTGGAAAACGGTGCCACCTTGTATCTGTTCTTTTTGTACCACCTCTAGATCATTCATTCCTTTGTCGACGTTCTTGAATCAAACATGGATTGTTGACCACAGCTCTTGAACTCAACATGCCACCATGAAATCCTCTTTTTCAACAAATTTGTATGTCATTATTTTGATTTGTCAACAATCACCACACAGATGTCCACTTTTTCAACAAACACAATCACCTCAAAAATGCTTCAATGATACCTTGAGGGATTTTTGCCCAAAAATCTCCCCCTTTGGGTTTGTTGACAACTCTTCCATAAAAAGATACATCGTTGCTTCTTCATCCACCATTCGCCTATTGCGATTCTGATAGCGATCAAGGATTTACTCAACACATACTCTAAGACCACATGAGAAATTCTCGGCGTGAGAAACAAGAGTAAATGAAAAGTTCATCAATGAATCACTTCAACTCTGACACCCACTATTGACACCAAACGGATACCAATTTTTTGGAAAAATTCTTACCACATTCCAACACCACTCTTCTGCTTTTATCACGATCCTCAGCTGTCATGATATCTATTCTTTGATCGATCACTTCTAGCATCGTTAGATTTAATACGCTCTCCCTTTCTTATTTCTCCCCCTATCTCACTGCTCCACCTGTCAGCTTCTCCCCATATCATTCATGATTTGTAAAATAACCACACTGTCTCCCCCTTTAACAATCACTTTTTTCTCCCCCTTTGTCAACGAACCCAAAGGTCACTCCTTTGCAATCTGTAACAGAGTAGAGAACACATCAGCACATTAGGGAAAACAAATCATACCTCGGGGAGAGGGGGGGGTCCACATCCACACTCTTTTAAGTGTGGGGCATCTAATGAACTCCCAGAGCTAGTCGATGCCTCTCAAAATCTTCCTTGGGTAAGACCTTTTTCAGAATGTCTGCAACCTGTAGATCTATAGGCACATACTCCAACTTCACGATTCCCTACTCAACCTTCTCCTTGATAAAATGATACTTTATCTCAATGTGATTTTTCCTTGAATGATGGATGGAATTTTTGCTCAGATTGATATCACTTGAGTTATCACACTGGATTTCAATTGGAGACTTCACTTCAACTCCCATGTCTTCAAGCTGCTGCTTCATCCAAAATAATTGTGTGCATGCTTGAGTGGCTGCAATATACTCAGCCTATACAGTGTTCAAGGAATTGCAATCTTACTTCTTTTTTATCCAAGAAATACACAATCCACCAAGATAGAATGCACCTCCTGACGTTGATTTTCTTTCATCTGCTGATCCGGCCCAATATGCATCTGTGTAACCCAATAACACTGATTGAGATTTGTCATTATACATCAGACCGAAATCCACGGTGCCTTTGATATACCAAAGTATTCTTTTCACTGCAAGAATGTGGATTTCCTTGGGATTACTCTGATATCTTGCTGTTTGGCATGTGGCGAAAACAATATCAGGCCTTTTCATGGTCAAGTACAACAAACTTCCAATAATTTGCTTGTATTCAATGATATTAACTGTCTTGCCATCCTTGTATTTTGATAAATTCATCCGGGTAGCAACCGGAGTTTTCATCTCCTTGGAATTCTCCATTCCAAACCTTCTTAAAAACTCCTTGGCATATTTGGATTGAGAAATTAATGTTTCATTCCTTCCTTGTGTCACCTGTAGACCAAGGAAAAACGTTATCTCTCCAATCATTGACATTTCAAACTCATTTTTCATGAATTCAGAAAACTGTCTGCATTGAGCTTCATCTGATCCACCAAATATTATGTCATAGACATACACCAATACCATCATCCTTTGATTACTATCATTGTTGAAATAGATATTTTAATCAAATACCCCACGCTGGAAACTAAGATTCTTCAAGTACTGATCAATCCTTGAGTACCATGCTCTTGGTGCTTGTTTCAGCCCATACAGCGCCTTCTTTAGCCTATAAACTTTGTTCTCATCCTCATGAATGAGGAAACCATCTGGATTCTCAATGTACACCTCTTATTCCAGAACCCCATTTAGAAATGTAGATTTGACGTCCATCTGGAACACTTTGAACTTTCTTTGCACTGCTATGGCCCAAAATAATATGATTGTCTCCAGCCTAGAAACTGGTGCAAATGTCTCATCAACGTCAATACCCTCTATTTGGGAGTATCCTTTACACATCATTCATTCTTTGTTTTGAATCACTATTCCATCTTCATTCATCTTGTTACGAAAGACCCATTTAGTCTCGATGACGTTCTTATCTGCTGGCCTCGAAACAATCTCCCATGTCTGATTCTTCTTAATCTGATTTAGCTCTTCATTCATGGAATGAACACAGTTTTCATCTTCAACTGCATCACCAAGACATTTCGGCTAACCCTATGATAGTAATGATGTCTTCGGTAGTGATTTCATTCTTCTTGTCTGAACTGGAGATCACTGATCACTGATGATATTTTGCCTATCAATTTCAGCTCGACTCTTTGGCTTTTGTGCAGATAAGGATTTTACTTCCTCGTATTCACCATGTGTATCTTCTTTTGAATCAACTTCATCCACTTCTGCTTTTCCTGAGTCTCTTACCACTTCTTCAATTTTAACAGAAAACTTTTCACTGTGTCATTGTTCAATGAAATCATTTCTTTCTACTAATTTTCTGATCTTCTTGTTGAAACATTGTTGATACTCTCTCAAAACTTCTTAGTATCCTGAAATCAGTTAGCTGATACCATATTTTTAGAGCAAAATAAATAAGCATGAAATTCTTGATTATTGTTTCTTCCCCTGAAATATGTCTTCTCTCGATAGACAACACCTGTGTTGGGTCATCCAATTATTTCTTTGACATATCTTTCATCTGATTATGATATTAAATTCTCTCCCAATGTTATGCAACACTTCCCAAGGTTAGGCCCACCTTTTAGACCCATAAACATTCTTCTTATCTTGCATAATTTGTTCTTATATTCCACTCATAATTGATCCATTAATGAAATCTCTAAGCCTACTGAGTTGGAACTCGATGTAGGAAACAAGAGACAAAGTTAATAACACAATAACTTACTATTGTGCTCAGTTTCTCCCTTTCTTTTTCAATTCTGGTACCTGACTTGAATCAATTGAAACTCTGAAGCATATCACATCTCTACATTTCATCTTTATATGCCACTTACCCTTGGATCATATCTCCCTAAAACTTGATACACATGAATCATCAGTTAATAACATTTATATACATAGGGAGCGGGGTTCTTTTGGAATCCTCAAGATGAGGATTGCAGTTGATCCTGTTGGGTCAACCCTTTGATTCTTTCTTGTAGAGCATCACACTCTTTCCTTGCTTCTTCTAGCTGCCTAGCCAACTTCAACTGCTATGGCCATATGACTAAGCATTCATTACCCACATGCTGAGTCTTTTTTGGATATGAAGATTCTGTTGGCCTGGCCTTTCTCACCATTTGGGGTTTAAACCCACTAGTACACATTTCCTTCTTTGATGTTCCACCAAAATTTCATTTCCCTTGATTCCTTTTATGAGCAGTAATATATTTTCTTTCCATCTTCCCTTGATCATTCCTCCATTGTAGGGATATTCCTCTTTCCTCCACTTCTTGTGGTGGCACATGACATGCAAATTTTTCAATGCATTCTTTTTTTATTTTTATTTTGTCATATTTCTGAGTTTCCACCCTATCTTTAATTGGTGGTGGGTTCTACAGTGAACGTACATTCTTCTTACTCACAGTTTTAGCATTTCCTCCCTTTTTCTTCCAGATTTGTTCATGTTCATTCTTAGAGGGCAGTTGTGAGTGTGACTGATAAATCTTTCGTTCAGATTCATGTGACTCTCCTTAGGCTCTGAGCCTATTATTCAACTTACCACTTTGTCTCGCAATGAAATATGTCTCTTTATACATCACTAGATTCAATATTCTATTTTTGGGCTCCTTTTCCTTTCTCACATTCTTCTTGCTACAATTTATTTCCAAATGCACTTGATTAGAACATATGAAACATCTTCTATTGAAGGCATACCTCATTTCATCATCTCTTATCCAAGATATTTATGCAGCTTGAGTTCTTCCTCGGACATTGAGCTCCTGATATTCCTGACACATATTCATGGTGTGTCCCATTCTTCCATAGTAATAGCATCTTATGAATGATTTCCTTTGATAGACTCTTCTCTCTGATTTCTCATGATGCTTCTTCTTATCCTCAGTCTTATCAAAGTTTCTATTTTAACATCCTGAAATGTATTCCAGAGCCTCTGGATAGAAGCTTGATGTGTGTCCATGAATCCTGCAGAAATAGCACATGCTATCATTTCTTCCTGTAAAATCCTTGTTAGGTCTATCTCTAGCACCTATAAGGTTTTTCTTACCTCTGCAGATTTCACTACATTTTTCTTATCACACATAAGAGTGGGATCATCATATCCAATTCCAAATTTTCCCATAATGGATGGCCTTTGGGATGATACAATACTTTCATGCTTCTCCTATGATGTAGCATATTTGGGTTTCATTTTATCATCACCTTCCGAAGGATATTCAAATAATAAGTGCAGTGAATCCTTCAACTTGGGTTTATCTTCAGATTTAAATTTCTCCATTTCTTTCTTGACTGATTATATTTCTTCCTCCAGTTGCTGAATATTTTTATTTCTTGATTAAAGTTGAGCATTAAGTTCTTTTCTGAGATTCTTGTGGATACTCAACTCATCTTCAAGTTCCTGTGTGAGTTTTTCCACCATGTCACTTTTCTCCTTCACCTTAAATTTTTCTTGAGCAACATATTCAGAGACAGATTCATTCTCTTGTTGTAGCCTTTGATTCTTCTAAACTTCTTCAGACAACTGTGTTGCTAGATCATCATTTCTAGCTTTCAGATTCTGAACTTCATCTGACTTTTGATTCTCTTTATATTCATCAGCCTTTTGTTTTCCTTTAATTTTAGCCATCTTTTGTAGTTTTCCACCTTGAGAATCATTCTTCTCCTTTAGTTCAGTAGCCACATCAATAAGCCTTTGATTTAAGCCTCTTAGCTTGTTGACCTCAATTTCCAATACTTGGATCCTGATATTTTTAGATTTAACTTCTTCATCCAATTTCTGATCCAATTCATTTTCCTTGTGAAAAACTTCCACTTTTCAACTTCTTAGTGTTTCTTCATCATCAGTGGTTCTAACATCACTTGGAAAATCTGTTACTTCACTCATTCCTTCAGCATCATTGAATGTGTAAGTATTTTAATAGTATGATTCATCCAAACCATTTTACTATTCACTACATGATTCCTTTAACTGAATCACACTCTTTCCATTGACACTTCAACAGAGGGTAATTCCACCAGCTTTATGCTTCTTTTTTAATGTTTTTCCCTTTTCCATGGCACACCAGACTAATTCTTTAACCACACAGATCGACTACACCAATTAAGAGCAAAAAAATATGATAATATCAACCTTCCCTCTGATACCAATTGTTAGGGCCAATAGGGGCCTATATACCCTGAGAGGGGTGTGAATCAAAGTATGGATATTCTTTTTCAAATTTCATTCTGCCCCACTGAATCTTGACCTCTTTATTACAAGTGTCACTTTGTTTTCACTTGTGTATTTATTATGATCACTAATTTTCTTCTTTATTTGGTGATGATGCTTTAAATGCAATGCAGGGAAGGAAGCAGGCAGACACAAAGTTTTTTACTTGGTTCACCCTCACTGGGCTATGTCTAAGGAGAATACGCTGACAAGTTTCCGGTTGTACGAAATTCCACTATTCTCCACTAGATGTGGATATAAAGGTTCGGGAACAGTCACTCTCTCCCAGGATCACTACATTTACAAGGTTTAGGGTCAGCTCAATGCTTTCCTAAGGGTCACTCCCTATTTCTCTCTCTCTAGCTCACTGCTGGTATAGAGGATCACCTTCTTCCTCTTCCTTTGCTCACTGCTCCGGAAAGGATCCCCTCACAGTTTATATACTTGTAGGTCTCTTCATTTTCATGAAGTAATGCATCTTTCTCTATACGTAGATGCTCTGTTGAAGTATAGATTTCACCCATAGATGAATTTCTCTTTGCACCGAAGGTATCGGTCAATCTTCCAGCTTTCACGCAGCCCTGAATAATTGGCGTGAATCAACCTTACTTGGCGCGCAAGTCTAACCCAGTGCGCAAGTCCCGGAGCGCAAGTCAACACTGGCACGCAGGTCCTCCTCAACTACCTACGCGACACAAACCTCTACTCCTCCAAACTTGCGTGACTCAACCCCTTTTACGCCCAAACCAATATTGGCGCACAACTACCAACCGGCGCCCAACTTCAAACACTGGTGCGCAAGTCCACCTGCGCGACCACACACCACCTACGTGACCACCACACCAGCGCGATGGGAGCTCTGATTTTTCAAAAGTGTTAAACTCTGTTGAACATGAGGAGGGGTGGTCTTGTATTTATAGGCATTTTGAACACCATGTGTGATGGTGTGCAAGTATACCCTCAGCGCGCAAGTCTCGGCACAAAGGTCTCTTCCCCTGCAAGTCACTTGCGTGACCAAACCAATACATGTGCGACCCTATTTCCTTTGCCATATTTTGATCTTCTGATCTTGAAAAACAATAGGCACACAAGTTCTCAAGCATCCTAGGAATCGGCGTGCAAGTCTCTTTTCCAAAAAAACTTTTCTCATTTTGTCGATTTTCAGGCCCAAAAATTTGGTAAACACTGTAAAACGGTGCCACCTTGTATTTGTTCTTTTTGTACCACCTCCATATCATCCATTCCTTTATCAAAGTTCTTGAATCAAACATGGATCGTTATCCACATCTCTTGAACTCGACATGCCACCATGAAATCCTCTTTGTCAACAAATTTGTATGTCATTGTTTTGCTTTGTCAAAAATCACCACATGGATGTCCACTTTGTCAAAAAACACAATCACCTCAAAAATTATTCAATGATACCTTGAGGGATTTTTTCCCAACAAAAATGCATGTCAAATCTCCAAAACTAAGAAAATGATATCAGATTGTTTTCAAATTTTAAAAAAACAATCCATAATTCATTTTCATGTTTTGGAATTGACTTTATGATAATAAGACACATTATGTGGTTAGTATGACTTAAAGTATGTGTTTTCATCATAAAAGTGTCATTTTAGTTTAACACACGCATCACATCACTGAAACCAAGAAAACTAGATAGTATTGTTTTCAAACATTTGGAAAATGATCCATAATTCATTTTTCACATGTATAAATTGATCACATCCTAATATGACACATGATATGATCGTTATGACTCGAAGTGCGTGTTTTTTAATATAAAAGTGTCATTTTATTTTAAAACTCGTCGCATAGACAAAGATGAGAAAATGAGCTTGGATTGTTTTTAAACTTTAGGAAAATGATCCATAATTCATTTTTGGCATGTAAGAATAGACCACAGCTCAATCTGACACACGTTGTGGTCGGTGTGACTTGAAGTGTGTGTTTTCAACACAAAAGAGTAATTTTAGTTTAAAACGTGCATCAATAACCAAAACTGATAAAATTAGCTCAAATTATTTTCAAAATTTAGAAAAATGACCAATAATTCATTTTTTATGTGTATGAGCTTACTACACATCAATATGACACCCGATGTGGTCGGTATGACTCTAAGTGTGTATTTTCAATATAAAACTAACATTTTAGTTTAAAATATGTTCCACATCCCCAAAACTAATAAAACAAAATTGGATTATTTTCAAAATTTGTGAAAATGATTGATAATTCATTTGTGACATGTAGGAATCAACTGCATGCCAATTTTTCACCTGATGTGGTCAGTATGACTCAAAGTGTGTGTTTTCAATATAAAAGTTCCATTTTAGTTTAAAATGCATGTCACATCACCAAAACATAGAAAATAAGGTCTGGTTATTTTCAAAAAAATTTAAAATGTTCCATAATTCATTTTTCACTTGTAGGAATTGACTGCAGGCCAATATAACACACTATATGGTCGGTATAACTTGAAGTATGTGTCTTCAATATAAATGCGCCATTTTAGTTTAAAATCTTTTGTATATCCAAAACCGAGAAAATGAGATTGGATTGTTTTAAAATTTTAGTAAAATGATCCATAATTCATTTGTGACCTGTAGGAAGTGATCACACGTTAATCTGAAACCCGATGTGGTCAGTATGACTTGAAGTGTGTGTTTTCGATACAAAAGTTTTATTTTAGTTTAAAACACATATCAAATACTTAAAACCAATAAAATGATCTTGAATTGTTTTTAAAATTTAAGAAAATGATCGATGATTCATTTTTGACATATAGGAATTGGTTGCACGTCAATCTGACACCCGATGTGTTCGATATGACTCGAAGTGCATGTTTTTAATAAAAAATTGTCATTTTAGTTTAAAACATGTGTCACATAAGTAAGACTAATAAAAAGTTCTTGGGTCATTTTCAAACTTTAGGAAAATATCCATAATTAATTTTTCATGTGTAGGAATTGACCGCGCATCAATCTGACACATGATGTGGTCTATATGACTCAAAGTGTGTGCTTTCAATACAAAAGTGTCATTTTAGTTAAAAACTGTAAGAACCCGGTTTTTGCTATGAAAGACTTTGGAATATTCTTGATGATATTCCAGAGCAGCGCCTTCAGATGGCGTGCGATTCCGAGCCCCCAGAGTGGCCGAAATTAAATTTTCAGTGTGTTCCCACTGGAAACACAAAATAGATGGGATAACTCCTAAACGGAGCTTCAGATCAGAGATCCGAGTGTACGGATGGGTCCAGAATGGGGTGTTTACCCTAGGAACGACATAAAACTTGTCAGCGCGGGATGTTTGGACCCCTCGCCCGCTTCTGGAATGTAAAACGGACAAATTAATTAATTAATTAATTCGTTTAAATGGAGAAATTCTAGTATCTTTTAAACGGTGGCTCAGATTGGAGAACTGAGGGCACCGTTGAGTTCAGAGTGTGCCATTTACCCTAGGAGGGGTGTAAGTTTTGCGGGCGCGGCCCGTTTGTGAAAAATGGCCCCAGGGGCGTTTTCGTAATTTGGCGGCCTCGGGCGCTAAGTTTAATAACTTTTGAACGGGGCCTCAGATTAAAATTCCGAGACTGCCGTTGTGCTCAAAGCGTTGTTTTTACCCCAGGGACGCCCTCCTTTTTGTCTTCTTCGAGAGCGGGGTCGGGGGCGTGCCGGGCGGGGGTGTTTAAGTGTTATTACTTAAATGCACCCCCTCCCTCTTCTCTTCCCCTTCTCCTCCCTCACACCCTCTCACCTTCCCTCCTCCATTCCGGCGAGCTCCGGTGAGTCGAGCTCCGGCGATCCAACTCCGGCGAGGCAACGGCGCAGGGCGGATCGCGCGGGAAGTGTCGGGCAAAGCCCCACGAGGTAGGAGTTTATCATTTGCATTTTTCTTTCTCGTACCTCCTTTGAACCTAATTTATACGCCCGAATCGTTATTTTATATTCCAAAAAAACCCATGAATGCATAGTAGAGTTAATTCCCTTTTCAACGCATCTTTCGGAATCAAAATCCGAGGTCGGATGAGTTCAGGGTCGTTCGCCGAAGGTTGCGGGAAAATCGGGAGGTTCTGGGTGTTTCCGGCGGGTTCCGGCGGTCCGGCAGGCTCAGGCGGCGGCGGCGGCAGCTCCCAGGGTGGCGCGGCGACGGCGCGGCCGGCGGCGGATGGCGGCGGTTCCCCTTGGCGGCGACGGCTTCTCGACTAGGCGGTGGAGGCGGCACGACATGCGGGTGTGCGGCGATGGCCGGTTTGCTGGGCGCCGGCGCGGGGCGCGCACACCGGAGCACGATGGGGAACCGGGGTCGCGGTGCGCGGCCCCGCAGAGGAAGCACGACCCGAATCGTGTGGGTCGTTGCGCGGCGACCGGACATAGCCGGTCGGCCGGGCGGTGGACCGGCCGGTCCAGGTCGGTCCAGCCCCAGGGGCTTGCCCCCTCGGTGTTCGGACACCCGTATTTTCCGCTACGGGTGTCTGTTTTGAGTGTCGTCTATGGCGGTGGAACCATATTGACGAGACGGTCCTTTTGAGATGGTTTCGGGAATTTTTAATTCCCGAAACGAGGGGTCGTGGAGGCGCGACATGTCCTTAAGTGGACGAGCGTAATCCCCGAGATTCTTGTTTTGGACGGCGCGGACGCGTCCGACGTCTGTTTTGAGCGCCGTCAGTGGCGTTGGGACCCTGGCATCGAGGCGGAGGTTTCCAGGGTGGTTTCATGCATTGAGGCCAAAGTTGAGGCGTGGGCCCCATGACCCCTCTTTCGAGCTGTGTGCAGCGCTTCACGCCTTTTTCACCGGACATCCGTTCGGGGCGTGCGAGCAGTCGATGTTGGGTGTTTTTTTGAGGGCATCGCGTTGGCACAGTCTGCCCGCTGTAATTCCGCACGGTGGTGCGGGCCCCGCGAGGGCCGTTTCGGGAGTTGACGGTGATTTCCATCTTTATCACCGGGCGACCGTTTTGGACAAGTGAGTAGTCAATTTCATGTACTTTTTCGAGAGGATCGCAACGGTGCGATCCGTTCGTTGAGTTTCGGGACCGGGATGCGGGTCCCATGTGGCACCGCTCCTGTGCGGTGCGCCGGGATGCACCTTTTTCTCTGGATATCCATTGCACTCAAGTGAGCAGTGATTTTGATGTGTTTTCCTGAGGGGATCGCAATGGTACGAGGTGCCCGACTGTTTTCGGGGCCGAGGCTCGGGATCACGGGACGCTGTTCGGGCTTGAGGCGGTGTTGGTGACTTTTCCGTCGGATATCCGTTGGAGGCAAGTAAGTATTCGATCTCGCGTGTTTTTCCACGAGGATTACAATGGTGCGATCCGTTTGGTGGTGCGGAGCCTCTTGCGTGATCTTGTTAAATGTGGAGCATGAGAAGTGCTCTGGTGGTGTTTCGTTCTACCTTGTTTGTAGCGGACCCTTGGCGTGTGATCGTGCACTCTTGGGAGAGCAATGTAATTGGTCCACGAGACGTGGTTGGCCGTGCCTAGGCCTTTGAGGTGGAGTTGTTACGTCAGGCCTTCGCGTTGACGTTGGGTGTCGTGTGCACGTTAGGCTTTGGGCTGGAAGGAGGTATACTCTGGGAGTATACGGGAGTGCTTGGAGGTACGTGTGGTTTGTACCTGAGATGTTCGTGCGCTTGGTTGGGGTTGACTTTGGGCCACACGTCGTGTGGGTCCCACGTGCGTACCGTGTTCTGGTTTGCGTACTTGGACCTCTCGCAACGTAGAGGGTCCCTTTGTGCTCGTTTTTTTGACCACCAGGGTTGAGTGGTCTCCCCCTGGTTTCGCTCGCGATGGATTGGCCGGTAGCGGTGCTAGTGACACCCAGTGCTGGAGCAGACGCTGCACCCCTTTTGGGTGAGTTGTGCTGGAGTTGGATGGTCGTGCGATACCCACTCCGTCTTCGGTTGGCCAGAGTTTTACCCTCCAGCGGGGCTGGGCAGTGGGTTACTCATCGACCTCTTCGGGCTTACCCTCCAGCAGGGCTGGGCAGTGGGTTGCTCACTGACTTTTATGGTCTACCCTCTAGCGGAGACTGGGCAGTGGGTCACCCGACGCTATTAGGGTCTACCCTCCAGCAGAGACTGGGCAGTGGGTCACCCAACGCTATTAGGGTCTACCCTCCAGTAGAGACTGGGAAGTGGGTCACCCGATGACCTCTCAAGTTCTACCCTCCAGCAGGGCTGGGAAGTGGGTCACCCGTCGTCTAGTTCCAGGTCTACCCTCCAGCAAGGCTGGGTAGTGGGTCGTCTGTCAACTTATTCTAGGTCTACCCTCCAGCGGGGCTGGGTAGTGGGTCGCCGGATGATGTGTTATGGTTTACCCTCTAGCAGGATTGGGCAGTGGGTCACCCAGTAGCTTAATATGGTTTACCCTCCAGCGGGGCTGGGCAGTGGGTCGCTTGATGATGTGTTAGGGTTTACCCTCCAGCAGGGTTGGGCAGTGGGTCACCCGATATCTGGTTTTGAATTACCCTCCAACGGGGCTGGGTAGTGGGACACTAGTAGACATTCCAGACTCAGTCCTTCCGACTAGGCTAGTATGTGGCTTTCCTCCGTGATTACTGGAGCGGGACCCTTGGTTGTACGGGTCGGTGATGGAACAACTTGACTTTGAGGAGACCTCTCGACTACAAGGCAGTGACGAGGTGTGGTTTGACTTTCCATAGAACTCTCAAGTATGAGGGGCACTTTCCCCACCGAGACACGTTCTTGTGACGTGATCTAAAACTGTGTGGGCGAGTCAGTGCCACCCAAAGCGGATAGTGTCAAGGTGCGGTGATTGATCCCCTTGGCTTGTGGTTCAGGGCAGACGTGCGGGATGCTGGGCATCGATGATGGGGTTATGTCTAGGACTGTTGGCGACTCTTTCTTGGGCTTAGCTACGGGACGGGGATCCCCTTACAACATCGTTCGGGTTTCTTGTTGATCATACCGATATGTATATACCTTTTTTCCGGTACCCACTTCTTGGTCTTGGTTACTCTCCCTCTAGGAGAGGCGAAGATGTGCGGGGTATGCCACGTGATTTCTGTGTCTAGATTCTCGTGGTTGGATGAGTCTACTCTCCTGCTATAGGTAGCGAAGACTCGACGAGAAGTTCATCTTCTCACCATTTCCAGCTCCTTGTGCCTGGATGAGTCTACTTCCTTCCTCTTGTTGGGTTGAGCTGGACTCTTTACTGTACTCTTTACTGCACCTTCGGTTGTACTCCTCTACTTTGCTTGTTCGCTCTACTGCTCACCCTTCGGTACCTCCTTTGTTGCTCTCTCGAGCCTTCGGGGTATCCTACTGAGTATTTTTATACTCACCTCTGATTGGGCTTTGCCCGCACTTAGTGTGCCCTTGCAGACGACGGACAGGTGGAGTGTGACTTCGGTGGAGTGTAGGAGCTTGGGAGCTTGGACCGCGTGCGGCGGTCGTGGCCGGGTTTCAGGTGGGAGATCTGCCAGCTGTTTCTTTTTGTTTACTTGTTGCTGGGTTGTGGCACCTTTTCTGGTTGGGCACGTGTTTTTCCCCTTTTCCCTTTTCAGTTTACTTTCAGCTTGTACCTTGTACTGTTAGAGGTCGATGCACTCTTCGTGGTTTATTTATAGCAGTTGTCCTTTTTACTCTGCTTGTTCTTCCTTTTACTCTGCACTTTTGCATTGAGTTTGCTGCGTGTGTGTGTACAGGTACTTAGGAAAAGGCCTCCCTGAGTTATTGTGCCTTTGGCGTTGGTCGCCAGCCCCTGGCCTATGAAGGCTGTCTTGGGGTAGTTGCGGCTCGAGCCCGGGTAGGGTCGGGTCGTGACAAAGTGGTATCAGAGGTGGTTCGTTCCTTGGGACGTTGTGCGGGTGTCCCTAAAAGAGGAATTGGTTGGGATATAGGGCAACAGTGTTAACGTTTCTCGAGAGCAGCTCTCAGGCCAAGGAGTCCAGTGATGGTGCAGCGGCCGACGTATCCATTCACCAGGACCTTGATAACCCGCTTGTCGACTCGGCATGCTGAGACACTTGTTGCAGGGAAAATTTTTTTGTGCATCACATAGGATCGAGTCTTTGACCGTCCTTCTTGAGTCAGCTCCCCATCGTTGTTGTTGATATTGGTATATACATATATTCTCATCTGATCGAGGAACTCCTTGATAATGATCAGGATGTCTCCGCGAAGACAGCCAGCCAAGATATCAGCTTTGGTTCATGAAGACAACCCTGTGAGCTACGAGGCCTCAGTCCAGGACCCATCTTGCGATCCCTTTTCTCCGGGTGGGCCGGTAGCAGTACCCCCACCTGTTGAGCAGCAGGCAGTTTCAGCAGAGCGGGCTGATCTTGAGCACAGGATGAGCGCGCTCCGTGAGTTCCAGCGGTAAAGACCGCTAAGGTTCAGTGGTGAGCCAGACCCTCAGGTAGCAGAGGTTTGGCTTGAGGCATTGGTTCGGCTTTTCAGGCTTGTGTAGACGCCGACAGATCAGAGAGTGGCTTTGGCAGCCACCCTTTTTCATGGAGCAGCTCAGCGTTGGTGGAGTCTGGTGACTCAGTTTCTTGACGAGTCTTCATTTTCGTTGGACGACTTTTAGTTGTTGCTCCATGAGGAGTTTTGCCCCTCCTGCTTGCGCTCCGTTCGGATTCAGGAGCTCCTGTAGTTTCAGCAGGGAGGGATGACGGTGGCCGAGTACGCGGCTAGTTTTGTAGACCGTGCACGATTTTACCCGGACTTGGTCCATGACGACAACCTCCGAGCGAGGAATTTTGAGCAGGGTCTCCGCCGAGAGATTTGTGTTGTCATAGTACCCTTGGGAATTTCCACGTATTCCGGGGTTCTAGAGAAGGCGTTGGTGATAGAGGGCTTCCTGTCATGTTTTTGCGGTTGGTAATGGCAGTGGGCGTGATGGAGCCGGGACGTCTGCCATAGCTAGCAGGCGCCAGAGGACAGGATCTCGATGCAGGTGGCCTTCCCACTGCCAGTTTCGGAGACGTGGTCGTATACCACTGTGGCGAAAAGGAGAAGGGCCTCAGCCGAGGATGCCCTTCCGTGAGTGGATCTCGGGCCATGGTCGTACACCACAGTGGTGCCAGAGGGCAACAGGGCAGTCCAAAGAGTGCTGGTGCTATGCTTGTGATGGGTGAGGTCACTTGGCACGAGACTTCCCGACCTGAGTTGCTGAGAGCTTCGGGCAGGCAGCAGGCGCACCACCACAGCAGAGGCAGCGCCGTGATCGGAGTAGTACCCAGGGAGGTGGTGCTAGTAGAGGAGCAGGAGGAGCTGGTAGTGGGGGACGATGTTACGAGATCTCCCCATCACCACTAGGCGGTCCACGTTAGGCTCCGGGAGTTGACGGTTGGGACCGCGGGTAGCCGCGAGCTTTGGATGTCTACGATTCTGCAGATCATGGGATGGTGAGAGGTACCCCTTGTGACTCTTATACTTTTTACAGTAGAATTGTTAGGCTCTGCGTGTGAAAGGCTATCCTCCCTGCTCCTTGCTTGAGGTGTTACCAGGGTGACATAGGGCGTCGGGTGTAACCCTGTGTTGGTAAGGAAAAAGGCGTGAGACCTTTTCCTTTAGTCGATGGTGTTGGCTCCTTTGCTTCTCGAGCGTGTAAGAGAGTCTTGGTTGCGAGACATTGATAGTGAAATCTTGCGTGACCAGATATCCTTGGGTGTTTCACCATATGGATATTCTGAAGGAGGGAATCACCGGGCCTTGTTTTAGGTGCGGGCGGTGATTCCAGTCGCGGTGTGCGACGTAGAGGTTTGACCGGGGAGGTGAGCTACCCCCGAGAACCTTCGGGCCGTTTGAGATCGTGCAAAGGGATGGCGAGGTTCCCTACCGCCTTGCCCTAACCCCAAAGTCTGAAATGGGTGCACGACGTCGGCAAGGGCCTACCCCGCATGAAAAGATCAATCCTTTGGTCTATGTGCGGTGGCACAGAGATGTGTGTGGGTTCTTCTGGGTATGGGAAAGCCAGGTGTGGGCTTAGTACCCTGTGTTGCTCCCTAGTTTTTCTTTTCGAGGACGAAAATCTTGAAGGAGGGAATGATGTAAGAACCCGGTTTTTGCTGTGAAAGACTTTGGAATATTCTTGATGATATTCCAGAGCAGCGCCTTCAGACGGCGTGCGATTCCTAGCCCCCAGAGTGGCCGAAATTAAATTTTCAGTGTGTTCCCACTGAAAACGCCAAATAGATGGGATAACTCCTAAACGGAGCTTTAGATCAGAGATCCGATTGTACAGATGGGTCCGTAATGGGGTGTTTACCCTAGTAATGACATACAACTTGTCCGCGCGGGATGTTTGGACCCCTCGCCCACTTCTGGAATGTTAAACGGATAAATTAATTAATTAATTAATTCATCTAAATGGCGAAATGCTAGTATCTTTTAAACGGTGGCTCGGATTGGAGAACCGAGGGCACCGTTGAGTTTGGAGCGTGCCATTTACCCTAGGAGGGGTGTAAGTTTTGCGAGCGCGTCCCGTTTGTGAAAAATGGCCCCAGGGGCGTTTTCATAATTTGGCGGCCTCGGGCGCTAAGTTTAATAACTTTTGAACGGGGCCTCGGATTAAAATTCTGAGACCGCCGTTGTGCTCGAAGCGCCGTGTTTACCCCAGGGACGCCCTCCTTTTTGTCTGCTTCGAGAGCGGGGTCGGGGGCGTGTCGGGCGGGGGTGTTTAAGTGTTATTACTTAAACGCACCCCCTCCCTCTTCTCTTCCCCTTCTCCTCCCTCACACCCTCTCCCCTTCCCTCCTCCATTCCGTAGATCTCCGGCGAGGCGAGCTCCGGCGAGCCAACTCCGGCGAGGCAACGGCGCGGGGCAGATCGCGCGGGAAGCGTTGGGAAAAGCCCCACGAGGTAGGAGTTTATCGTTTGTGTTTTTCTTTCCCGCACCTCCTTTGAACCTAATTTATACCCCCGAATCGTTATTTGATCTTCGAAAAAAACCCATGAATGCGTAGTAGAGTTAATTCCCTTTTCAACGCGTCTTTAGGAATCAAAATCCGAGGACAGAAGAGTTCGGGGTCATTCGCCGAAGGTTGCGGGAAAATCGGGAGGTTCTGGGTGTTTCTGGCGGGTTCCGGCGGTCCGGCAGGCTCAGGCGGCAGCGGCGGCAGCTCCTAGGGTGGCGTGGCGACGGCGCGGCCGGCTGCGGACGGCGGCGGTTCCCCTTGGCAGCGGCGGCTTCTCGACCAGGCGGTGGAGGCGGCGCGGTATGCGGGCGTGCGGCGCTGGCCGGTTCGCTGGGCGCCGGCGCGGGGCGCGCTCACCGGAGCGTGACGGGGAACCGGGGTCGCGACGCGCGACCCCGCGGAGGAAGCACGACCCGCGTCGTGCGGGTCGTCGCGCGGCAACTGGACACATACGGTCGGCCGGGCGGACCGGGCGGTCCAGGTCGGTCCAGCCCCGGGGGCTTGCCCCCTCGGTGTTCGGACACCCGTATTTTCCTCTACGGGTGTCCGTTTTGAGTTCCGTCTGCGGCGGTGGAACCGTATTAAAGAGACGGTCCTTTTGAGATGGTTTCGGGAATTTTTAATTCCTGATACGAGGGGTCGCGGAGGCGCGACGTGTCCTTAAGTGGACGAGCGTAATCCCCGAGATTCTTGTTTTGGACGGCGCAGACACGTCCGACGTCCGTTTTGAGCACCGTCAGTGGAATTGGGACCCTGGCATCGAGGCAGAGGTTTCCAGGGTGGTTTCATGCGTTGAGGCCAAAGTTGAGGCGTGGGCCCCACGACCCGTCTTTCGAGCTGCGTGCAGCGTTTCACACCTTTTTCACCGGACGTCCGTTCGGGGCGTGCGAGCAGTCAATGTTGGGTGTTTTTCCAAGGGCATCGCGTTGGCGCAGTCTACCCGCTGTAATTCCGCACGGTGGTGCGGGCCCCATGAGGGCCGTTTCGGGAGTTGACGGTGATTTCCAGCTTTATCACCGAGCGACCGTTTTGGACAAGTGAGTAGTCCATTTCGTGTACTTTTTCGAGAGGATTGCAACGGTGCGATCCGTTCGTTGAGTTTGGGGACCGGGATGCGGGTCCCACGTGGCACCGCTCGTGTGTGGTGCGCCGGGATGAACCTTTTTCTCCAGATATCCGATGCACTCAAGTGAGCAGTAATTTTGACGTGTTTTCCCGAGGGGATCACAATGGTGCGATGCGCCCGACTGTTTTCGGGGCCGTGGTTCGGGATCACGGGACGCTGTTCGGGCGTGAGGCGGTGTTGGTGACTTTTCCGTCGGATATCCGTTGGAGGCGAGTAAGTAGTCGATCTCGCGTATTTTTCCAATAGGATTACAACGGTGCGATCCGTTTGGTGGTGCAGAGCCTCTTGCGCGGTCTTGTTAAATGTGGAGCATGAGAAGTGCTCCGGTGGTGGTTCGTCCTACCTTGTTTGTAACAGACCCTTGGCGTATGATCGTGCACTCTTGGGAGAGCGATGTAATTGGTCCATGAGACGTGGTTGGCCGTGCCTAGGCCTTTGAGGTGGAGTTGTTACGTCACGCCTTCGCGTTGACGCTGGGTTCCGTGTGAACGTTAGCCTTTGGGCTGGAAGGAGGTATACTCCGGGAGTATACGGGAGTTCTTGGAGGTACGTGTGGTTTGTACCTGAGATGTTCGTGTGCTTGGTTGGGGTTGACTTGGGGCCACACGTCGTGTGGGTCCCACGTGCGTGCCGTGTTCTGGTTTGCATACTTGGACCTCTCGCGGTGTAGAGGGTCCCTTTGTGCTCATTTGTTTGACCAGCAGGGTTGAGTGGTCTCCCCCTGGTTTCGCTCGTGATGGATTGGCCGGTAGCGGTGCTAGTGACACCCAGTGATGGAGTAGACGTTGCACCCCTTTTGGGTGAGTTGTGCTGGAGTTGGATGGTCGTACGATACCCACTCTGTGTTTGGTTGGCCAGAGTTTTACCCTCCAGCGGGGCTGGGCAGTGGGTTACTCATCGACCTCCTCGGGCTTACCCTCCAGCAGGGCTGGGCAGTGGTTTGCTCACTGACTTTTAGGGTCTACCCTCCAGCAGAGACTGGGCAGTGGGTCACCCAACGCTATTAGGGTCTACCCTCCAGCGGAGACTGGGCAGTGGGTCACCCGATGCTATTAGGGTCTACCCTCCAGCAGAGACTGGGAAGTGGGTCACCCGACGACCTCTCAGGGTCTACCCTCCAGCAGGGCTGGGTAGTGGGTCACCCGTCGTCTAGTTCCAGGTCTACCCTCCAGCAAGGCTAGGCAGTGGGTCGCCTGTCGACTTATTCCAGGTCTACCCTCCAGCGGGGCTGGGTAGTGGGTCGCTGGATGATGTGTTATGGTTTACCCTCCAGCAGGACTGGGCAGTGGGTCACCCAGCAGCTTAATATGGTTTACCCTCCAACGGGGCTGGGAAGTGGGTCTCTTGATTATGTGTTAGGGTTTACCCTACAGCAGGGCTGGGCAGTGGGTCACCCTATATCTGGTTATGAATTACCCTCCAGCGGGGCTGGGCAGTGGGACACCAGTTGACATTCCAGACTCAGTCCTTCCGACTCGGCTAGTCTGTGGCTTTCTTCCGTGATTACCGGAGCGGGACCCTTGGTTGTACGGGTCGGTGATGGAACAACTTGACTTTGAGGAGACCTCTCGACTGCAGGGTAGTGAAGAGGTGTGGTTTGACTTTCCATAGAACTCTCAAGTATGAGGGTCACTTTCCCCACCGAGACGCGTTCTTGTGAGGCGATCTAAAACCGTGTGTGCGAGTCAGTGCCGCCCAAATCAGATAGTGTCAAGGTGCGGTGATTGAGCCCCTTGTCTTGCGGTTCAGGGCAGACGTGCGGGATGCTGGGCATCAATGATGGGGTTATGTCTGGGACTGTTGGCGACTCTTTCTTGGGCTGAGCTACGGGACGGGGATCCCCTTACGACGTCGTTCAGGTTTCTTGTTGAGCATACCGATATGTATATACCTTGTTTCCGGTACCCACTTCTTGGGCTTGGTTACTCTCCCTCCAAAAGAGGCGAAGACGCGCGGGGTATGCCACGTGCTTTCCGTGTCTAGCTTCTCGTGGTTGGATGAGTCTACTCTCCTGCTATAGGTAGCGAAGACTCGACGATAAGTTCATCTTCTCACTGTTTCCATCTCCTTATGCCTGGACGAGTCTACTTCCTTCCTATTTTTGGGTTGAGCTGGACTCTTTACTGTACTCTTTACTGCACCTTCGGTTGTACTCCTCTACTTTGCTTGTTCGATCTACTGCTCACCCTTCGATACCTCCTTTGTTGCTCCCTAGAGCCTTCGAGGTATCCTACTGAGTATTTTTATACTCACCCCTGCTTGGGCTTTGCCCGCACTTGGTGTGCCCTTGCAGACGATGGACAGTTGGAGCGTGACTTCGGTGGAGCGTAGGAGCTTGGGAGCTTGGACTGCGTGCGGTGGTTGTGGCCGGGTTTCAGGTGGGAGATCCGCCAGCTATTTCTTTTTGTTTACCTGTTTCCGGGTTGTGGCACCTTTTCTGGTTGGGTGCGTGTTTTTTCCCTTTTCCCTTTTCAGTTTACTTTCAGCTTGTACCTTGTACTGTTAAAGGTCTATGCACTCTTCATGGTTTATTTATAGCAAATTTCCTTTTTACTCGGCTTGTTCTTCCTTTTACTCTGCCCTGTTGCATTGAGTTTGCTGCGTGTGTGTGTACAGGTACTTAGGCAAAGGCCTCCCCGAGTTATTGTGCCTTCGGCGCTGGTCGCCAGCCCCTGGCCTATGGAGGCGGGCTTGGGGTAGTTGCGGCTCGAGCCCGGGTAGGGTCGGGTCGTGACAAAAACACACATCAAATAGCCAAAACCAAGAAAATAAGATCATATTGTGTTCAAAATTTAGGAAAACGATCCATAATTATTTTTTGATGTGTAATAATTGACCGTACACCAATCTGACACAAGATGTGACCAATATGACTTGGAGTGTATGTTTTCAATATAAGTGTGTCATTTTAGTTTAAAACACACATCAAATAGACAAAACCAAGAAGATGAGATTTGATTATTTTGAAACTTTTGGAAAATGATTGATTATTCATTTATGATGTGTAATAATTTAATGCACGTAAATCAGACACCTGATGTGGTCAGTATGATTCGAAGTGTGTATTTTCAATTAAAGTGTCATTTTAGTTTAAAATGCATGTCACATCACCGAAATGGGGAAAAAACTCAGATTGTTTTAAAAATTAAAGAAAATGGTCCATAATTATTTTTTAATGTATAAGAATTGACTACATGCCAATATGACACACGATGTGGTAGGTATGACTCGAAGTACATGTTTTGAATATAAAATTTCCATTTTAGATTAAAATGTGTTTCACATTGCCAAAACTAAGTAAATAGGCTCAAATTTTTTTCAAACTTTAGGAAAACAATCCATACTTTATTTTTCATGTGTAGGAATTAACCACACACCAAATCCAACACACAATGTGGTCATTATGACTCAAAGTATGTATTTTCAAAATAAAAGTGTTGTTTTAGTTTAAAATTCATTACATAGAAAAAATCGAGAAAACAAGCTCATATTTTTTTTAATAATTAATAAAATGATCCATAATTCATATGTGATATGTAGGAATCGACCTCATGTCAATATGAATCCTAATGTGATCATTATGACTCAAAGTGAGTATTTTCAATATAAAAGTGTCATTTTAGTCTAAAACACGCATCAGATACCCAACTATGAGAAAATGAGTTTGGATTGTTTCTAGAATTTAGAAAAAAATATCTATAATTCATTTATGATTTTTATGAATCGATCGCACATCAATCTAACATCCGATTTGGTCGATATGACTCAAAGTGCATGTTTTCAATAAAAAAGTGTCATTTTAGTTTAAAACACACACCACATAGGAAAAACTGAGCGTAACAAACTGAGATTATTTTTTCATCATTTTATCTTCTATTACTTAATTAACATTCTAATCATTTTTATATTATACTTATTTTATTAATATTTACTTAGATAATG
Organism: Viscum album; assembly: GCA_963277665.1. Classification (NCBI taxonomy): domain Eukaryota; kingdom Viridiplantae; phylum Streptophyta; class Magnoliopsida; order Santalales; family Viscaceae; genus Viscum; species Viscum album. The sequence continues at coordinate 1,467,258,567 of OY728159.1, read as the reverse complement.
CTTGAATAAGCACAAGAAATGGAGTGATAGTTGAATGCTTGTTCTAAAAAAGAAATTTCTCTTGAATTGGATCACATTTGTAGTGAGTTTTTTTATCACCACATATGTGATAAAATTAAAGGGAACCTTCTTTTAAGAACAATAAGAAATAGTGTGATGTATAAGAATTAACTGCAACTCAATCTGATACATAGTGTGTTTGGTATGACTCAAAGTATATGTTTCTATTTTAAAATTGACACTTTGTGTTTAATTTATTTCTTTATAGTATTACTAACATAAGAATTTTTTTTATATAAGTGTATTCTTTTGTTCGGGTTATAGTATTTTTTTGGTAACTAATATCATGATCAGGGTCTGGGGATAAATACAAAGAAACATTAGTGTTTTTGAATGTCTGTGATAATTTTTACTTACTCATGTAATTGTACAACCCAATGTTTAAAATGTCTATAATATAGTTTTTTTCCTTGTATATGTGTTATAAAAAATTTTCAATTAAATTATGTATTTTATTCTATATTTTCTCCCTGTTTTTTCTACTGTAGTGTGATGAAATTTTAATAGCACACTGTAGTAGTATGCCCCTATATCAGTGCTATGAAAATTACGGATAATGGGATCCTTTATTAGTGTTAAACTGGTGATGATAAAGGACTACCTTTATTAGCATTATTTTTAGTGCTGATAGAGTATACCTTTATCATTGCTAAATAAAAGAGTTTCGATAAAGGGGATACTTTATTAGTTCTTTTTCTAGTATTGATAAAGGTCTAGGGATTTTAAGGGCGCTCTGATTTTCAGTGTTTTTTTGTGCTAACAAAGACCAACTATAGTGATGTTAAAAGTCTTATGTAGAGTAGTGATATTTTATATGTATATATTGATGACTAAGCATATGGGTAGAATTTGGTTATGAGTTAACTAAGGTTATGTTGAATAGTGATGTTTTATATGTATATATTGAAGAATTAGGTTATGGGTCGACTGTGGTTATGAGTTAACTGAGGTTATGTTGAGTAAGATTGTATATATATGACTATGGATGTATGATGGTGTAAGTTTGATGAGTTTATTGTTTATTTCTGTTTTAGTGTATGTCGGAGTTTTTATATTTATATTTTTTATTATATATTTTTTAAAAATAAAATTCATAAAAATATATTTAGTGACGGTTTATAATAACCATCGATAAATATATATTTTTAATTTATTAATCGGAAGTTATTGTAAATCACTGTTAAACATAATTTTCTCTATTGTATGTAGCGGTGGTCATGTTCATTTTTCAATTTTATTTTTCAGTTGAATTTAAAAAATAATAACGCTGCTAAATGAAATAAACAAATTTGTTAAATGCTTAAAAATGACATACAAAAATTGATGCTAAAAAATAAAAAGTTTCCACTAAATGATTTTCGATCATGAAATAAGCAGCAGCTTTCATAACCATTGCTAAACTATGTAGCGGCGGTTTAAACCGTCACTGGTAGCAAAAAAAATTGTCACCAATACCTTTGGTTTTTATAGTATCCATTTATAGAATTTTTTTATAATCATTCAATACTATTGAATGATATATAGTTAGGATTTTTAGGGATTTTATATATTCAATCCAATCTGAACAATATATATTTAATACAATTTGTACAGTATATTTAATCCAATTTGTGAAATATGTTATTGGGTATTTTATGTATTTAATTCAATTTGAAAAATATAAACTATACTCTGTTTATAGTATTGTCGATTTCCATATTATTTTATAGGATTATATGCATTATGATCATTTAAAGTGTTCTTAATTTATATTTGAGCTATGATCATTCAATACTTTTAAAAATATTATACTAATTGGATTATATTTTTATAATATATTTTTCTATAGTTATGTGTATATATTTAGCATTGATACTTGTTTTACATAACTTATTATGTATAATTCAATTTTTGTATTTATGAAGATTCATTTCAATTTGAGTTTCATTTCATTAAAATGAAATATGACATTAAACTATTCAATCGATTCATGGATATAAATTAATCATTTTAAAATGTTGCAACATTATCTCATTTTAGTCAGTGAACTTTGTTTGACATTTTACTTATGATATTATTTTCACTAACATTTAGAACATGAATTGGATCAAGAAAGATTTGATACAGGTGAGGAATTTGACATTGAATTCAGTATAAATGGTTTAATTTCATAGCATCTTTAAAAATTACTTCAAGACATCAATGCAAGATGAAGGGTGTGAAGTATGCATTGACAGATTCTTATGAGACAGCCTTTCAGTAGATGAAAGGGAGATTTAATTTAGTGTTGATACTGATTTTTACAGATTTAGGCAAGAGTTACACTGTGTACTTTGATGCATCAGGTATCATTCTAGGAGAAGTTCTTATGCAGGGTGATAGATTCATAGCATATGGGTCTTATTAGTTATGGCCACAAGAGAGGAATTACCAGATACATGATCTCGAGTTAACTACAGTTGTTCATGCATGTGTCTTTGGATATATTTCTTACTGGGAGATAATTTTGTGGTGTAAATGGACCATAAAAACCTTAAGTACATATTTACACATTGTGATCTGAATCTGAGGTAGTGAAGGTGGGTTGAATACATTCAATCTTTTGACTTTGAGATTTTATACTGCCTAATAAGGGAAATATAGTGGATGATGTACTGATTAGGAGGACTCAGATACAGGTAGTTCAGTAGGCCAGTAGCAAGTGGTAGATCATGGCTTTGTTCTTTAAGATGCACTTGCAGGTGCACAACAGTCAGGAGAAGACCTTTCTATCATCCTTAGTTGTTACCTCTACCCTTCTGGATAGAGTTAGAATGAGGCATATATTGAACTCAGAAGGCCTATTCCTATGGGATTGTTTGGTAGGTGAGGAACATCCTCCTGGATAGACTATAGGCGGGGATAAAATATTGTGTGTACATGGTCGCGTATGGGTTTCATCATACATGCATGAGGATATGATACGGGATCTTCATGCTTCAACTTAAGCAGTGCATCCTGGTGTCACCAAGATGTATCAGGATTTAGATCTCTATTACTGGTGGTTGGGTATGAAAATAGATGTATCTGGTTTTGTCCTGAGATCCTGTCAGCAGGTGAAGGTGGAACACTAGTGACTAGCTAGAGTTTACAGTAATTCCTATACCATAGTGGAAGTGGGTTGATGTTGTGATGGATTTCATTATAGGTTTATCAAGGTTTCCTCAAGGTAATGATTTTTTATGGGTTATTTTTGACAAACTCATGAAGGTTTCACATTTATTATTGATTAAGGAAACCTTTGGTGCTGATGAGCTTGGGAGTTTATATATACATGATATAGTACGACTTCATGGGGTCTCACGCATTATCATTTCAGATAGGAACACTCAGTTTACTTCATAGTTCTAGAAAGGGCTACGTAGTTCATTGGGTACACAGGTGCTTCTAAGCATGGCATACCACCCCTAAACATATGTCCAGTAAGAGTGCATGATACAGGTGCTTCATGCCATGTTGTGAGCATGCATCTTAGATTTTGGGGGTCTTGGGGGAGTTATATGCCCCTGGTTGAATTCTCATACAACAATAGCTTTCAATATACTATTTAGATGGTGCATTATGAGGCTTTTTATGTTAGTCCATTCTGATAACCCGTGTGTTGGTTAGAGGCAGGAGAGGCATCTATTCTTGGACCTCAGCTTGTTCAAGAGACCACAGAATAGGTTCTATTGATTCCGAAATGGATGGCTACTGTGCAGTCTCTATAGAAATCATATACCAATCATCATAGATGACCTCTAGAGTTTGAAGTCAGGGATAAAGTTTTCTTACATGTTTCCTTGAGGTTGGGACATAGGAGAATCTAGATTCAAGGTAAGATTTCACCGAGATATGTCTGTTCATTTGAGATTCTGGAGAGATTCGGGTTAGTATCCTATCGGTTTTAGTTACCTTATAGGTACTAACCCATGCACAACATCTTCTATGTTTCTCAGTTGTGGCACTGTTATCTAGACTCATATCATTCTTTTTATCCTGATTAGGTTGAGTTATTGTTAGGTTCATCCTTTGAGGAGCATACCATAAGTATTGTGGATTGTAGTACGAAGGTTCTCTAAGGCCAGTCAGTTCTTTTAGTATGGGTTCTATGGAAGCACGACTGGTTATAAGAAGAGACCTGGGAGTAGGATGTCGATGTACGATCATGGTGGTCAGAGTTATTCTCAGATCATGCTTTACCACCCTTGGAAGTAAATTCAGGGACGAATTGATTTAAGGGGGGAAGTTTGAAAGAACATGGTTCTTATTTGAGATACATATCCTTTATTTTCCATAAATTCTCAGTTTAAATGTTTAATTATTTTCTCATATTAATTCCCTTTATGAGTATGGAGGTATCTGGAGTGTCCGAGGCTGGTTCAAAGGCCTAAACCCAAGTTTGGGGTGAAATGACTTGGTGTACGGTTAAAGTAAACCATGCAAGTTGGGTTGCACGACCATGCAGCTAGGTCTACAATTTTAAGAGAGGATTTTCACAGTTCTCACATGGTCAGTTAAATTGTGTGAGGTAACTATGGAGGTTCCCCTTTCCTATAGATAGTCATGCATGGTTGGCACATGGTTTGAAAAATTGTGCACTCAAATCGTGAAACCTCTTTATTTTGGAAAATTTATTTTAAATTAAATTAAAATACTTTTAAAACCTAATTTTTTCTCATTTCATTCAACAGACAGCATCCAATCTTCTCTTTTTGGAGCCTTTGGTGACTATTTATAGATTTGAGATAACTTATTTGTCTGATCTCCAAATCAAAGTATGTTCATTTCATTGGATCTACAATGGTAATATCTCAATTTCTTTTTAATCTTATGTCATTCTTCTTGGTATTAGCTATGCTATTTAGTTTCAAGCTAATTTTCCCTAATATTAGGTTATTCATATGTTCTTCAATTTTCTCCCAACTTGAGCCAAATCAAGAGTTGATACTGGACAATTTATCAACTACAGACCTAAGGTGGATGGTTTTATGCCTTTTAGTTAAATTTTAGTGGTTTATATATGCCATTGTTCCATGCACCCAATTTTTGGGAATCGCCTTGAAATGAAATTTAATCCTTGAATTTATAGGCATGACCAATGTAATTAAAGAGACTTAATAATGATTGTGTATAGGTTGAATACCTTGAAAGTGGAACCACCCCTTTGGGTGTATTGATTAATGTAATTAGACCACCATGTGTGGATTTTAGAAATGGATACCTTTGGGTGAGTCTATTTACCCCCCTTACCTTGGGATGTGAATTGTTAAATTAATTTTAAATAAAATTGATAAATTGGTTTATGAATTTAATTGTTAATTGAATTTCAATATGAATTGTGATTTTCATATTGAAATTATTAAAGGAATAGATGAGTGATGAAGACCCTAGTCCCTTGATGTGATTTGCTTGTTTAATCTTGAATTTTCTCCTTAGATGTGAATGACCATGTGAGATGAATAGAGGATATTCCATGTGATAGGTTGATTAAGCATGGGATGATATATTAAATGAAATGCCTATGTGATTAAATTAAGGGTAAGCCTTTAAAGCTTAGACCAATGACTTAATCCACCTTTTGAGGTGAGTTGCAAATGAGATGTTCTTGGTATTGACATTGACATGTTAAATGATATGGTTATATGGAATTGACCAATTTTATTGAATTTGTTAAGTGATTATTATCCATGGGTGACACATAGATTCATATGAGAATGCCATGGGTAGACTCATTTGGCTATTGAATTTTATACCTGAGTAATAAACAGTCTTCCGAGGACAGACTCGTAGGGACTTTGACTATTATATATCGAGTGAAACTTGGATTATTTATGGATTTCCAAGGATATACTCAAACGGAATTGAACATATATTCCATGGGTGACACTTAGGATCACTTAGTGCACTGTCAAGGATAGACTCAAATAGAAATCACATTCTACCACACCTAGAGCGATACCTAGGTTCTTTAGAGGTTCACCAAGGACGGGATCATAAGGTGATTGTTTATATTAAATATGGAGTGATACATGAATTACAAATTAGGAATATCATGGATGGTATCAGGTTCTAAATGTATTAATGAATTAAGTGAATTATGATGTGTCTTCCAAGCCAAAGCACAAGCTTGGATTCAATCTTGACTTATAAATTTTAGATGGCCTTCTTAGGCATATGTTGTTCTTATGATTATATGGGGGATGTCAGGCTTATGTTGGGTCTCGAGTCTTTTAAATTAAATGGAATTTAATTTATTAGATGAATTTGATTAAATAAATTGAGCATTCAATGAGAACCTAGACATCTAGGATGTTTACTTTTTATTACTTCATTTACTTGTTATATATCTATCTTACATGTTGTTCAGGTACCTTGGGTGCCTGAACAGATTATATGGAAGTAGGTATTGATAAGGGAAAGCACCCTAATACAGGTTCTTGATTTCTAATTTGAGTAGGGGACCATGGGACCGAGATGAGTATCGTGATGCTTTCTGAGATGATTTTTCCCTTTTGTAATTTGGTTATATGGATTGTGTACATATATTGTATACAGTTTTGGCTGCTTTATTAGAAACATATTATATATAACATAATTTTTTATATCATATGACTTATGTATTTGTTTATATATAAGTCTTCCATTGTTTACATCTTGTCTGTATATTACACTACTTCCACTACTTGTATATTATTTATTTCACTGTGTTACACTCTGGTATTGAGGGTGTAGTATCCCAATAGAATCATCTAGGCCATCACTACTGGTCAGTAGCCTCTAGTATTTGCGGAGATGTGCTTTAGGCCATGTGTTCAACTGGGCTTGGGGCATTGTTGAGTGGAATCTAAGTTCGAGACATTATAGGGGTGATCTATAAATATAAGCAAAATCATGGTATGAGGTCAGTCATTGAACATAATAAGCATATGGGTTTATTTGAATGAAAATAGATTGTGGTATATATATAAATATTAACTATCAAATTATATTTCAAAATAATTTAGTTATTTTATTAATTTTTTTACAGTGTTCGAAGAAAGATAACGACAATAATTGTGGATATTATATTTTAAAATTTATGAAAGATATCACATATAATAAAAATACTAGAATCCATAAATAGTTAATTTATGAACGTAATTAAAATTCATTAAAAATATTTCTTAATCATTTATTCGTCTATATTTTCTCATAACTACCAATATTTCTAACAATCAACATACTCAAAAGAAGAAGTAAATTTGTTTAGATATAAGAGCGCAGAGTACATGGTTCTATAATTTTTTTTTAGAATCATATTTATGTGATTTCCTATAATATTTGTGATATAGTACAGGCTATGACCTTATAAATATGTTTGGTATTTGAAACATTAGTATCAAAATTCTTATATATTATTTTTGATTTATTTCTCAAGGAGAATTATAATGGAGGAAATCAATTTGTTTAGAAACGAATTGGCAAAATACAAGGTTTTAGAATGTATAAACACATCATGAAGAGGTAAATTCCTACTAATTATTTAGTTAATTTTCTCATCATTTTATCTAATTTTTTTAGTTAATTTTGTTATCAATTTTATATGATACTTATTTTGTTAAATTTACACATTAGTTCAAAAAATAGGTCACATGATCAAAACCAAGAAAAATTTTCAAAATGTTTTGATACTTTAGGAGAGGGATCTATAAGTCGTTTTTATGTGTAGGAATTGACCAAAAATAAATCCAACACATGATGTGGTTATTATGACTCAAAGTGTGTGTTTTCAATACAATATTCTCATTTTAGTTTGAAATGCATATTACAAATCCAAAACTGAGAAAACAAGTTCATATTATTTTCAAACTTTAGGAAAATAGTTGATATTTCATTTTTGATGTGTATGAACTGACCGAATGTCAATCTAACACCTGATGTGGTCAGTGTGACTCCAATTCCATGTTTTCAATATAAATGTGTCATTTTAGTTTAAAATGCACGTCACATAGAAAAAATCAAAAAAATGAGATCTTATTTTTTTTTAAATATGAAAAAAATCATAATTAATTTTTCATTTGTAGGAATCGATCGCATGTCAATCTAACACCTGATATGGTCTGTATGACTCGAATTATGTGTTTTTAATACCAAAGTGTCATTTTAGTTTAAAACGTGCATCAAATAGTCAAAACCAAGAAAATGAGCTCGGATTGTCTTCAAACTTTAGGAAAATGATAGATATTTCATTTTTTATGTATAATAATCGAATTCACATTAATACAACAACTGGTGCAGTCGACATGAATTGAAGTTTTTGCTTTCAATAGAAAAGTGTCATTTTAGTTTAAAAGGTGTTTCACGTCACCAAAACAAAGAAAACGATCTTATATTTTTTTTCAAAATTTAGGGAAATGATTTATAACTAATTTTTGACATTTATTAATTGAACTCACATTTATCCAATGCACGATGTGGTCAATATGACTTGAAATGTGTGTTTTCAATACAAAAGTGTCCTTTTAGTTTAAAACACACATTAAATTTCCAAAATCAATAAAATGAGCTCGATTTTTTTTTCAAACTTTAGGAAAAATATTCATAATTAGTTTGTGATTTGTAGTAATTGACCACACATAAATCTGACACATGATGTGATCGGTTTGACTCAAAGTGCATGTTTTCAATATAAAGGTGTCATTTTAGTTTAAAACATACATCAAATAGCCAAAACTGAGAAAAAGAGCTTGTATTGTTTTCAATTTTTTTAAAAACAATTGATAATCCATTTTTAACATGTAAGAATTGACCACACATCAATCTAATACCCGATGTGGGTGGTATGACTCAAAGTTTGTGTTTTCGATATAAAAGTGTCATTTTAGTTTAAAATGCATGTCACGTCTCCAAAATTGAGAAAATGGTCTCAGACTGTTTTCAAAATTTAATAAAACAATCCATAATTTATTTTCCATGTTTTGGAATTGACTTCATGCCAATATAACACATGATGTGGTCGGTATGACTTGAAGTACCTATTTTCAATATAAAAGTGTCATTTTAGTTTAAAACGCATGTCACATTGCCAAAACCAAGAAAACTAGCTCAGATTGTTTTCAAACTTTAGAAAAATTATCCGTAATTCATTTTTCACATGTATAAATTAATCTTGTGATAATATGACATACGGTATGGTCATTATGACTCGAAGTACGTGTTTTTAATATAAAAGTGTCATTTTAGTTTAAAATGCATCACATAGACAAAGTTGATCAAATGAGCTCGTATTGTTTTCAAACTTTAGGAAAATGATTCATAATTTATTTTTGACATTTAGGAATCGACCACACATAAATCTAACACACATTGTGGTCGGGATGAATCGAAGTATGTTTTTTGAATACAAAAGTGTTATTTTAGTTTAAAATGTGCATCAAATAGACAAAACTAAGAAAATGAGCTCAGGTTTTTTTTCAAACTTTAGGAAAATGACCAATAATTCATTTTTGATGTGTAGGAACTGACCACATATTAATTTGACACCTGATGTGGTTGGTATGACTCAAAGTGGGTGTTTTCAATACAAAAGTACCATTTTAGTTTAAAACGCATGTCACGTCACCAAAACTGATAAAATAAACTCGGATTATTTTCAAACTTTATGAAAATGATCGATAATTCATTTATGATATGTAGGAATCAACTACACATCAATATGACACTCAATGTGGTTGGTATGACTCGAAGTGAGTGTTTTCAATATAAAAGTGACATTTTAGTTTAAAACGCATGTTGCATCACCAAAACCAAGAAAATAATATCTGATTATTTTTAAAATTTAGTAAAATGATCCATAATTCATTTTTCACATGTAGGAATTGATTGCATGCCATTCCAACACACTATGTAGTCGGTATAACTCGAAGTATGTGACTTCAATATAAAAGTTTCATTTTAGTTTAAAATTTTTTAGATAGCCAAAACCGAGCCAAAAAGATTGGATTGTTTTCAAACATTAAGACAATGATCCATAATTTATTTGTGACATGTTGGAATCGGCCACACATTAATACAACACCCGATGTTGACTCGAAGTGTGTGATTTCAATAGAAGTGTCATTTTAGTTTAAAACATGTATCAAATAGCCAAAACCAAGAAAACAAGCTCAGGTTATTTTAAAACTTTAGGAAAATGATAATGATTCATTTTTGACACATAGGAATTGACCGCACATCACTCTGACACCCGATGTGGTCGGTATGACTCGAAGTGTGTGTTTTCAATAGAAAAGTGTCAATTTAGTTTAAAACACATGTCACATCACCAATACCAAGAAAAAGAGCTTGGATTATTTTCTAACTTTAGGAAAATATCCATAATTAATTTCTAATGGGTAGGAAGTGACCGCACATCAATCGGACACTTGATGTGGTCGATATGACTCCAAATGTGTGTTTTCAATACAAAAGTGTCATTTAGTTTAAAACACACATCAAAGATCCAAACCAAAGAAAACAAAATCGTATTATTTTCAAAATTTAGTAAAATGATGTATAATTAATTTGTGATGTGTAAGAATCGACCGTACATAAATCTGACACATGATGTGACCGATATGACTCGAAGTGTATGTTTTCAATAAAAAAGGCGTCATTTTAGTTTAAAACACGCATCAAATATCAAAAACCAAGAAAACTAGCTTGAATTATTTTGAAACTTTTGGAAAATGATCGACATTTATGACGTGTAAGAATTTATCGCAGGTCAATCAGACACTTGGTGTGGTTAGTATGACTCAGAGTGCATGTTTTCAATATAAAGGCATCATTTTAGTTTAAAACACGCATCAAATAGCCAAAACCAAGAAAATGAGCTTGAATTATTTTGAAACTTATAGAAAATGATCTATAATACATTTATGACGTGTAAGAATTGACCGCAGGTCAATCAGACAACTGATGTGGTCGGTATGACTCGGAGTGCATGTTTTCAATATAAAAGTGTTATTTTAGTTTAAAATGTGTGTCACGTCACCAAAACCAAGAAAACATGCTTAGTTTGTTTTTAAACTTGTAGAAAATTATCTATAATTCATTTTTAATATGTAGGAATTGACTGGACACCAATTTGACACACGATGTGGTCAGTATGACTCGAAGTGCGTGTTTTGAATATAAAAGTTCCATTTTAGATTAAAACAAGTTTTACATTTCCAAAACCGAGTAAACATACTTGAATTATTTTCAAACTTTAGAAAAATGATCTATAATTTATTTTTCATGTGTAGGAATTGACCGCACACCAAATTCGACACATGACATAGTCAGTACACTACTGGAAATGCAGGTTTTCCCAACGCTTCTTTACCAACGGTTTGCTTAAACCATTAGTAAAGAAGCTTTTTTCCAACGGTTTTAGGACAACATTGGGGAAGGGGTGTCCAAGGCACCCTTTCCCAATGGTTCAGTAGAACTGTTGGGAAATTTTTACCCCAAATACAGAATTGGTCGCTGCTCTCCCCCATTCGCGACAGAACCCTAAATCTCTGCAGGCCTCGGCTCCTCTCGTGACTTCCCCCATCCGAACCAGTGAAAATCCATCCGAATCATCTCAAATAAGGTATTCTCTTCTTCGTAAACATAAAATATTTAATTGGTACCTAGTTTTTATTGTTATTCATCTCAGATTTTAGTTTTAAGTTTTGATTTTGATGTGTGTATCATTTTTTTGTGTTTTGATTTAATCTAGACTTTATCCATTCCAATCCATTTAATTAATTAAATATTTAACCCTCCATAGAAGAAGAAGCATCTCAAATTCATTGCGGTTGGATTCTAGATTTTCTAAGTATGTGTTTTTATGATTTTTTTCATCTTGTATTTAATTGTTACTTGGAAATTTATTTGTATGTGTTTATTAATTTTTAGCAAAGTATTTATGAATGTTTTCCTTAAAATTCCTTGAGGAAAGTGTTTTATTAAAATGAATTTTTTTTAATAAGTATTTTATAATGTAATTTGTTATAGTACACTATGTGACTATGTTTGGTATTTAGTAACACATGAGATAACTGGTGTGTGAGAATGTGTTGTGAAAGAGATTCCATGGTTGGTTCAAGATTATATTTACGTTTTGAGCCTACTAATGAGTTTTTTTAAAGATATTTTGAGATATTTACCTTATGTTTATTGGTGAAAACTGGGAGCTGTAGAGGTGGTTCATGATTAAGACATATAATTACTACTAAACATGTGGGTAAACCATGCATAGTAGTGAATTCTTGAAATGTTTGATGTTTTTAGTCTTTTTTTTATTTGGATTTTCTTTTGATTCTGATGTTTCTTATTGATACCTATGATGGGAATTTATTTTAGTTTCTAAATCAGCTTAGACTCCCCCCACCATGCACAGTGTATGCAACCTCTACCCTTATTTAATCATTCTGTTTACACAGCCTATGAAACCTCTACCCTCATTTAATCAGTGAACTCAAGTCATTAATTCAAGCCTTCATTCTCACTACCATGTAAGAAATTGAATGGTGTAAACCCATCCTCACATGATTTCTTACCTTAGATAGTGTCCAACATATAGAATACGAGCTTTTAAATTCATCAGTTAACCAGGATCATATATTCCATTTCCCCCAAGATGATTGTACTAATATAACTTTAGGGTCAACTAAATATGGTTCTCATTGTACGTTGTATATTATGTGTCCTTCTTGCCCAATACTCACTTTTATGAGGGTGGGGTGCTTTTCACTACCCATGCTGGCATGTGTAGACATCCATAAAAATGTTAGATAAGTCACAAGTTTAATTTAGTAATGTTGTTATCATTGACATACTTTATTATTAATCTCAAATTTAAAAATAAATGTTTTTGTATATACTTAATGAAATTAAATCTTTTTACAAGCCATGAACAACCTATTAGTGTAGAATCCTAAAATTTATTCACCCATGGGGTGCGCTTGACTTGGGGAAGTAATTGGGTAATTAAAGGTATGGTTATAGAGGTGCCAATAATGAGTTATTGAACATGAGTGAATGATTTGGGATGCCTCTAACACATAATGGGACCTGAGTCATGTGCCTCTTATAGACCTAATAAAAATGAATATAAATAAATTTTAATTTAATTTATGAGTAATTGTTATTTACATTATTTTAATAGTTCACTACGTCGACTAGAAACTTCTTCCTTTATCGTTTACTTAAATGTATTATCTATTAAAGTTCAATCATATTGAATTGTTTATGACAAAATGACTTATATAAATTCTTTTTACAGAATGGAAAGAAGTTGGATGTATGAAATCGATCAGATCTCAAGCGATTTTCAAAAAAAATTGGAGAGCTTTATAGATTTTTCATTTCACAATGCTTCAGATAGTGTTCGAATACACTGTCAATGTTCCAATTGTGTTGGTAGACCTTGGTTGAGCCATTAAGAAGTCAGCTACCACATAACCAAAATTTTTTTTCAAGAAAAATACTTTGTGTGGTATCACAATGGGGAGAAAATGAAATCTCAAATTGGTGATGATCAAAATAAAAGGACTGGAATGGAAATTTTGTTAGATGATCGGTTTCCATTTATTCATCATCATGAAAAAGAAAGGATTTCGACTCAAGAAGACTTCGATATGAGGACAACTGATGCATCTAGTGAAAATGATGATATTGATAGGGTGAAAAAATTGAATGATGCTGCCACGACTCCAGTATATCGACAATAAGATAAAATGAAAAAGCTGGAATTTTTAATCTGATTGTTTCATGGAAAAACTATGTATGGGATTTCTAATATAGCAATCGATTACATTCTTACCCTCTTGAAGTATTTACTTAAATATGATGTAGATATTCCATCAAACCACTATATGGAATGGAAGTTAGTTGAGGAACTTAGATTTTCAAGAAACAAAATTCATACTTGCCCGAAATATTGTAGTTTATTCTGGGAGGAAACCGCTGAACGAAATGATTGTATAAAATGTGGCACATCCCGCTGGAAGTCAAAATCTGATGGAACACCATCCCACATTCCACAGAAAGTAATGTGGCACTTTCCATTGATCCCCAGACTCCAGAATATTTTAATGTCTGATGACGTATCAATAAAAATGAGATGGAATGATACCGAGAGAAAGAAGACTAATGATGAGTTGGTTCATTCTACAAATAGATTTGCATGGTAGAGATTTGATGCTCGACATCCTGATTTTGCAGCTGACGTGCATAATGTGTGGCTGGTTCTTTCATGCGACAGTTTTAATCTGTTTGGGCATATGCTTACTTCGCACAGCACATGGCCAGTTTTTATACACATTTATAATCTTCCCCCATGGTTGTGTATGAAAAAACCTTTCACTTTCATGAGTATAATCATATCTGGTCCTTCTGATCCTGGCATTGATATTGATGTATACATTCAACCTTTAATAAAAGTGTTGAAACTTCTTTGGGATGTGGGTGTGCGCACATACGATGCATGTTTGAAAGACATATTTCAGATGCATGTTGCGCTTATGTGTATGATAAATGATTTTCCGGCTTATACAATGATGTCTGGATGGAGCACGAAGGGAAAACTGTCATGCCTAGTTTGTATGAAGAATACATGATCTAGAAGACTAAAACATCGCTGTAGTTTTAGTTTTATGGGACATCGGCGATTCTTGCCAAATAATCATCCTTATAGAATGAATCTTCAAAGATTTGATAATACCATAGAGATTGATGATCCACCTCAGTGTATGTCTGGAACTGATGTGATTAATGAATTGAAAGATTTCAGATTTTCATTCGGGAAGGGTTAAATGAAATCTGGAAAGAGAAAGAATGTTTCCACTGAAACCTGTTACAATTGGAGGAAGAGGAGTATCTTTTTTGATTTACCTTATTGGTCAACCAATTTGTTACGTCATTTCTTAGACGTAATGCATATTGAAAAGAATATATGCGAAATTTTGCTTTCAGTTCTTCTAAATGTCAAGGGGAAGACAAAAGATGATTTACGATCTCGGCGTGACTTGGTGGATTGGGGAATCAGACCAGAATTGCATCATGTGCGTATCAGTGAAAATAAATGGTAACTTCCATGTGCTTCTTATGTGATGACACCTACAGAAAAAACAATTTCTAGAAGTATTAGAGACTATTAGAGTTCCTGATGGCTATTCAAGCAACATATCTAAACGGATCAATAGAAGAGAGTTGAAGCTAAAATCTTTGAAGACTCGTGATTATCACGTTCTACTGCATGAGTTGCTTCCAATAGCAATCACTCATATTTTGTCCAATAATGTAAGGGTTACTATTATTCAGTTGTGCCATTTTTTTAGAGATCTTTGTGCTAAGAAGTTGTCCAGGTCTTTCTTGCAAAAAATGTTGATAGATGCCCCATTAATTTTGTGTGAGTTGGATAAAATATTTCCTCCATCATTTTTCACATGCATGCTGCATCTGACTGTCCATATTCCCATTGAAATACTTCTTAGAGGACCTGTTTCATTTCGTTGGACGTATCCAACTGAAAGAAATATGTACACATTAAAGTCTTATGTCCGAAACGGGAATCATCCTGAAGGTTCTATCGTGAACGGTTACTTGGCTCAAGAATGTATGGATTTCTGCTCAATGTATTTTTGTGATCTTACTACAAGAATAAATAGACCAATGAGAAATGAAGAAGAATAGTATGAGAAAATTTAATCCAATTTTCCATCACTTTTTCAAACAGGAGGAATTCCTGGATCATATACATTGAAGACATTAAGCCATGAAGAGCGGGAGATGGAACATCACATAGTTTTGTTCAACTGTGATTTGTTCGATGACTATATCAGGTAACTAAATTGAATATTTATATCTTACATATATATTTGTTAAACTATTCATATTTTTTATCTACAGGGATCATAAAACAATGATAAATAGGAAGCGTCGTTCTTTATCTTTGAGAAGGAGAGAGACTTTGCATAGCAAAGAGTTTTCTGCTTGGTTAAAATTGAAGGTAAAAATATTATTGTTTAAAATAATTATATCAATATTTAATTAAGTTTAATATTAATTTATATTGCAGGTATTGAGTTTGTCTGCTAACTCTATCTCTGGGGAAATAAGAGCATTGGTTTTTTGTACTAATACCATGTTTCATGACTGTAAATCAATTGGTATCAATGGGTACAAATTTATTGTCATTGAACGAGCAAAGAACATGAGAACACAACATGATGGTGTTATGATTACTGGCACAACAGATTGTTATGCTAGTGCATCAGATAGTAGACTGCGATTTGAAAATGTGGGTTATTATGGAGTCGTTGAGAAAATAATAATATTGGATTATTACTCTCATGGACGATTCATAATGATGAAATTCCATTGGTTTTATTCGATTAAGAGACATGGAACATTTATTGATTATTGTGGATTTTGTGTAATTAATATGACTCTCACTCTTGCTACCGAAGAACCATATGTGTTGGCATCAATGGCTAAACAAGTTTTTTATGTCAAAGACCAACTTTGACCTGAATTTGGTGTCAAAGTTGAAGTAATTCCAAGACATATTTTTGATTATGGTGATGATGGAATTGACATTGTCCTTAGTGCCATTGGAACCAATCCATTTATTTCTTTTGATGACTCCAATATCTCAATTGTCAGAGTTGATTGTGAACCTAAAGTTGTGGTTGAAAATATATAGAATCATTCATCCATGTTCTCAATTCTTTTGGTTTACCTAGAGTTGGGTTGTTAAGGTTGGTAATATTCAAATTGATTTAGTATTGATCACAAATATGTTTTAGATGACTTGACCATTATGTGAATTTTAAATGTTTATTGGTTGCAGTTTTATTTGAATTGAATTTTCTAATTTGGAATTGAACTGTATTCAAACCTAGTCAAACAATATTTTTAATTTGGTGAACATTACAACTTGTATGATTTATTAAATCCATTCAAGCTCTTATAAAATAATTGATAGATAAATTACCAATGAATCCCCCTATTCCCTCACATATTTAGTTTTTTGGGTTACACATTAGTTTCCTTTTTCTAATTAATTACATATTTGTTTTCAAAAGCAGGAAATGCATCCAATTGAAGAGATATGAAGGAAAAAAATGATGGCGAGCAATCGTCGAATGGCGGAGATGGGCGTTCCACCATTAGTTCCTACAGTGAGTACTTTATTTTAAGTATATATATTTAAATAATATATAATGTCATGTGAATAATTTTTTTGTAAACATTTTTGTAGGATCCACCTATACGTCGACATTTATTTGACGAGGAGCCTAGTACTGGTCCTAGTACTCAGGCTGGTGGTACGAGGAGGGTCTGTACCAGAGGTGGACGAGCAGTTTCGCAAACCTGACTAGACCATGCCCCTCCCACTAACATGTCATCCTTCCCACATTCTCATCCTGGTGTGTCATTAGGGACACATGGGATATTTAGGCCTCCCAAGTTTTTGCCACCTTTTGAATCTTCTGGCCCATCATTTTTATATCCCATGATGATTCCCACTCCTCAGTCAGAATCCGGTCATACAGTTGTCCCATCTTCATTTCCTTATACTTCTATCTCTCCGAGCTTCTATATTCCATCATCTTTGACTCCTGTTCCACCACAGGGTGTTCCATCAGTTTCTGTGGATCCAGCGGCGCTCAACGATCAGACTGGCACAGGTATATTTATAGAACCCTAACAAATTTTTATAGCAATATTTATTTTCATTATAACATGTTTTGATAAAATATTTGTTTTTCTTTCATGATAGATACATATACTGATAGGAGGTGGGGGCGGGGGAGTACATGCATGCGTTCGGTGTGGAACCGCCGCACATAGGTTATAGTGAATTACAATGAAGACAACCAAATGGTTGAGAAAACGGGGCAGCAATGTCAGAGTTTTTTGGCGACGCTTGCCAAATACTCCGACATCATTCCCGTCAGCCCACTATCATGGAGACATTTTCCACATGAAATCAAGGATAGAGCTTGGGCAGAGATATGGGTAAAAAAATCTGTTGTATTTAATTCCATGAATAATTTTTTTATTTATATGAATTAATATTTTGATGTCAGCTTTGATTTAATTTTCCTGATGGTGAGGGTGCACGACTGGAACGTCTAAAGGATTTAGGCGAGCTTTGGAGAGCCTACAAGCATGAGTTGTATATTGGCTGGCGTGCTAGAGTTGGCACTGAGTTAGAGGATGTACCGGTCGTGGATGATTGTCCTATAGAGTAGTATCTTCAGATGATTACTCATTGGATGACTACCCAGTTTAAGGTATGAATTACATTTGAGGTATTTAAATAATAACTTTCATGTTTTTCGTTAATATTATCCTTTGAATTATCGAATTTTATTTAGGAATCATCAAGAAAAAATAAAAAAACATTGATGCAAAAAAATACCTCCACACACTAGGATGTACTACGATGCCAGATCATGAGAGGAAGCAGGTATGACAATTTTTTATAAGTTTTCTTTACGACTTACACTTTCTTTTGTTTCTTAAATTATTTAATCATTTGTTAAATTTTTCATATAACTTTATTTTTCAATGTCATTGTAGAAGAAAATACAGAATATTGAAGGACGTGTGCCTTGAGAAAAATAGTTTTGCTCGAGTAGACGGAAAAAGGATGAAAGTGTCGTCAACGAAGCGACTCAGCAGCAGATTGTAAGTTTTAATCTATTAATTTTATATTTTAATATCTATTTTGTAACTTAATAATATATTTATATTTGTAACAATCTTCTTTAGAGGCCCTCGATACCCAAGAACCAGACAATTTTGGACCCACTGATCACTTACATTAGGTGTTGGGAGAGGAGCATCCTGGCAGAGTACACTGCCGACCTAGGATAGCCCTGATGAGGTATTGTCCCTCCTCAGGTACGAGTTGTAGTGCCACCGAGCTACAGCAAGTTAGGGCACATGCAGAATAGGATGAGAAAAGGACCACAGAGACGGCAGAACAGTCTGCTAGGGCAAACAGTGCATTTATGAAATTTATTGAAGTTCTACGTCCAACACTTCCACCAGAGGCCAGCCCAGATTTTGATGAATATATTTCATCGATACATTCTATATATGGTGCACCAGGTGGCATTTCTAGTGGTGGTAAAGACAATTTCCAGCCTGACGATGATGATGGCGAGGAGTCTGATGTGGAAGAGGAGGGAGAGGAGGAGGGTGAGGCGGATGGCGAGGGTGAGGAGGAGGGAGAGGGTGAGGAGGAGGGCATTGAGGAGGGCTAGGATGATGATGGGGATGAGGACGAGGGTAATGATGATGGTGATGATGGTGATGGTGATGTGGGACAAATTGATCCGTTACATTTTTGACTAATATTACTGAGATTTGAAGTTTAATCTATTCTAGTTGTTGGTTTTATCTAGACCCGTAGTATAGTATTGGAGTTGAGTTATATTTATATATTGTCTTTTTTCATAGATTTTGTTGTCTTTTAGTGGTTGTGGTGTATCTTGAGCATGTTTATAGAGTTTTTTGTGTTTGGTAACTCCCTGGATAGCCCCCCTCCTTCCTGGACCCTGGACAACCCCCCACCATCCTCCTTAGACCCCGGACAGCCCCCCAGACAACCCCCACACCATCCTCCTTGGTCCCCGGACAGCCCCCCAAACACCCCCCATACAGCCCCCCGCACAGCCCTCCCACCCTCCTCCTTAGTCCCCGGACACCCCCCCACCCTCCTCCCTGGACCCCCAGACAGACCCCCCACCCTCCTTGATTTCACATGCTTTTTTTATTTCTCTAATCATGCAATGTTATTTAGGATTATTCCATTTCTGTATGTCTTAATTTATATGAATGTCTTGGTAATCTTATTAACTGAAAACAACAACTAGCATATGGAAAACCGCCTCAATATGAGGACCGGTGTGGCCGACACCACTCAAAGTGTCTCAGGTTAATTTGAAATGGACAACATTTTAAGTGAAAACCAAAACTAGAATACGGAAAACTGACCAAACTAATTATGATTGTGTTGATACTTTATCACAATGATCCATGGGTCATATGTGACGTGTACGATTCAACCCCACCTCAATCTGAGGCATGGTGTGGCTGGGACCACTCTAAGTGTCTCTCTTTTGTTTAAAATGGACAACATTTTAAGTACATACGGAAAACTGACCAAACGGATTCTGATTGTGTTGATACTTTATCATAACGATCCATAGGTCATATGTGACATGTACGAATCAACCCCGCCTAAATCTGAGATGCGGTGTGGCCAGCACCACTCAAAGTGTATGTCTTTTGTTTCAAAAGGACATCATTTTAAGTGAAAACATCAACTGACATACGGAAAACTGACCAAACGCATTCGGATTGTGTTGATACTTTAGGAAAAAGACCCATGTGTCATTTGAGACGTGTACGAGTCAACCCCGTCTAAATCTGAGATGCGGTGTGGCCAGTACCACTGTAACTGTGCCTCTTTTGTTTAAAATGGACAGGATTATGAGTGAAAAGAACAACTGGCATACGAAAAACTGAACAAACGCATTCAGAATCTGTTGAAACTTTAGGACAATGATCCATGGGTCATATGTTATGTGTATGAGTCAACCGCTCCTCAATCCAAGTCACGGTGTGGCCGAGACCACCCAAATTATCTCTCTTATGTTTAAAATGGACAACATTTTTAAGTACAAACGGAAAACCAACCAAACGGATTTTGATTGTGTTGATATTTTAGCACAATGTTCCATGGGTCATTTGTGACTTGTACAAGTCAACCCCGCCTCAATCCGAGGCGCAGTGTGGCCGACACCATTCAAAGTGTCTCTCTTTTATTTAAAAAGCACTTCATTTTAAGTGAAAACAACAACTGACATACAGAAAACTGACCAAACGATTTAGGAATATGTTGATACTTTAGGAAAACGATCCATGGGTCATTTGTGACGTGTACGAGTTAACCTCGCTTCAATCCAAGGCACGGTGTGGCCGGTATCACTCCAGGTGTATGTATTTTGTTTAAAATGGATATCATTTCTAGTAAAAACATATGGTATACGAAAAACTGATCAAATTATGAATTGAATTATGGATTCCACATAAAATTTTCATCTAAATTTTAAATTGAATTCTAAATGAATTATGTATGTTTATAATTACGTTATGAATTCTGATTTAATTCTGGATGTGTATAGTTCCTGGATGCATTATATGTTATATGTGTATAAATTTTTCTCTATATGTATGTGTTAGTTGGTTATTACAGGTACAATAATTGTATATGTATGTGTTAGTTTATTGCAGGTACAATAATTGGAAATGATTAAAAATGAGAGGGAATGGATTGGGTGCTGTGCAAATTGCACAAAAATGAGAGCGTAGCTACTGTGCAAATTGCAGGCTGCTGTACAATTTGCACATCATATGTTATGACAATGGTTTGAAACCGTTGGCATAACCTCTTTGAGTATTATTTTTACCAACGGTTCTATGAACTGTTGGTCCAACGGTTTAAAAACCATTGGGGAAGAAGCCCTCTGCTTAGTTTTCCCAACGGTTTGGCACAACTGTTGGGATAGGTTAATTTTTTCTAACCTATCCCAACGGTTCACCGTAAACTGTTGGGAAAAGCTTTCCCAACGGCTTACTTCCCTATGGTTTGTAGAACCATTGGTATAATATATACCAATGGTTCTGCAGCCTTTCCCAATGGTTCAGAACCATTGGGAAATCCTGCATTTCCAGTAGTGGTATGACTCGAAGTACATATTTTCAATATAAAAGTGTTGTTTTAGTTTAAAACACATTACGTAGCCAAAACCGAGCAAACGAGCTCAGATTATTTTCAAGCATTAGGAAAATGATCTATAATTCATTTGTGACATTTAGGAATCGACCACATGTTAATCTAACACCTAATGTGATCGATATGACTCAAAGTGCGTGTTTTTAATATAAAAGTGTCATTTTAGTTTAAAGCATGCATTAAATAGGCAAAACCAGGAAAATGAGTTTGAATTGTTTTCAAAATTTAGGAAAAGGATTGATAATTCATTTGTGACACTTAGGAATTGATCACACATCAATCTGACACCCGATTTGGTCAGTATGAATCGAAGTGCATGTTTTCAATACAAAAGTGTCATTTTAGTTTAAAACATGCATCACATAGGAAAAAATAAGCATAACAAGGTCAGGTTATTTTTTCATCATTTTATCTGCTATTACTTAATTAATTTCCTAATAATTTGTATCTTATACTTATTTAGTTAATATTTATAGAGATAATGCTTGAATAAGCACAAGAAATGGAGTGACAGTTGAAGGCTTGTTCTCAAAATGAAAGTTCTCTTGAATTGGCTCACATTCACAGTGAGTTTTTTATCACCACAGATGTGAGCCAATTCAAGAGCACCTTCTTTTGAGAACAACAAGATATAGTGTGACATGCAAGAATCAATTTTAACTCAATCTGATACACGGTGTGTCTAGTATGACTCAAAGTATATTTTTCTAGTTTAAAATTGACATTGTGTTTAATTTATTTATTTATAGTATTACTAACATAAGAATAGTTTTTTATACAGGTGTATTCTTTTTCTCATGTTGGGGTAGTAGTTTTTTCAGCAACTAAGAGAATGATCGGGGGGTCTGGGGCTAAAGAGAAAGAATCATTGGTTTTTTTTAATGTCCGTGATAATTTGTACTTACTAATGTAATTGTACAAACCAATGTTTGAAATGTATGTAATATAGTTTATTTCTTATATTTGTGTTGTAAATTATATTTCAATTAAATTCTGTATTTTCTCATGTATTTGCACCCTGTTTTTGCTACTGTAGTGTGTCGTAATTTTAACAACACACTGCAGCAGTATGCCCTTATATCAGCACTATGAAAAAGCACAGATAAGGGGATCTTTCATGAGTGCTAAACTAGGGCCGATAAAGGACAACCTTTATTAGCATTATTTTGAGTGTTGATAAAGTATCCCTTTATCAGTGCTAAATAAAAAAGTGCCGATAAAGGGGATCATTTATCAGTGATTTTCTAGTGGTGATAAAGGTCTAGGGATTTTAATGGCGCTCTAATTGTTAGTGCTTTTTTGCGTTGACAAAGACCTATTATAGGGCTGTTAGAGCTATTATGTGGAGTAGTGATATTTTATATATATATATTGATGATTGAGGTTATGGGTCGACTAAGGTTATGAGTTAACTGAGGTTATGTTGAGTAAGGTTGTATATATATGACTATGGATGTATGATGGTTTATGTATGATGAGTTTATTGTTCATTTATGTTATAGTTTATTGTATGTCGGAGTTTTTATATTTATATTTTTTATTGATTTTATTTTAAATCATAAATATATATTTAGCAGCGGTTTATGATAACCGCCACTAAATATATTTTAATATTTTATTAAGCGACGATTATCATAAACCATTGTTAAACATAATCGCCGCTATTGTATGTAGTGGTGGTTAGGTTCATTTTCTCTATTTTGTTTTTTGGTTGAATTTAATAAAACTTCACTAAATGAAATAAAAACTGCCACTAAATGTTTCAAAAACAACACATACAAAAAATGATGCTAAAAAAGAAAAATTGTCACTAAATGATTGTCGACCATGAAATAAACGGCAGTTTTCATAACCGTTGCTAAACAATGTAGCGGCGATTTAAACCGTCACCAGTAGCAAAACAAATTGTCACTAATACCTCCTTTTTTTATAGTGTCCATTTATAGTATTGTGTTATGATCATTCAATACTATTGAATGACATATAGTTAAGATTTTTTGGGATTTTATGTATTCAATCCAATCTGCAAAATAAATATTTAATACAATTTGTATAGTATATTTAATCCAATTTGCAAAATATGTTGTTGGGGATTTTATTTATTTAATACAATTTTAAAAATATAAACTGTTCTCCATTTATTGCCTATTTCTGTATCATTTTATAGGAGTATATGTGTTATGATCATTCCAGGTGTTCTCCATTTATATCTATGTTGTGATCATTAAATGCTTTTAAAAATATTCTGCTGATTGAATTTTAATTTTATAATATGGTTGTCTATAGTTATGTGCATATATTTCAGCATTGATACTTATTTTAGATAACTTATTATGTATAATTCAATTTTTGTTTGTATGCAAATTCATTCACTACTGCAGATATAACCTTTAAAATCACACAAAAGGAGCATTTACAGTGCTAAAAAGTGTTGATAATCGAAGAGCTATTAAAAGGGGGTCCCTTTTATTATTGCTAAAAAATCACTGATAAATGTCAAAAATAAAAAAATAAAAATTCTGCAAATCAAAGGGTAGACCTAACCCCTTTTGACAGGGTTTGACCCCCCCTCCCCTTCAACAACGCCAAGAAGCCCCTCGCCACCCCTTTAACAGTGCTAGGAAGCCCCCATACTTTAATAGCACTAGACCCACCACTCACCTATACTATTTTCTTCTGTATTTTATGATATATCTATATATTTATATATATTTCATTACGTTTTTTATCCACACACACATATATGTATATATATTTAAGTACATATATAAAATGCGTTTTGTGTGTGTGTGTGTGTGTGTTTATAAATACATATATATACATGTGTGTGTGTGTGCGCGCGCGCGCATTTATAAATATAATTATATTTATTTACATATATTATAAATTAATATTTATATACATATATTAGAATATATAAATAAATATATATATGTTTGTCAATACACACACAAATATATATATATACATTATATGTATATTAATTGTATAGAATATACACACATTTGTATTTCAAATAATATGGATATTAGTTTTTATTTAGATAAGTCTTATATATTGAGATATATATTTTATATGTAGAAATATTTAATTATTTATTTATAAAATTAAATTTTTATTTGTGAATATATAAAAAATATGTATATATTGTAATATATTTGATTATAAATAACAACACACTGTGTAAAATGATAAAATTTCAAAGTTATAATATCAATATGAATGTAATTCTTGGGAATAAATTCATTCCCCACTGAAAAAGGGAAAAAAGACCCCCATAAACGAGACTGAAATTCCATCGAATGTTAAAAAAAATTGGGTATCCCGACTAAAACTCAGTTTTGATGGCCTTTCAGGCCTTTATGGGTGTGAAAAAAATGTGATCGAAGCTTTATGAAACACATCACTATCTCTCCACAGTGTAGGGTTCGTCGCAGGCTTTGATATGTGGTAGTGCCCAAACAGACACTCGGATTAAAAGTTATGGGTCGACTGAGGTTATGAGTTAATTGAGGTTATGTTGAGAAAGGTTGTGTATATATGACTATGGATGTATGATGGTTTATATATGATGAGTTTATTGTTCATTTATGTTTTGGTTTATTGTATGTCGGAGTTTTTATATTTATATTTTTTATTGAATATTTTAAAAAAAATCATAAAAATATATTTAGAGGCGGTTTACGATAACCGCCGCAAAATATATTTTAAGAATTTATTAAGCGACGGTTATCATAAACCATTGTTAAACATAATCGTCCCTATTGTATGTAGTGGTGGTTATGTTCATTTTCTCTATTTTGTTTTTTGGTTGAATTTAATAAAACATCACTAAATGAAATAAAAACCACCGCTAAATGTTTCAAAAACAACACATACAAAAACTGCTGCTAAAAAAGAAAAATTGTCACTAAATGATTGTCGACCGTGAAATAAACGGCAGTTTTCATAACCGTTGCTAAACGATGTAGCGGCGGTTTAAACCGTCACCAGTAGTAAAAAAAATTGTCTCTAATACCTCTGTTTTTTTAGCGTCCATTTATAGTATTGTGCTATGATCATTCAATACTATTGAATGACATATAGTTCAGATTTTTAGGGATTTTATGTATTCAATTCAATCTGCATAATATATATTTAATACAATTTGTATAGTATATTTAATTCAATTTGCAAAATATGTTGTCGGGGATTTTATTTATTTAATACAATCTGAAAAATATAAATTGTTCTCCATTTATTGCCTATTTCTGTGTCATTTTATAGGAGTATATGCGCTATGATCATTCAAGGTGTTCTCCATTTATATCTGTGTTATGATCATTAAATGCTTTTAAAAATATTCTACTGATTGGATTTTATTTTAATAATATAGTTGTCTATAGTTATGTGCATATATTTTAGCATTGATACTTATTTTAGATAACTTATTATGTATAATTCAATTTTTTTTTGTATGCAAATTCATTCATTACTGCAGATATGACCTATAAAAGCGCACAAAAGAAGCATTTACAGTGCTAAAAAAGTGTTGATAATTGAAGCACTATTAAAAGGGGATCTCTTTTATTAGTGCTAAAAAAGCACTGATAAATGTTAAAAAAAAAATCTGCAAATCAGAGGGTAGGCCTAACCCCTTTTAATAGGGTTTGACCCCCCTTTCAACAACGCCAGGAAGCCACCATACTTTAATTGCGCTAGACCCATTTCACCAGCCCACGCGTGCCCCTACCTTACCTAACCCCTTTTAATAGGGTTTGACCCCCCTTTCAACAATGCCAGGAAGCCCCCATACTTTAATAGCGCTAGACCCATTTCACCCGCCCATGCGTGCCCCTACCTTTGTTGTGTTTTGAACCCGAGACCTTCCCCTTATACCCCCGCACCTTTTCCATTCACCTATACTATTTTCTTATGTATTTTATGATATATCTATATATTTATATATATTTCATTACGTTTTTTATCCATATATATATATATATATATATATATATATATTTAAGTACATATATAAAATGTGTTGTGTGTGTGTGTGTGTGTTTAGAAATACAGATATATACTTATATGTGTGTGTGTGTGCATTTATAAATATAATTATATTTATTTACATATATTATATATTAATATTTATATACATATATTAGAATATATAGATAAATATATATATGTTTTTCAATACACACACAAATATATATATATATATATATATATACATTATATGTATATTAATTGTATAGGTAAATAAATATTCACACATTTGTATTTCAAATATAATGGATATTAGTTTTTATTTAGATAAGGCTTATATATTGAGATATAAATTTTATATGTAAAAATATTTAATTATTTATTTATAAAATTAAATTTTTATTTGTGAATATATAAAAAATATGTATATATTGTAATATATTTGATTATAAATAACAGCACACTGTGTAAAATGATAAAATTTCAAAGTTATAATATCAATATGAATGTAATTCTTGGGAATAAATTCATTCCCCACTGAAAAGGGGAAAAAAGGCCCCCATAAACGAGACTGAAATTCCATCGAATGTTAAAAAAAATTGGGTATCCCGACTAAAACTCGGTTTTGATGGCCTTTCAGGCCTTTATGGGGGTGAAAAAATGTGATCGGAGCTTTATGAACACATCACTATCTCTCCACAGTGTAGGGCTCGTTGCAGGCTTTGATTTGATATATGCTAGAGTCCAAACAGACACTCGGATTAAAAGTTATGGTTGTTTGAAATTTGAGTTACGTTTTTAACTTAAATTAAATCTTTTATTAATTTTTTTATTTTTTATCTACAAATTGTTATTAAATGATTATTACTTAATAATAATCAGTTAATTATTAATTAAAAATATTTTTTAAATTATTTTATAAGTCATTTTCACTAAATATCTTATATATCAAGTGTAAATGTTTATTTACCTTAACTGAAACCTATTTAAAAAATATATATATATTATATTTATAGTAATATAAATATATAAATATATAAATATATTATTTTTAAAGAATTTTTTTTTGAAATATATCATTTATCGGTACTAGTAAAAAAAGTGCCGATAAAACTCTATTTTATGAGCATTACTAAAAAACGGTGATAAAAGTGTTCCTTTTAACAGCGTTAAAAAAAGTGCTAATAAAGTGGTGTTTTTAACATTACTTTTTTTAGGGTTGTTAAAATCACCTTTTATCACCACTTTTTGTTAGCGCGGATAAATGTATCCTACTTATCATTGTTTTTTTAGTGGTGTTAAAGGGTGGCGCTGCGTAAAGGTGTTTCTGTGGTAGTGATTTCAATCTGAATTTTAGTGCATTTAAATGAAATATGCCATGAAACGATGCAATCGATTGATGGATACGAATCAAGCATATGAGACATTTGCAACTTTATCTCTTTTTGCTTGGTGAACTTTGTTTGACATTTTACTTAAGATATTATTTTTATTGACATTTAGGATATGAATTTGATCAACAAAGATTTGATATTGGTGAAGAATTCAACATTGAATTCACCAGACGGTTCAACTTCAGAGCATCGTAAAAATCACTTCAATGAACATCAATGGAAGATGAAAAAAAAAATTGAATAGACAGACCAAAAGTCACTTATTATGTGATTCGGTTTTGTTTATACCACATTTGACATATTTAATTTGATAGTAGTTGAGTTGATGCTATTTCACATGGTTTGGCTCAAGACTATCCTAGAGATCCAATTTATTGCGACAACAACAGATTACCTCACCCCAGCCCCCCATTTATTTGCCAAAGTATTTAATACCATGGGCTTCATAATGAAGTGTAGTCCCCACTTAAATTCCTGTCCATTTCTAATTAAAAAACGGTGTTCGCTAAGGAATATATGAAAAAAAAAGGACCGGTCAACGCGAACGGGTGGAGGAGGCAGGCAATACTTGTCGGAGCTCGGCCGGTGGAACTTTTGCTCGACTGTTGCTGTTTTTTTAATGATTTGTGTTCACACCACATGCCATCGGAAGCTCCTTGCGAAGGCGCCCAGCCCTTCTCCCGGTTATTTATACCCGCCTTCCGCTGGGGATCCCAAATAGGAAAACCTCTCCCAGGAAACCTTGCAATATTGCTTACACTGTGATCTTCTGCATATATTCAGTACCAGTTAAGGGAGTCGGTCTGGGCAAATTAGACGGACGGGTGGGTTGGTTTTGGGCGGGGAAGACATGGGAGAGTGGTTACGCTACACTTTCGGCGTTCTGGGTAATGCCTGCATGTCTTTCACCATTTCTGTTGCGTTATGTATATATGTTGGGGTGGCTAATTTTGGAAGGGCGGTGGCGTCTTGCAGGCAATGCGGCTTCCCTCTTGCTGTACCTCTCACCCATGTAAGCTTGAATGGGGGAAAGGGAGGATGGTGAGATTTTTGTTATTGTTATTTTGACAATTATGGTGATGGGGAATGCAGACTGACGTTCAAGATGGTGGTAAAGAAGAGGAGCACGGAGGGGTACTCATGCGTCCCCTATATCGTGGCGTTGCTGAACTGCGCGGGGGCCATGTGGTACACCTCGCCGGTGGTCAACGACGGGTGGAAGCATTTCCCGGTGTTCGCCATCAACGGCGTGGGTGCTCTGCTGGAGCTCGCCTACATCCTCATCTACCTCTGCTTCGCGCCCACCAAGCAGCACAAGGCAAGCTCTAGGCCCACACTACTAGCTTCATTGTTGTTCGCTCCTCTCATGTTTTGATGATCCAGGCTAAGGTGGTGGGGATGACTTTGCTGGTCGCGGCCATGTGTGGGGGCATCGCAGCGGCGTCCATTCTCGGCTTTCCCGACCCCCGCCGCCGCCAGGCCTTCGTTGGATACTTGGGGCTGGCCACCTCCGTCGCGCTCTTCACGGCTCCCTTTGTCGCCGTGGTGAGTCATTCCCTTATAATAATAATAATTATTATTATTACTAATATCTGTGTTTTGCAGAAGGGCGTGATTAAAACAAAGAGTGTGGAGTTTATGCCCTTCTACCTGTCGTTCTTCACCCTCATTTCGTGCTCCGCATGGCTGGCCTATGGATTGCTCTCCCGCGATTTCAATCTTTGGGTCTGTATTCTGTAACCATATAATGTAGGGTGGTGGATATTTTTTCTGAATATTCGGAACGGCAGGCCCCGAATGTGGTGGGTTGTCCCCTCGGCATCATCCAGCTAGGGTTGTACTGCAAGTACAGGAAAAAGACGGTGGGGACAGATTCGCTGGCACCCCACAAAGGAGAAGATCTCGAAAGCCATAATATGGGCTCCAAACAACTGGAGCTGGCGATTGAAGATTTAAAATGACTGTACAAAGTATGATTCCATTTCTTTATTTTGAATGGTTGGGATATATAAATATCTTCTAATGTGGCCTCATTTTACTTGCAGGATGGGGCGATAAGTGGAGGGCCGTCTTCTGTTTGTCATCAAGAAACAAAACAATGGGTTCCACGTAATTCTGAGGAGACTGTTGCGTGCCTGAAATAAATATATGTAGCATCATGAGCAGTGAAACTTGGTTTTGTGCTTGATGACTTGTAATGAAAAGCCAACAAACCAGTTCAACGATGAAATGATGAATTATGAGCATAACAATCTGAACCCACCATTAATAGTACTTTAGTCCATTGATTCCGATGAAAACAGAAATAAAAAAGAATAAATAGAGAGGCCTAAACAATGTTGTCGACATATTTGTCGGGTTGGGGACATGTATATGTTTTATTTTGCTATAGTTCATAAATACAAATTATATAATAACATGTCCATCCATCCATCCATCCATCCATCCAAGGTAAGACTCGCTCCCTTGGTCCGTAATGATATTCGAAGGTGTGGACGTCGTATTTCCAATGACGTGAGCTTTCCATATATACATCATACATCTATAGTCATATATAAAAATATCCTCAATCAGCATAGCCTCAGTCAACACATACCTCACTCAACTGATAACCATAGTCAACTCATATCTCAGTCATCAATATATACATATAAAATATATCCAACAAACCATGTCCAATATATGTCCACCCCACAACCTCCACTACATCGATCTGCCTCAACATCTCATCAACTAAAACCCACTACATCATCTCATCAACTATAAAAAAATAGAAAGCAGAAATTAAAACTAAATACAACAAATTAAAATTACAGTAGAGTCATTGATAAAATTTAAACATATCACAAAAACTAAAAACCATCACGACTGCCTTCTGAAATTTGCACATAAAATTTGTTATTTTATTAATTAAACAGAAGACATTTTAACATAAAACAAATAATATATCATGCAAACCACTTTGAAAACATAAACTTATCTATTTAAGATATGATTCAACACTTGAAACTGAAAATGGATCAATACATAATCTAATTCATTTTTAAATTGATGTGTGGTGTGCTTCAAATTTACTTAATAAACAAACTTTAAAAACTTTGATATGAAAAAATGTCCTATATTTTAAAAACTACTCAACAGTGGTTTTCTCGTGATTTCATGTCAATCTGAGATCATTAGCTATGGTTTTGACCCTTATACGAATGTTTTAGTGTTCTAAGACACTAAAAACGCATTTACGGACATCCAAGACAAAAAGTAACTTAGAAGGACACGCCATCTGTTCCTACATTTCAAAAATCAATCTACGGTCATTTTTCTGTGATTTTATGGAAATACGACATTGATTTCATTGTTTTGACCCACCGACAAATGTTTTTAAAGGCTTTGGTACCTTTAAAAAGTATTTATCAAGTCATCCTGACCACACCATACATCAGATTGACGTGTTGTCTACGCGTATATGTAAAAAATAACACAACAATGGTTTTTCCATGATTTCACGTCAATTTGAGGTCGTTTTATATGGTTTTGACTATTACATGCCGTTTTAGTGTTTTAAAACACTAAAAACATGTTTACAGCCATCTTGGGAAAACCTTAAATCAGAATGACACATCGTCAGTTCCTACATTTCAAGAATAAGTCTACACCCTTTTTTCTCTAATTTCATGAAAATCCAACATCGTTTTCCTGGTTTTGACCCGCCCAAAACATATTTGTAAAAGATTTTGTACCTTAAAAAAGTGTTTTCTGAGTCATTTCAACCACATTGCCCATCAGATTGATGTATTGTCTACACATAAATGTCAAAAATAACTCAATGGTGGTTGTCCCATGATTTTACATCAATTCGAGGTTGTTTTCTATGGTTTTGAACATTACACGCACACTTTAGTGTTTTAAAACACTAAAAATGCGTTTATGGCCATCCCGGGAAAACCATAACCCAGAATGACGTGTCGTCGGTGCCTACATTTAAAAAATGAATCTACGGTCATCTTCCCTTGATTTCATGGCAATCTAACATTTTTTTTCTAGGTTTTGACCCTTTGAAACATGTTTTTAAAGGCTTTGGTACCTTTAAAAAGTGTTTACCGAGTCATTCTGACTACACCACATGCCAGATTGATGTGTTTTCTATGCGTACACCTCAAAAAAATATAAGTGGTGGTTTTCCTGTGATTTTATGTCAATATGAGGCCATTTTATATGTATTCGACTGTTACATGCATGTTTTAGTGTTTTAAAACACTAAAAATGTGTTTACTGCCATCTCGGTAAAACTGTAACTCAGAATGATGTTTTGACAGTTCTTACATTTCAAAAATCAATCTACAGTCATTTTACTAAGATTTTAGAGAAACCCCACATTTTTCCTAGTTTGAACCTCCGACACCTGTTTTTAAAGGCTTCGATACCTTTAAAAATTGTTTACTGAGTCATTCTGACCACAATGCATGTCATATTGACGTGTTGTTTATGCGTACACATCAAAAAAAAAACTCAACAGTGGGTTTTCCATGATTTCATATCAATCCAAGCCCATTTTATATGGGTTTGACAATTACATGCACATTTTAGTGTTTTAAAACACTAAAAACATGTTTACAACCATCTCGGGCAAACCGTAACTCAGAATGACGTGCCTTCAGTTCCTAGATTTCAAAAATCAATCTAGTTTCATTGTAATATGATTTTAGGGCAATTTGATGTTAGTTTTCTGGTTTTGACCTCCCCAGTACTTGTTTTTAAAGGCTTTTGTACCTTTAAAAGGTGTTTACTTAGTCATTCTGACCACACCGCATATCAGATTGACGTGTTATCTACATGTATGTATAAAAAATAACTGAAAAGTGGTTGTCCCATGATTTCACATCAATCTGAGCTTCTTTTATATGGTTTTGATTGTTACACATGCGTTTTAGTGTTTTAAAACACTAAAAACACGTTCAGGACCTTCCTAGGAAAAAGGTAACTTAGAATGATGTGTCGTCAGTTCCTACATTTCAAAAATAAATATAAAATCATTTTACTTTGATTTCAAGATAATCCAATATTGTTTTCAAAGTTTTGACCCTCTGACACATGTTTTTAAAGGCTTTGGTGCACTTAAAAACTATTTACCAAGTCATTCTGACCATACCGTGCATCATATTGACGTGTTGTCCATGCGTGCACATAAAAAATATCTCAACGATTGTTTTACCATGATCTCATGTCAATCTGATGTTGTTTTCTATGGCTTTGATCATTACACGCATGTTTTAGTGTTTTAAAACACTAAAAATGCCATTACGAGCATCCCAAGAAAATTATTACTCAGAATGATATGTCGTCGGTTCCTAAATCTCAAAAATCAATATACAATCATCGTCCTATGATTTCATGGAAATATGATGTCTTTTTATTGGTTTTAACCCTCTGACACATGTTTTTGAAGGCTTTGATACCATTAAAAAGTGTTTACCAAGTCATTTCGACCACACCACTCATCGAATTGACGTGTTGGCTCTGTGTACATGTTAAAAATAACTCAATAGTGGTTGTACCATGATTTCACATCAATATGAGGTTGTTTTCTATGGTATTTACCATTACACGCATGTTTTAGTATTTTTAAACACTAAAAAACACGTTTATAGCCATCCCGAGAAAACCATAACTTGGAATGACGTTTCATTAGTTCCTACATATCAAAAAACTATCTATAGTCATTGTTCTATGATTTTATGGAAATTAGACACTGTTTTCCTAGTTTTGATCATCTGACACATGTTTCTAAAGGGTTGTTACCATTAAAATGCATTTACTGAATCATTCCAAGCACATCACACATCTGATTGATGTGTTGTCTTTGCGTACATGTCAAAAATAACTCAACGGTGGTTTTCACATGATTTCACATCAATATAAGGTTTTTTTCTATGGTTTTGAATGTTACACACAAGTTTTAGTGTTTTAAAACACTAAAAGCATGTTTACGACCATCTCAAGAGAAAATGCAACTCAGAATGATGTACCACCTGTTCGTGCATTTCAAAAATGAATCTACAATCATTTCCTCTGATTTTAGGGAAATCTAATGTCATTTTCCTAATTTTGACCCTCCGACACCTGTTTTTAAAGGCTTTGGTGTACCCCTAAAAATTGTTTACCGAGCCATTCCAACAATAATACACATCGGATTGACATGTTGTTTATGCATACACATAAAAAATAACTCAATGGTGGTTTTGCCATGATTTCACATCAATCTAAGATTATTTTCTATGGTTTTGATCATTACACGCATGTTTTAGTGTTTTAAAACACTAAAAATGATGTTATGAACATCCTAGGAAAACTATAAATCGAAATGAAATTCCATCATTTCCTACACCACAAAAATAAATATACGATCATTTTACTCTGATCTCATGGAAATATGACTTTGTTTTCTTGTTTTTAAAGGTTTTATTAACTATAAGTAGTATTTACCAAGTCATTTCGACCACACCGCACGTTGAATTGATGTGTTTTACATGTGTACACATTAAAAATAACACAAAGGTGTTTTCCCATGATTTCACGTCAATCTAAGGCTGTTTTCTATGGTTTGGACTATTACATGCATCTTTTAATGTTTAAAAACAGTAAAAACACTTTTACAACCACCCCGGGAAAACCATTGCTCAGAATGACATTTCATCTATTCCTACATTTCAGAAATTAAACTAAAATAATTATACTCATATTTTATGTCAATACAATACAATTTTTATGGTTTTAACCCTCTAACACATGTTTTTGAAGGCTTTAACACCTTTAAAAGGTATTTACTGAGTCATTCAGACCACACCATACATCAGATTGATGTGCTATCTACATGTACACATAAAAAATAAATCAAAAGTGGGTTTTCTATGATTTAACATCAATATAAGGTCATTTTATATGGTCTTGGCCATTACACGCACGTTTTAATGTTTTTAAACACCAAAAACACATTTATGGCCAACCCGAAAAAACCATAAATCAGAATGATGTTCCGTTAGTTCTTACATTTTAAAAATAAATATATGGTAGTTTTCCTCTGATTTCATGGTAATCTGATGATGTTTTCATAGTTTTGACCCTCTGACACATGTTTTTAAATGTTTTGGTACCTATAAAAATTGTTTACCGAGTCATTATGAACGCACCACACATCATATTGATGTATTTTCTACACATACACATCATGAATAACCCAATGATGGGTTTCTCTTTATTTAACATCAACATGAGGTATTTTTCTATGGTTTTGACCATTAAACTCATGTTTTATTACTTTAAAACACTAAAAATGAATTTACAACCATCTCAGGAAAACTATAACTTAAAATGTCATTCTATTAGTTCCTACATTTCAAAAATAAATCTATGAGATTTTAGGGAAATATGTTGTCGTTTTTTTGGTTTTGACCCTCCTACACATATTTTTAAAGGCTTTGGTACCTTAAAAAATTGTTTACCAATTCATTCCGACCACACCGCATGTCAGATTGGTGTGTTGTCTATGCATGCACATAAAAAAACTCAATGGTGATTTTACCATGATTTCACATCAATCTAAACTTGTTTTCTATGGTTTTTATTGTTACATGAACGTTTTAGTGTTTTAAAACACTAAAAACACATTTACGACCATCTCGGGAAAATCATAACTCAGAATGAATTCCATTAGTTCCTACATTTCAAAAATCAATCTATGGTCATTTTATTCTAATTTTGGGTTAATACGATGTTTTTTTCTACTTTTTACCCCTTGAAACTTATTTTTAAAGGCTTTGGTACCCTTAAAAATTGTTTATCAAGTCATTCCAATGAAACCGCATATCATATTGATGTGTTGTCTATGTGAACACATAAAAAATAACTCAAAGGTGGTTTTCACATGATTTCACATCAATATGAGCTCGTTTTCTATAGTTTTTACCATTACACACATGTTGTAGTGTTTTAAAACACTAAAAACATGTTTACGACTGTCCCAGGAAAACCATAACTCAGAATGAAATTTCGTCAGTTCTTAAATTTAAAAAATAAATCTACAATCATTTTTCTCTCATTTATTTAATACAGTGTTGTTTTCCTGGTTTTAACCCCCCTGCCACATGTTTTTAAAGGCTTTGGTACCTTTAAAAATTGTTTACCGAGCCATTTAGACCACACCGCATGTCATATTGATGTTTTTCTTGTGTGTATACATAAAAAATAACTTAATGGTCATTGTACCAATATTTCACATCAATATTGAATCTTTTTCTATGGTTTGGATCGTTACATACACGTTTTAGTGTTTTAAAATGCGTCTATGAGTATCCCGAGAAAACTGTAACTCAAAATGATGTGTCGTCGGTTCCTATATTTTAAAAATCAACATTCGGTCATTTTCTTCTAATTTCATATCAATATGATGTCATTTTTCTAGTTTTGACCCACTAATACCCATTTATAATGGCTTTGATGCCTTTACAAACAATTTTCTGAGTCAAAATCAAGAAAATGAGATCATATTGTTTTCAAACTTAAGGATAATGATCTATAATTCATTTTGGATGTATAAGAATCAATCAAACATCAATACGACACAATATGTGGTCAGTGTGACTCAAAGTGCATGTTTTCTATATAAAAGTGTCATTTTAGTTTTATTTATGGAAGTTACATGTGTTCTTTGCAAATGTGTGAATGATCTAGGGAATTTTAAATTTAACTCAATTGGATGAGATATAAGGCTAGAAATTTCCTCACAAATCATGCCAGTCATCTGCTAAAATGAAAAAACTAAATCATTTTCAATTTCTAACTTCCACTGATCCTGTGTTTTCTTATAAGAGTCTTATTATTTCACTTTTTCTTTCAATCTTGAAATTTCTATTTGTGATTCCTGATCAATAGAACTACTCAAACCCCCATAGGGTGTAGAGTTAATAGATTATGATACCCTAATAGATATTGATGATGGACATGTCTAATATGATCTTTCCCTAAAACAATTTTAACTGCATTTTTTTGGAGAACCGATGTTGATTGTGAAGGGTTCACACCTCAAAATTCATGTATTTTAACCTGTTAATAAAAAAATATTAACAAAGATTTTTTAAAATATCTGAACTTCATAATATTATCTAATTAATATTTTTTTCATTACTATTTATTGCTATTTCATTACGATAAAAAAATATTGAATAATAAATTATAACAATAAACAATCCTTAAACCCAATTAATTGGGGCCGACTAGATGTAGCAAATGTTGCCAAATTGGTATTGTTTGATCCATGTAGCCAAACCCATTTAATTGGGGTTTAAGGATTGTTTGTTGTTATAATATATTTTTCATTAATATATTATTATAGTAATGAAATAACATTAAGTGGTAATGAAAATTACTTATTCCAATGTCGTTTGTAGGGTCATTTACAAAACTTCCATCAAGTTTCCTATGAAATTTAAACTACATATCTATTCATCCAATAGAGTGACCTAATTTATTAGCCTTTATAAAAAATATAAAAAATTTAGAAAAAACCTTGACTTATAATAAAATGATATAAATAATAATGAATAAAATACAAACCAAAATTTTACTTTTTCTCATAAAACACTGAGACCCAGCAATATAAGGAACGACTTGTCTCTCATGATTCATGATATTTTTTTATATAATTACTAAAAAAAATAGAAACATTAGTAAAAATTATAATTTCATTTTGTTTATGTCATTGAGATACTGTAAAATATGTAATTACCTCATGAGATGCATCAATATTAATATAAAAAAACAACTTCCATTACTCATGAGAAATGTGAAACACTTTATCATACATCTGTCATGAGCTTAGAGATGTGTCATTAAAATAATTCCATAATATCCATATAAAATCTCTCCATTTCTTGCCCAAAATTTTCAATGTTCATGGGCATTAAAAGGATTCAGAGATATCAAAATGAAAAACATCTAGAAATAAAAAACATAACACTTTATAATTATATTATAAAATTTTACTCATGCATTTTAAATTTGTTATCAAGGAAAATTAAATTAATATTACTTTTACTTGAGTATAAAATAACTCATTTTTTCAAGATGTAGGAATATGCCTCCAATCGTTATAATTAATGTGAAATATCACTGTCTCACAAGAAATCTTCCCAAGAATTTTCCCATAGATTCCGGCAACGTCACTGGTAGGAACCTCAAACTCATCAAATGGAATGATAATCTTGAATTATTTTAGGTCCCATACATCTGCTATGTTCATATTTGTATCCCTTGTATGATTGTCTTTATCTATTTGAAAAATTAATTAAATAATTAATAAAATATATAGATTTTTTTACAATGAAATACATACTAGTAATGGTAACTTGCCAATATCTCCTAGATAGAGGGGTGGCCAACTCCTCCATCACTAGAGGTAAATTAGGTGATGTTTTACCAACAACATATAAGGAAATAGATGGATCTCTAGTAGTCTTGGGTACAAAAGAATCACTCAGATCCACTGAATCTGATGGTAGTGGTGGTGTTCTCTGAGATACTGATCAGATAGGATCTTGAATTTTTTTGTTCTCGACATTCCTACAATTTAAATGGTTAAGATATATTAAATGTATAAAAAATTAAAAACCAAAATATTTTTCCAAAAGGAATAATAAAAAATGGAACAATTTATATATATATATATAAGAAACACTTATCAATGAGAAATTATAATATATTTCTATTACCAATTTATACATTCAATTGTATTCATCTTCATTGTCTTCATTGTTATCAACCTTCATTTTGGGGAGTGCTTCACTTCCACCCTCTCTTGAATGTTCTATTGTTTTGATATTATCAGGAAAAAACTATTTAGTGTTTTTTGGTTGATGATATTCACTATCACAAAGTACCAATTGATCTTCATCACCCATATTATATAATTATATTTACTTTAAGTGTACAAAAAC
Organism: Viscum album; assembly: GCA_963277665.1. NCBI lineage: Eukaryota > Viridiplantae > Streptophyta > Magnoliopsida > Santalales > Viscaceae > Viscum > Viscum album. The sequence goes on along the minus strand of OY728159.1, from coordinate 1,467,219,346 downwards.
AATCTAAACTTCATGCATTTCATCATCCACATAATATAACATATTATCTTATGAAGACAAGATAATTTGATCTTTCTCTTCATGCTCATCGGTATGGATCAAGCAAGAGAAGTTGATATAAGTAAAATGTAATGAATCTTTAATTATACCCCTATTAATGTTAACCCACTTGAATTTGAATAAGACAATTGAAAACTGACCATGATAGTTTAATTCAATTTTATCATTCATATTTTCATAGTATCCCATATTTTCAAGTGTAAATATACCACTATTTTTTAGTCTTCAAGTCTTCTCCGTGATAAATTGTATGAAACCTGAAGCCTTGTATATTTTATGCATCAAATTATTTTGCCTCCCATAGAGGACCTCCAACCAAAAACTTCAAATCCTTTGATATTTCAGCTCAATTATCAACGTTCATTATCTCGAAAAAAATTTACAAGGTGGTAATTTTAACCTAGAAAAAATAACTACATGTCAATAATATGAATATGATTATACACTTACATGATGGGTGAACCATTCAACATTCTCAATATTAACAGCTTTTGTTAATTCCAACTCATTTCAATCTCAACCTCTTAGTCACCTCTTTTTTTGTAATCACAATTCTTCAATAAATGGATTTGTAATAAATCTATTGAGTATAAAATATTTATGTGCTTGTATAAACTCCAATTTAGTTAGTGTAAAATTTGAACCCTTTCTAATTGGTCATCCAATAGTTGGAAATACCGATGACTGTTTTTTAGAATCAAAATTAGTGGAGATGTCATTAACACATCCAACATGATAGAATATAGTCTCAATCCCATACAAATAAATTGAATAGAAGGGAAAACACTCTTTAGATATGTAACCATCAACAATATAGCCTTCCGGTTAAGATTTATTCCTCACATATGATTTCAAATGTCCTAAGTACCTGATGAAAAAAAATATATTAAATTTTTTTATGCAATTATTTTATAAATTTGAATTCACCAATGAAAATGAAAATAATATCAATGTACCTATCAATTGGATAAATACATTGATAGTGTACCATTCCAAAAAGTTTAGTTTCTTCAACCAAATGAACAATCAAATGAATCATGACTATAAAGAATGAAGGGGGAAATAACATCTCCAAATGAAAAAGTGTCAAAACAATTATTTCTTGATATTTATCAAGCTTAGTTGGATTTATAGTTTTTCCACAAAGATCTCTAAAAAAGGTACAAAACCCAACTAGAACCACAATTACTTTTTAAGGTAACATATTATGAAATTACAATGACAACAACTACTCCATCAGAATTCTGAGTCATGAATTTTCAATCCATGTAAATTTTAATGTTTTAAATAAAAGCACCTTGATTTGTTACTTGAATATCCATCTAGAACTTTTATATTCATTAAAGTTCTAAGAAATACATCTTTATCATGATTTTTTTTGTAAAAATATCTAAAGGAAACATTTCAATCCCATTTTCCCACAAACCACACTTTATATTCATTGACTCCAAATCCTTATGAGCGTTAATGCGATCCTTCAATTTAACCTGCTCATTAAGTGATGTAAAAATTACATTATCACATATATTCCTCTCAATATGAATTACATAAATATCATGATGTATCAAATTAAACTTTTAATAAGAAATTTTGAAAAATATACTATTTTTCTTCCATTGTTGTGTTCCAACTATTTCAGATGTTATACCTCATACCCTTTCCCATCCTTTAAACTGATGACATTTTCCAAATTCTTTCATGAAATTAATTAATTTTCCCAAGATTTATGAACCAGATAACACATTATATGTATTTCCCAATTCAATATATCCATTTAATTGTGTCTTGTTAAACCTAAATTTATGATAAGCATCAAGAAATCGACGATGACACATAAAACACCATTTTTTGCAATGAGGTAATCATTGAGGTTCAAAATTAAAATTAAAAATTGGAGAAGCCAAACTAGTATGAGTATTCTAACTAGATAAATTTCCTAGTATAGGAAATTCACTAATTATCCACATTAAATCATCATGCAATTTGAATAGTTTTCTCATTGAATAATCATATGTTTCCATGCCATCATCCCATAATTCTCGCAATTCTTGGATTAGATGTCGAATGTATACATCAATTTCATTTCTACTCATTTTATTTCCATGAATAATAATTAGAATAATGAAATAAGTCTTCTTCATACACATCCATGGAGGTAGATTATAGGGGGCCAAAACAACTACCAAATTCTATAATTAGTACTTAAAGTACCAAAAGGGTTAAAGAAATCAAAAGAAAATACAAAATGTATATTCTCAGGATCTAAAGAAAAATATAGATATAATAAATCAAACATCTTCTATGATGTTAAATATTTTGGACGTCTCATCAATCCATTATTAATATCATGAGTATGCCACTTCATGTCATATGTAGTCTTATAGGACATGAATAATCTTTTCAAGCATGGTTTCAGAGGATTGTAATGTAATACCTTTGCATGAGTTTTCTTATTTTGTTTCTTCCTGAGATTGCATTGATCTATACTCTCATCGTTGTTCATTAACATTCATCTAATTTTAATCCATCTTACTCATTCGTATTTATCACTCTTCTCCCCAAAAAAGCATGCAATAATTAGGGTATGAATATATCTTTTTATAACCAAGTACAAGTTTTTTGATGACTTTATCCATCTCATAAAATGATGTTGGGATATTAGCTTCACTAAATTAATCATAAAGAAACTCTAAAATCATGGATATTTTATTTTTTAGTAATTTCATAAAGAGACTTGATATGATACAACTTAAGTAGAAAATTCAACTTCAAATACTTGTAACACCCTTCACACATTTCTTGTTTTCCATCTTTAACTAATTCCTAAAACTAATTTTTTGGCCATTGATGTTATGAGATAGATTAACCTTATTAGGATCAACTAAAGGTTTTGTCGATATAATAAAATATTAGAGATTTTATTCTACAAATCCAAACACATCATTTAAAAAATTTCAAACTGAATTCTTCTCTAGTAGGTCACTTTGTTTTTCTTTGATAGTGATGTTATTGTTTTTAATTTTCATAACATTCAATTCATTATTCAAAATCCAACATACATATCATGTAAAAAAACTATTTCAATATCAAATTGTTATATACTTTGTTTCTATTCAACTATCGCTTGAATTTACAATCAGGACATAAATATTTTATTATACCATCCACTGATTGGTTTGAAATTACATAATATAAAAATTATTCCAAACCCTTGGCATATTGATGTGTGTTTTTTAGTAAATTAATCCAACTTTTATCCATATTTATTGGATTTTCTTCTCCCTATACATTCAAATATAAAGATACAAATGTTTAATCAAATAGGTGCAATAAAAATTAAACATCACCCAACTTCTTCATTGATCAGGGTAGAGAATTAATTCGACACAGCACAAATTCAACATCAAAATGATTCAATCCCACATTAAAAAAACACACAATTAAATAGAAATTTATTAAAATTAATAAAAAACCATAGCAAAATTAAACCAATTTCACCTTCAATGATGTTATGGGACAACAGTCACTGAAAAAACGGGAAGAGAAGCATGTGGGGATCACTGTTGAGAAGTGGGAGGGGGGGGGGGTCGGGGTCATGGAAGCTACTAATAGGGGGGTTGGGGTCGTGGATGTCACCGACAGGGGAGATTGGGGTTATGAAAGTATCAAGAAGGGGGGTCAGGGCCACGATGGTCACAGCCAGGGGGTTGGGGTCATGAAAAAAGATGACAGGGAGGGTTGGGGTCACGATGTTTTCCGACAGGGGGTGCGGTCGGTGTCATGATGGTTTCTAGAAAGGGTGGTTGAGGACATGATGATAGTCAGTAGGGGGTCTGGGTGACGATAATCACCAACAAGGGGGATGGAGTTAGGGTAGTTACCGATAGGGGGATGGGGTCATGTCGGTCTCCAGAAGGGGGGTCAAGGTCATGAAGATCACCACCAGGGGGTCAGGGTGATGACGATCACTGGAAGGAGGGAGGGGGTTAGGGTCACTATGGTCATTGGAAAGGGGGTCAGGGTTATGGCGGTCGGTCTCCAGCAGGGGGATTCAGGTTGATGATAGTCACAAGAAGGGGGAGTCGGGGTAATCATTATGTCTAGAAGGGGGGGGGGGGTCAGGGTCACTATTATCACCATTGGGAGCAGGGGGGTCAGGGCCCACAACGGTCTCTGTTGGAGCAAGGGGTGTTAGGGTCGGGGGTCACCAGGGGGAGAGGGAGGTGGGGGGGGGGGGGCGGGTTCAGGGTCAAGGGACATCGAGGGGAGTGGGAGGTGTGTGTGTGTGTGGGGGGGGGGGTGTTCTGGGACACCGAGGGGAGAAAGAGGGGACGAGGTGGGTTTGGGTGAAAGAGAGAGGGGGAGGGGGATTTAAATTAGGGGTTTTTTTAAAATATTTAGTGTCCATTTAAAATTAAAACCGCTGCTAATTTTTAAAATAAAAAATAGTGGAAATTTTATTAAACCACTACTATATTATAATTGTTTTTAATACTATTTAGTTTGGGGAAGTTATTAGAACCTTTTGTTAACCATAAGTTTTTTGTAGTGTTTTTATGGTTTCTTTGATTTCCTTATTGAGGTATTATTTGAAAGTTATCTTTTGTCAAAAAAGAGGTCGACCATGGTTGTGAGAGTTGGTCATGAATTTTTTTTGAACAATATTTACTTCCATCATATAAATTAGTTCTAAGATCCCATTACGATCCTTATTTTTTGTCATTACACTGCATAAAATAACTTATCATCAATTGTTTTTGTGTGGTTGTTCTAGTAATGACTGATAACTGTTAACATATTTATTTTTATTTAAAATATATTATTGGTTTATATTAACTGATGATAAATTTTAAATAAAAATACATGTGTTAATATTTAGTAGCGGTATTAAAAAAAACCTCTAAATTTATCAATAAAACCCTAATTAACCCCGACACCCACCTCCCCAACCCTCGATAATGGTCTATCAAATCCCTAAAATCTCAGCCCCCAACCCCTGAGGGCAACTCCGACCCCCGATGGATACCCCAATTCTTCTAGTGAAACTGATCCCCCGACCCCTATACTCATCCTATCCCCTCTTCCTCAACCCTGATCCCCAACCACCAATCTATTCGCGGGTCCAAAATCATGGCCCTCTCTTCACCGTTTGTTTCCCTCTCCTCCCCATTCTTTATCCACTCTCCTCACTAGACTTCTCCCATGACATCCGAACCCCTAACCCATTATGTAGTGTTTTAATGTTTTTAATTTCCAATTATTCTTTTGAATTTTGAGTAACATAGATTTTTTCTTATAATTTTACAATATGTTACTAAACATTTTAATTTTTTTCATCTTTTAGTTTAAACTGAGCTTTTTTAAGAGTATATTTTTATGTAATAATGTATTTTTTACATAAGGATTTTAAAAATTAATTGTACTTTTTTTATTAAACATTTATATAATTATTTTTAAATGTATTGGGAGAAGATTAGTAATCCAATATGTATGGATAAAGTTTGATTACTTTACCCTGAAACGCACCTCGGTATGTTGAGGGTTTGAAAGAAGTTTTATGAAATGGAATATCAATCAATGGACAGTAGAATAAAATGTTTGTGACCTTATTGTATATTCAAATGATGGTTGAAAAGAAAAAAATTATATGAGTGGATAATATTGAAATAGTTTTCAGCATGATATGTACATTGGATTTGGAATGATGAATCAAATGTTATAGAATGTCAAAGCAACAAATATCTTATCAAAAAGACACAAAGTGAACCACAAGAGGAGAAACCCATTTAAAACTTGATAAATAACACATTTTCATTTATAGAAAAGAATGATCAAGATTTTAATAGATCAAAAAAACCACAAATTAATCCAAAGTATGTTAGTCTTGATTAAAACTTCAGTGAGCAAAAAAAATTATGAATTAGCCAAGATGTAAATCAAGAATTGTGTGAAGAGTGTTCCAATTATTCAAAGATATATTTCTATTAAAGTCACATCATATCAAGTGTCTATGTGGAATTACTGAGAAAGAAATATCCATGATTTTGAAGTTGTTTCATGATGCATTTTGTGAATCCAAGATCCATACTTCATTCTATGAGATGAAGAAAATCATCAACAAGATTGTCCTTGATTATATAAAAATATATGAATTACCTATTGAACACTTTCTTTATTAAGGATAAGAGTCTAAAAAAATAATGCATAATATGATATATAATTAAATGGGAAATCAATGAGCATCATTGATAGTATAAAATAATTTAACACTAGGAAGAAGTAGACGAAGAAATATCATGTGAAGATATTGCATTAATTCCCACTGAAACTATGCTTCTAGATATTATTCATTTAGTATAAGTCTGCATATCAGATGATGTGGCATGATTTAGAAAGTGAAAATGACAACTTGATGATACAACCAAAGGATTCAACATCATGGAAGGGTGTTTTATTCATTATATCAATATTTTTATTTCAATCATTGGAATAAACATTTGGAATAGGATTATAATTATTTAAACCATTTAGATACTTTAATTAGTGATTATATCATATGGACAGTTTTTTTTTGATCCCATATAATCTACCTCCATGGATGTGTGGGAAGAAGAAATATTTCATCATTTCAAGGATTATTTTAGGAAGGAAAATTCCTATAAATTACATTGATGTATACCTGTCATGACCCCCTCCCTCCAAAGATACCACAATGAGGGGAGAGAGATAATGAACCATGAATCCCACTTCTAGTAGCCTTAGGTTGGAGACTAGCACCAAGGGGTGTAAAAATATCACAATGTGGGAGGTATTACCCTTTATAATAAAAAAAATATTGGGAGATAAGATGAATAATCCACAATAACTCCAAGACATATATATAAAAGTAAACCCACAAACCATCCTACAATGAATGTATAAATAGAACTAATACACAAACAATAAAGTCTCCAAGGTAAATAACCAACGTAAAGTTAAAGCTACAACATAACAATTGTCCCAAGGTCTGAGCTAGTAATATCCAACATGGTCCATGTAATCCTCTTGGAAACTAGAAAATAGTTTTATAAATGTAGGGTGGGCATAAAGGTATACGCAGTATGAAAACCAACGTCTCTTGTGCACATGTAAAAGAAGAATACTAATGCCCCTATTAGAAAATAGCAGAACCAAACAACACCTATCAAGGTATACTAACTATCCCAACCTCACTAAGGAACGCAAGTTAAGTAATATAATATAAAGTAAAACACATCGATGATAGGTTACCCCACACCACTTTTCCCACTCGTATACCTCTCTCACACAATGGTCATACGTCCAGAAGCTCCCATACCTTTTGTATACCACATCACATACTGCCCATACACACCTGGGCCTCACAACACACCCTCCCACACACATATGGCCTCGCAACACATCCTACCTGCACACTCCTAGTCGTCACAACATATCCTGCCCGCACACACCTGGGTCTCACAATATAGCACATCACATCACATCTTATCTCAAAGACACCTCAAAAAGCACATCACATATCATCTCGAAGACACATGGGAAAGCACATCACATATCATTCCGAAGACACCCCGAGATGCCAAAACCACTATCTAATGCACTAACAGACCTCCGAACATCACAGCCTGTGCAATACCTGCCTTGCCTGAAGAGAGAGTGGAGAAGAGTAGGTACCCATACATCTATACTTCTCATTGGATGCTGGAAAAAATACCCCCGCATGACTATGATGGTGTTAAACACATAGTGATCAATGTGGGTGGTGTGTGAGTATAGAAATCAAAAAAATTTATAGTGAATACATATAGTATCAAGCACTCAAGCCAAACATATGGGTTACAAAACAAACAACCAACTCACAACACCACCCCCTTTGCTGCCACCTCTAAATTTATAACACCAAACAACAAGCCACAAACCTCATTTCACATTTCCAACCAATTTTACTTAATCACCCCATCCATTTCATTATTTAGAATCAACCCCCCTTTAACAACAACAACCCATCATTTAATTTTCCATTAAAAAATTTACATCCCATTAACCAAACAAAACCCATGTCATTTCAAACATTATTAAAAATTATTTATTCAAACCATCACTAATCAAGAATCTTGCACAACATAACCACATATCACAAATAGCTCAACACGCTGTCACCTTGTCACCCAAAATCATGGCCAAACAACCATCACATCGCTGTCCCATAAGCATGAACAAAAAAACCATACCGTTACCACACCATAAACACAACCAAATAAACCATCTGCCCCACAATCCCCAACCACACACATCACAACACATCAAGATCATTTTACAGGTTTACAATGAGTATTTTATCACATTCCATGTTAATTATTTGGGGTGTTATCACACAAACCAAAATCACGGGGAAACCATTTCATTTTCCAAGTGTAAGTAATTAACCAATTTCCATTTAGGTTGATATCACAACAAGAAAAAAAAGGGTTCCACAACACATGAAAAAAATCACAAACAAAACCACTAATGGTCAAAAATTTTCAATAGGGTGTTTAGCCCGTACAATATGTCACATCACAATAACAATAAAGCTGTAAAACACATGTGAACAAACCCCTTTACCCTTCAATTTAAACTTAACCAATTTATTTATCTTAAATTAATCTAGTAAAACCATATCTCATAGGTAAATTAAAGAAAACCCCAACCAAATGATACATAATAAGGAGAAACGAGGGAAATACCACCTCAAAGAAGCTTTCCAACTTGCTGTGCACAACAATGTGAATAAAAAACCACCCAGAAACCACAACCACACCACGAGGAACCATGGATTAACCTACACTTTATCCCATGACTGTCAAATGCAACCCAACATATACCAAAAACCATCGAATCACCACCGCAGCAGATCCCGGGGAGAAGAATGAAAGAAAACATGTGAGAAGGAGAAGATAAATCCCTATGGATCAACCAAAAATCGACAAAAACATCCACTGGGATCAACATATCAAATAAGTAGAGATATGGATCAAAGAATACCTCATGATGTTAGGGTTTTCCCAAAACAAGAGGAATAAGAAAACACGGATGAATGAATAAAATTTCGGTTGAAAAGAATTTTAAAAACAACATTGGATTGGGGTATTACATGATGTGTAATACCCTTTCATGTCGTGTAATACCCAAGGTTCAGGTTTTTTCCAAAAAAATGTCGCCTCTTCATTTTATTATTTATTTTTAAACTAAGAAATATTACACATCGTGGAACCCTCATTCATGGTGTGTAAAATGTGCACACATTTTGAAACCCTATGTAAAATCTATGAAACCAACTTTCACATCATGTAGTCCAATTACATGACGTGTAATCTATCTGTTTCCTACATTTGGAAAATCAAACTTCTCTAGAATCCCTCAGAGCCTCCTCCGCCAAACACCTCTATCAACCAAAACTAGAAAAGTAATGGACCAGGAAGGTATAGGACTATTACATCCAATAACTCTCAAATGATTATCTCCCTTGAGAATCCAAAACCAACCCTAGAAGAAAATGGGTTTGAACAACCGTCCCATGAGATACCTATCAATAATCTCATCATACCTCAAACTCTACCGCCATCAAAATAAACCAACCCAAATGAAAAAAACACACTGCACAACCATGTCACCACAACCACACTACCACATAAACACAACACAAACACCTCAACCTCCACGCATCCTAAACCAAAAATTACTATAACAAAAAAATTGCATTGTCCTAAACACATGAATCAAAGAATTTCATCCTCCATGTCAAGATAATATCTTCTTCTTGGGCAGCACTGACTCACCCGCATGAGTTTAATTGCATCATAGTTAATGCGTCTTGATTAAGAATCTGGTCCTCCCCTTTTCATATGTCAGGAATTTATCACATATAACACCACACACATCATAAACCAAGAAAAACAAATCATCTCTTAAAACAAAAGAATCTAAATATTACATCACAAAGAATAACATAGAAAATCAAAACTGAAAATAACTCTAGGTACTAGGCACACATCAACATCTCTCGATCCCCATGTACTCTCCTCTAGGAAACCATGCCTCCACAAAATATAGGAACCAAAGAAATGGGTTCATCTATGCAGTTCCTTCTCTTGAGGATCCTGGATCCCTACGACCATTCCACAAACGTCGTTTCATGCTCGATATCTAACTCTCCCTATTAAATGACATGGGAGTTATCGTGAAGATACCGCTGAAGCTGAGAGACATGGAAGATGTCGTGGATCCTCTCAAATTGAGGTGTCAATGCCAACCGCTACGCCACTTCACCAACTCACCCCAACAACTCAAAGGGCCCAAAAAACCTGGAAGAAAGCTTGATCCCTCTTCAAAACATCTTCTTCCCATGTCAAGGAGAAACCTTAAAGAACATGTGGTCCCCAAACTTGAACTCTAAGGGCCTCATTCTATGATCAGAATAATACTTATGCAGGTCCTGCACTACTTTCATCCTCTCACGAACAAGCTGAAATTTCTCTATCGTGCTCTACAACACAGCATGACCTTGAATTTCTATCTCCCTAACATACATCTAGTAAAATGGTTAATGAAATGATCTCCCATACAAATATTCAAATGGATCCATGCAAATGGAAGAGTGATAGATATTATTATAAGTAAACTCCACTAAGGGCAGGTGTCATACCCAAGATCCAACAATGTCTAAGAAATATGCCTGCAACATATCATCTAACTTTTTGATAGTTTGTTCCATATGCCCATCTTTATGAGGGTGGAAAGTAGTGATAAGGCATAAATGAGTTCAAAAATCATGATGCAATCCCCTTCAGACTCGTGAGGTAAAATGTGTGTCCTGATTTTAGACAAAGGACCTTGGAACTCCATGAAACTACACCACCTCTTCCATGTGCCTCTTAGACAAAGCATAAACTGTCTCAGACTACTGGAAAACCAATAATGTTTCCACTCAGGAACATCCAAGGGCTGTAAAAAATCACCAGGAACACGATGATCAACCTTTAACTACTGGAAAACCAAGAATGTTTCCACAATCTTTCCCATTTCCTAATTCATCCTGGGCCACCAAACTGAATCCTCAATCCATGATATATTTTAGAGATTCCTGGGTGTAATGAAAAAGGTTAGTTATAAAAAATCACGAAGAATCCATTACACATCGCTACCCATAACAAATAGCCTCCCTTGAAAACATCTTGTTCCAACCATCCCTCTAGAGCATCACCATGGATAACACAATCCGCACATCACTTCTACCTATGAGTCTCCCCACTGAGACTCCTCCACCAAATGCATAATAGAAGACTACACCATCATCTAAAACAAATAGACTCTACCACCATCCACCTCTTGAATCTATGTGCAAGGCCGCCAACTCCTACATTTCTCATCAAGCATCCCCAAACTCCTGAACAAATTTTTTATGTGACTTTCTGCTCACAGAATTGGCCAAAACATTTTACTTTCTTGAAGTGTAAGATATTTAAAAATCATAATCCTGAATCCTTTGTTTCCACAAGTTCAAATCGAATTGGGAAAAGATATACCTCAAGCTCTAGTGATCCATAAAGACCACTAGGCACTCCCCAATGAGGTAACACCACCACAAATTTAGTAGAAACACAACTGCTGCTAGCTCTAGATCATGGGTGACATAATTATTATTGTTGGGACATAACTTCCTAGACCCACAAGAAATCAATGTATACTACTACATCAGTACACATCCCAAGACTAGATGGAAAGCATCACAAAACACCTCAAAAAACACACCATCATATGGTATATGAAGCACTAACTAACTCCACCTTTAGGTAACGCACACCGCCTACTATTGATCACTCCACACAAAATCTTGGTAATTCCTAGTCAATGTTGTCAATGAGGATGAAAAATTAAGAGAAATAAGTTACAAACATCCAATAATAGCCGGAGAGACCAAGGAAACTATGAACTTGTGCCATGTTCTTGGGTGGTGCCCATAAAAAAACTACTTCAACCATCAATGGGTCTACTACCACACACTACTGAGATACAACATACCCAAGGAAATGTACTTATCGTGTCAAGAACTTACACTTGGATAAATTTCCATAGAGATGGTGGTGTCAAATAATATGCAGGACAATTATGAGATGCTCTTTATGATCTTCCCCCAACTTTGAGTAGATCAATATATCATTAATGAATATAATGAAAAACCGATCATGTAACTCATAGAACATAGAGTTAAAAATCTCTATGAACATGACTAGGGTGTTCGTAACACCGAATAACATGACTAAAAACTCAAAGTTCCCATACCTGCATATGAAGGTAGTCTTTAGGATATCACCCTCTTTCACCCTCAACTGGTGATATCCAGACCACATATTAATCTTAGAAAACCAACTCACCCCTTAAGCTAGTCAAAAATATCATATATCCTTGGAAGAGGGTAATGGTTCTTGACCATAACCTGATTCAACCTCCAGTAGTCTATGCACAGCCTTAGACTACCGTCTTCCTTCCTTACTAACAACACTGGAGCACCCCATAGTGACACACTAGGATGAATAATACCCTTCTACATCAGATCATCTATCTGAATCCTCAACTCCCTTATATCATAAGGTTCCATCTGATAAGGAGCCATCGAAAATAGTGAATCACCAGACTACAAGTCTATTCTGAAATCAACATCACATTGAGGGGGGTATCATCAAAACCTCCTTGGGGAAATAATCCAAGAACTACCTAAAAACCCTGGGAACCTCCACTATCCTAGAATCCATAGATTCCACTGACAAATCCAATAAAAAAAGAATGGCATCCAGACATCGACTTCCAACCTAGAAACTCCGCTCACCAACAAAAACCACATGTTGGCTATCCACCTCTGAAAATAAGACCCTCCTCTAGAAGAAGTTAATAACATCAAGAATATCATACAACCAATTGATGCTGAGAATAAAATTGTATGTCTGTATATATAACATGAAAATATCCCCACAGGACTAATGCGGCCCCATCATCAATCTACACTCTCGACACACATCAAACAAGATGGTTTGGACTTCCACTAGAATAGTCAACACCAGGGGTATGGTAAGCCTCTCTACATCTCATCCCAAATCATGGAATAGAGCGGGTGAAATAAAGGAGTGTGAAGCTCTTGAATCAAACAAGGTACAAACAAGGATAGTAAAGAAACTAATCATACCTATGATGATCTATGGCCCCTTTGAAACTACTAACTCCACTGTGTGTAACTCACCACACCCAAAGAATCTCCATCTTTGTTGACGAAAACCTCAAAGTCCATGATCAGGTCATGGTCCCTGAATACAAGGAGCATACAAAGGCTGGTTTATACCTACTATATCTCCCCTTAGTGGAGCAAAAAGTTTCTGCCCCTGCTGTTGAAATAACCTCACTGGAAATTACTGATGAGGCTAATACTAAAATTGTCCACCTCCACTAAACTGATCTTAGGGAACCACTGAGCACTAGATTTGGCGATTTCCATGAACCCCACAACCAAAACACACTGGAACAAAGATCCTAGGGAAATAACAGAAACCACTAGCACCAGAAGACTATAAAGGAAGATGTTGAGGTTGACTCCCTACCGGTCAAAACCTCAAAGATCATGGTGCCTGAGACCTGCCACTAACAACTCTTCTCCTTGAAGAACCCTTCTAGCTCCCTTCCCCTAGAAAAAATCCTCATGAATGCATCTATTTTATCACCTATTCCTTCTTCCGAACCTCTAGATTCATTGGCGACGTAAATTGGGTAACTACATACTGGATAGAAGGATGGAGTGCCCCTCAAGATGTATTGTATGAGACTCCACATCTGGAAAGAGATATGAGGAAAAATGAAGAAGGTCATTGGACCTGATTCCCAAATCCTGCACTAACATGCTCTCCTATAGAAGATAAATAATCTCCTTCCTCTTTATTTCCTTCATGGTCGATGAAAGAAACTCTGCCTAGATTTCCTTATGTAATTAATCCCACAAAACTTCTACCTCATTCTTCTCACCCAGATATAGAATTCAGCACTGATGTGTAGCTCACCACATCTGATTGACTGGAAAAGGGACCCTGTACTATTTAGAGGCCCAGATCAAACTGAAAGTGATCTTGAGCTCCTCCAGCTAGTTCTTTATCTCTACATCTAAAAAATACACTTGTACTTTCCCAAATCCTTCCCCTGGAAAGCACACAACATCCTATGTCATTGATCATCCTCTTCAATCAAATCAACCCTACGATGATAAACCAGATCAACCTACCAAACCTCAACTGCCTGAGCCACACACGGACGTTGTCCAGGATCCATAGATGAAAGGAAAACAAGGATTTCTTAATCCCAAGTTTTATGGAAATTTTTTATGATATATTTTAATTAACCTTAATCCATTTAGTTATCCATTTGAACTTTCCCATAAAAACCCAATTAAAACAAGAACACAATTCATTATGGTGCATGTACCTCTCCCAGGTATCAACCCTGATAGTGGTGTAGCTTCACTTGGTCATTCGGTAGGCTCACAATCATTTCATCAGATCACGACGCCCCTAAAATCCCATTTTCTATCTGGTATCCATGGCCTATATCACACACCAAGGTAATCTAGCACTGTTTCTATACCAAACCATTCAACCCTCACTATGCCTAACCACAAACCCCATTCTATATCTCAACCATCACCTTTTATACCACTATATCATGACACCCTCCCTCCAAAGGTAATACAATGAGGGGAGAGAGATAATGACCCCCCTGAGTCCCTCCTCGAGTAGGCCCCAGGTTGGAGACTAGCACTAAGGGTGTACATATATCACAATATGGGAGGAATTACCCTTTATAAGAAAACAAGATCAGAAGATAAGATGAATCATCAACAAAATATCCAAGACATATATATCTAAGGAAACCCAAAAACCATCTTGAAATGCATGTATAAATAGAATTTATAAAAAAAAATCTGGTAAATACCCAAAGTAATGATAATACAGTGACACAACAACTATCCCAAGGCCTGAACTAGTAACACCCATCATGGTCCTCATAATCCTCCTGAAAATCTAAAAATAGTTTTATATACGTAGGGTGAGCATACAGGTATACTCAGTAAGAAAACCAAACATTATCATACACTTGTTAAAGAAGTATACTAATGACCCTATGAGTAAACAGAAGAACCAAACATCACCTATGAAGGTATAATAACCATCCCAATCTCACCAAGGCATGTCCACCAAGTAATGAAAGTAAATTAATATAATATAAAGTAAAAAACATCGATGATAGGGTACCCACACCACTTTACCAATGATATTCAACTCTTACCCAACTTCGTACATCCTGGCTCTCCCACCCCTTCTATATACCACATCACATATTGCCCACACACAGCTGGTCCTCACAATACATCCCACTCACACACACCTAGGCCTCACATTATAGTACATTAAATCACATCTCATCCCAAAGACACCTGAGAAATCACATCACATCTCATTCTAAAGACACATGGGAAAGCACATCACATTTCATCCTAAAGACACCTAGGAAAGCACATCACATCTTATTCTGAAGACACTTGGGATACCAAAACCACCATTTAATGCACTAAAAAACCTCTTAACATCATAGCCTGTGAAATACCTACCTCACCCAGAAGAGAGATAGGAAAACAGAGGGTACCTAGCCATCCGTACTTCTCATCAGATATTGGAAAAAACACCCCCATTTGACTATATGGGTGTTTGGTACATAGTTCTCAAAATGGGTGGGGTGCATATAGAAATCACCAGAATGTAAATTTTATACATATAGTATCAAGAACTCATGCCCAACCAATGGGTTTACAAACAAAAAACCAACTCACAACACCATCACCTTTGCTGCCACCTCTAAATGCATAACACCACACAATATGCCACAAACCTCATTTCACATTTCCAACCAATTTCATTTAATCACCCCATTAATTTAATTATTTAGGATCAACCCCCTTTAACCACACAACCCATAATTTACTTTTCCATTAACAAATTTACATCCCATTATCCAAACCAACCCATTCCATTTAAAAAATTATTAAAATATTATTTATTCATTCCATAAATACTTGGGAATCTAGCACAACATAGCCACATATAAAAAATATCCCAACACGCCATCACCTTGTCACCCCAAAAGCATGACCAAACACATATCACATCACCATACCACAAGAATGAACGAAAAAACCATACCCTTTCCACCCCACAAGCACATCCAAACAAACCATCTTACCCACAAGACCCAACCACACACATCACAACACATCAAGATCATTTTTCAAGTTTATAAATAGGTTTTTATCACATTCCACTTTAATTCTTTGGAATTATCACACAAACAAAAATCATGGGGAAACCATTTAATCATGAAAGTATAATAAATTAACCAATTTCTATTTAGGGTGATATCAAAAAAAAAAAAAAAAATAAGGGCTCCACAACACATGTCAAACAACAGAAAAAAACCCCACCAAAAATCATAATTTTTAGTAGGGTGTTTAGCCTATACAATCCAACACATCACAATAACAATAAAGCTATACAAACATGTGAACAAAACCATTTAAACTCAATTTAAATTTGACCAATTTCTTTATCTTAAATTAATCCAAAAAATTCATATCTCATAGGTAAAAAAATAAAACCCCTCCCGTATGATACAAAATAAAAAGAAATGAGGGAAATCCTACCTCAAAGAAGCTTTCAAACTTTCTACGCATAGTAGGGTGAAGAAGAAACCACCCAAAAACCACAAACGCACCACAAGGAACCATGGATCAACTTACACCACATCCCAATACTATTAAACACCACCCAACACATACCACAACCAAAGAAACTCCACCATAGAGAATCCCCAGGAGAAGAATGGAAGCAAACATGTGGGAAGAAGAAGATAACTCACCACAGAACAACCAAAGATCACCAACAAACATCTAGTAGGATCAAAAGATCAAAGATGGAGGAATAGGGATTGAAGAAAACCTTGAGGTGCCTAGGGTTCACCCAAAATGAGAGGAAGAATAAAACACAACCAAATGAATAAAAGTTAAGCCAATTTTTTTTAAAAACTTTATTGGATTGGGGTATTACATGATTTGTAATACCCTTTCATGTCATGTAATACATGGGGTTAAGTTTCCACTAAAAAATGAATTTCCTTTTAATTTAATTATTTATTTTTAAACCCTAAAATATTACATGTCGTGAAACCCTCTTTCATGACATGTAAAATATGTACACGTTGTAAAATCCTCTAGAAAATCCATGAAACTGAATTTCATGTCATGTAATCCATATACATGATATGAAATCTCCCTAATTCCTGACTTTAGCAACCAAACTTCTCTAGACTCCCTTTGAGCCTCCTACAAACGCCTCCAACAACTAAAACTAGAAAAGTAACAGACCAAAAAGGCACAAATCATTACACTACCCTCCACCTTTAATCAAATAATTACAAGAATTATGGGATGATGGTGTGGAGAAATTTGAAACATCAATGAGAAAACTATTTAAAATGCAAGCATTTTTAATGTGGATAAGTTGTGAATTTCCTAGACTAAAAAACTTATTCACTTGGATCACTCATACCGATTTGGATTTTCTAGCTTGTAATTTTGGGTTTTAACCCCAACGATTACCTCATAAAATAAAATGGTGTGTTATGTTTCACCGTTAATTTATTGATACATCTCATTAATTTATATTTAATAGGAAACAAATTAATGAAGATAATTAATTGATAAATTAAATGAATGTGTTATTTAGTTTATAAATCACGGGAAAATGAATTTCACTATAGAATTTGGAAAATATACTCATTTGAAAGAAGGGGGAAAAGGGAAAAATTCAAGAAATATCTGGAGCCTCGGAGCAACGACATCTTCTCTAACCCGTAGGGATAGGGTTTCGTTAAACATTCTTCCCATCCAATCCTCCAGTGCAGCTCTTGCAGATCAGAGATTGCATCCTTCGAATTTGTGTCAGCGTGTCTTGGTGCGGTGTCCTATGGCTTTGTCTGCTTAGGTGAGGCTATGGAGACTCTGCTCGATGAAGGATGAGCCTTTGGCTTCTGCTCGGCTCGGTGATTGACTTGAGAGGTGTGGAGTCTTCTGGTATCATCTGCACAGGTGAGGCTTCAGCTTCACCTTGGCTCCCTGAAGGTCAAGATTTTGGCTCTTTCTTGGCATGGTTCCATCTTCGTGAGGCTCTGGATACTGCTTCCCTGGTTGTCACTTCGAAGGATCTTAGCCTGATCCTGCCATGTCTCGTTGGTGTCACAGGATTGGTGTCGGCCTCAGAGTGTCACTAGGGGGGAGGGCCCTTGGTTTTATTCTAGTGTTCTTGAGGTCCTTCTATAGGTTTGTTTTAGGTGTTTTTTATGTTATTTACTAATTGCGCTGGAGTAGTGTTTTTGTTAGAGTGGTGGTTCTCTTGGAATGGTGATTCTGTTGGAATGATGTGTGACGGGTGTGTCCATCACTCCCTTAATTTTCTTCCCATTTGTGGTCTGCTTATGTCTGAATATAATGAGGGTACGTTTGTGGTTACAATTGGATTAGATTCATTCCCTGAGTGGCATTTCTTGTTCAAAGTGGCCCATACCCCCTCATTAGTAACCATCCTTTGGTGTGGTGTTGATCCATCAATCCCAGGTGATGATGGATTGGCTTTGCATTCCCTGGATTCTTTTCTGGCCACTTCAGCGACTACAATGGTGGAAGGAGTCTTGTGGAGTGCGATGGGGTTCTTCATGTCATGATGGAGGTTCTCCTTTGAATGGTGAATGGGTTTGTGAAGCTCTGTTTTCTGATCTTTCCAATTATCTCAATGGTGGGAAGATAGTGCAACCAGATTGACCACATGGAATTGGCCCTAGAGGAGGATTCAGAGCAGGCGGTTCATCTTTGCAGATCTTTACAGATTTGGTTGTTTGAGAGGGTATGGAATTTTCCATTAGATCAGGCATGTTCTTTGACACATGACACTTTCTTGTCGAACTAACTTGCAACGATGGAGAGCTTCATCATGTTTAAATACTAGGAAAGTGGATATCCATGTTTTCAGTATGGTTTTTACTTTCTTGTCTTTTAGGTGTGATTTGTATTATGTATATGATGTCTGTATAGGTTTCCCCACCTTTTCTCTTAAAAGGGGGTTTTATCAAAATAATAAAAAAATTTGAAGGCCTTCAGGCCGTTGGACGGAAGAAGGGGAAAAGGGAATGAGGTAAAAATTAAAAAAGAGTTGGAACAAAATAGTGGAAGAAAATAAGTATATATTTTAAACATCCTTATTGGGATTTTAGTTTTACAATTCATAATCTTGACATAATGCACACTGAGAAGAACTTATATGAAAATGTAATTTTTACATTTCTTCATGAGTAGGGTAAATAAAAAAATTACCTCAATACTCATAATGACTTAAAATAAATTAATATAAATCAAGGTTTGTGGGATAATTAGAATAAAAAGTATCCTTTAGTTATTTTTGAAATGAAAAATCACAAAAAATTTGCATTCCTTCAAACAATAAAGAATGTAAAAGTGATAGGTGGATATTCAAGTAACATTTCAAGGTGTTTTGAATTAAAACATTTAATTTTACATGGATTGAGAGGTTATGACTCAAATATTATGATAGAGAAGTCTTTACCCTTATAATTGTGTAATACGGTACCTGAAAAATTAGATATAGTTCAAGTTGTGTTTTTCACCTTCTTTGGCGAGCATTGTGAAAAAAATACTAAATCCAAATGAGCATGAAAAAATTTAAGAAATAATTTTTTTGAAACTTTTTCATTTGGAGATGTTATTTCCACCTTCATTTTTCATTATCATGATTCATTTTACTTTATATTTAGTTGGGGATGATAAAATTGATGGACTGGTAAAATATCAATGGATTTATCCAATTGTTAGGTAGGTTAATACTATTTTTTTTTCAATAACTAATTCAATTTTATCAAATCATTATATATATATTTTTAATATGTTTCAAATATTTTTCTCATCAAGTTCTTAAATTCATTTAAAGTCATACGCGAGGAATAAATCTCAACCAGAAGGCTGTATTGTTGAAAGATACATTATTGATGAGAGCCTAACCTTCTATTTTAAATATTTGGATGGAATTGAGACTTTATTAAATAATGGTGAATATGTTGATGACATCTCCAATGGCTATCATTTCAAAAAACAGTCATCAGTGTTTCCAACTATAAGATGACTAGTTTATAAGGGATCAAAAGTTTACAAAAATTTTGGAATCACTATAAGAACATAGATATGTGATACTCACTACTCTTATTGTAGATAATTTTTTTGAATAATTAATATTGGAAACAAAGAGACTAATAAGTGGTTGATCTCAAAACAAGGCATAATTAAAAAAAGTTGTTAATAAGGAGAGTTTCAAATGGTTCAACCACTATATAAGTATATACTCATATTCATATTAAAGAATTGTTGTTATTTTTTATATGTTAAAAGTAATTCATTATATCTTCTTGGGTAGATAATTAATAATGATAATTAAGTTAAAATTTTATATTATTTGAAGTTGTTGGATCAATGTCCTCAAAGTTAGGTTAAGAGATTCGATGCCTACAATATTAATAGCTCCAATTTTCATACAATTAATCATATAGAAGGCTTGAAAACACATAATAGTGGAGTGTTTAAACTATTGGTGGTGGGATAATATGGAAAGATGATTGATATCATCAAATTAAACTATCATGATCAATTTTTAGTTGTCTTATACAAATGAAAGTGGGTCAACATTGATTGGGATATAAAGAAAGAATCATACATTTTAATTCATTCATCTTATCTCACATTATCCATATCGATGAGCTTGAAGAGAAACATAAATTTATATTGAATTCAAAAGATAATATGGGTTATTATGTAGATGATGAATTACATGATGGTTTTAGTGTTCTTATACACCTAAAACAGATAGAATTGCCTGACGTAGGTGATGGAGATCAATTGGTAATTTGTGACATTGAACCTCGTCAAGAACAAAACATTCAATAGATTTTCCCTTTATTGTAACAAAATAATTTTCATGGGAGGGTGAAAATAAATAAGTAATCTTCAAAATATAGGTTGATAAAAATGAGGATAATGAAAATTAATATAATTGAACATAAAAACTAACAATGAAACTATATTATAATGTCACATATATAACTATTTTGTACATATATACATTGATATTTTTTTTAAATTTTAAAACACTTTTACTTATACTATTTTTGTACATAGAATATATTTCAACTCATTTTAAATGTAGGAATATCAAGAAAAAAAATTGAGATCCTAATCGATCATCATCATGAATCACACCTCCTCTACCATCACCTTTAGCAGATCTGATTGATTCCTCTATACCAGATACTTTTAGAAACCCACCAACTTCCTTATATGTTATTAGAATGTCACCATCTAATGCACCTTCAGTAGTGGAAAAGGTGGTGACTTCTCCATACAGGGGAAATTGGTGGGTTTCCATTTTTGGTATGTTTGTAATTATAAAAAAACATTTTTATTAACCATTTAATTAAATTGGAAAACATTAAAAAATAAAAATAGAAGAGATATAAATTTGAATACAGAAGATTTATGAGACCTATAAGAATTTAAAACTATTGTTTCATTTGTTGATTTTGGGGTGCCTATTGGTGATGCATCTAGAATTTGTAGATAGATTATTGGGAAACTTTATTACAAGATAACAAGCCTTCCCATTAATTAAAAATATTAGAGGAATAATAAAATTTATTGTAAGAACTAGGTGTTTGAAAAAAATATAAATGGAATACTAATTTATTATTCATTTTTGAATAATTTAAAAGGTACAAGTAAAATAATTAATATACTTATAAATTGTTATATATATATATATATATATATATATATATATTTTATTTCGAGATGTTTTTTTCAGTTCTATGTCCTTGAATATATTTTACACCCATGAGAAATGAAAAATTTGGGCAACAAATAGAGATAATTTAAATAGATATTATGAAATGATTCTAATGACACTTCTCTGATAACTCAATATGTACATAAAAATTATTGAAGATGTATCTCTTGAGTAGGGGAAGTTTTTTTTGATCTTAAAAGGGATATATATCCTGAGGTATTTGAATATTTTTTATTAAATTAACAACATAAACATAGTAAAATTATAATTTTTATTAACATTACTATTTTTTTCTCTAGGAATTATCAAAAAAATTCAGTGAATTGTGAAAATAAGCAATTCCTAGTATCACTAGTTCATGAATATTTTTTGCTAAAAAATTTAAATATTTGTAGTATTTTATTACATATTTTTTATATATTTTTTATTATATCTAAATCTATTTTGTCTAACATGATATATATCTATATATAAATTTATGAAGGGTCATGATTTGGGTCACTAGGATGGAAAAATAGAGCGGTGGATTAATGTTCATTGGAAACCTGACAATGGTTTTGCGAATGAACTTAGAAGATACATTAAAGTAAGTAATTTTAATTTTAATTTAATGTTATTTCTTTATTATAAAAACATAATAAGGGGGTAAAAATTAATTTGATAATATTATGAAGTTCAAATAATTTATAAAATCATTGTTATTATTGTTGTATTAGCATGTTTAAATTCAACAATCTAGGGATGAAAACCCTTCACAATCATCATTTATTTACAAAAATGGTGAAGTTGGAATCATTTTAGGGAAGGGGAATCCCATATGTGAATGGGGGTTGGGTTTTGGGTATACTATATCAAATTAATTTGGTAAGTAACCATTATCCTTTACTATTACACTATCTACTTGGGATTCAAGCACTATTGTTCATTGGGAATGTAACGAACCAACCTGAGATACCCTCAAAACTATTACCTGAATCGATTCACCACATCCCCAAAGGATGTTCTCGATCCCCATGAGTAGGTGAATAACACCTAGGTATCAACCGATAATAGAGGAAATGATTTCACCCAAACTGAAAACAAACTGCATGAAATATATATACAATAGAAAGAAACAAAAAAAGTTAAAAAAGGAAATATATGCCAAAACCAAAGAGAAAAAGTGATAGCAATACGAATAAAAGAAGATGAAACAAACTCCAAGGTACATGTCTAATAAAAAAGGACAACTAAAACATAAACCAACTACTCCATTTGATAAGTGGGTAATGTCTTACCATTTCACCACTTGCTACCCATACCCAACTGACATGAACCTCTCTACATCACTATTATTATTTTCCTTTTACTAAATCAAAAGACAATACTAGGTCTACACACTACTAAATGGGTGTGTTGGGTGTTATCTAAATAGGCTTAGTGGCATCCCACCTAGGCGTTCTATATCAGGACTTCGTTTAATAATCATGTCATACTCAATTTATATGAAAAACATAGAATGATAAGAAACAAATAAATTTTATATCAAAATCATGGAAAATCATTTCCTAGTTTTCCACAATTCTGAAACATTATAATTAAAACAATTTCAAAGCATAAAACTATCAATCCATTTCCATTTCATCAAAAATTGGTATATCAAGTCAAAGAAGTAAAAATTCAACACGAAAAGGATAATCATGGTAGGTATAACTCATATTCAGGTTAGATAGGTCAATCGTACATTAGTCACAACTAGTGTACTGTATAAGTCCCAAGTACCCATGCATCAAGGTCTAGGTAATAGAGGAATACCCCCGAAATTGAACCCTCCTATAATGCCAAGTTAGTTTCGAAGAGCCAAATGCGTATCGCTCTAAGATCAAAAGAACACCCTATAAAGTGAACCTTCCCAATAATATCAAAAGATGATCCCCAATACTACACCTCACAATTAATTACCCAAGTCTTTCATGTTTAGAAAATCAAATCATTTCAAAGGGATGACACATTTCATAATTAAATTTCAAAAAACCTTATATTTCTATCAAAACTTAATTTGAAAATCCATTTTCCAAACTATTTCACAATGCATTGAAAATCATATTAAATTTACCAAAATAATAGAAAATCATATTTTTCTCAGAGACCCATTCCATGTACACTAAACTGTAAATCATTCCATTTCATTTAGAAAACCATTTAAGAAAGAAAGAGAAATCAATGGTTCACACAACATAGGTTAGAGACGTAACCACCCACCTCAATTTCAAGGCAAACACTACTTGAAATGGAATATAGAAACCTTATAAGTAATGTAGAGACACAAATCAAAGTCCATATAATTGATTCTCAGATTTTAGAATCAAAATACATTACAAAAAGGGTTTGAAGAGAGGTTAGGTCACACATAACTCGAGAACCACAAATGCCACACCACAACCAAATCATGGACGAGCCCTCGAAGGAAGAGTAAAAAATAGATCTATAAGAGTAAAACAAGAAACAATATGTGCATAATGGTTCTTATAGATGAATCCCGAATCCATTGTTGTGACCAATGTAAATAAAGAAACAGAAAGGTTTCTTATTGATAGATATATAGCTCAACCACCATAGATATTGAGAACTGAAAAATTGAGCCAGAAGGAGTGTAAAGACGCAAAATTTCTAGGAAGAATACTAAGTTTTGGGGGATAGGTTGAACATTAAATAAAGGAGGATTTATACAAACATATAATAAACCAACTGAACATATTGGATTTACATTTTAAACTAGGGATTTGCGGCGTAAAATCCACATAACTCACGTATGCTAAAAAATACAGCACCTTGTGTTAATTTATCCTAGGAGACATATCTATGACATAAAAAGGATATTTATAGTGTAAATATATTTATGTCAAAAAAAATTAACATTTATTGCACCCCATGACTTATTTACACTATAAATATGGGTTTTACAGTATAAAAGGGTCCTGCCACTAGCACTAGTAGAAGTTCCCCTGAAGAAAATCCCCAAAAAACTTCTATACCCTTTAAACCCAATAAAAAGACTCTTAAACATCAAAAAGTGATTATCTTAAAAATCTAGGATGTTACAATCCCCCAACCATATGACTTTCTATCCCCAGGAAATCATGAAAAAGAAAGATGCTTTAGAAAGAGGTGAGGCCATTGTTTGATCTTTAAAAATTCATGATTACAAGTCCTATGAGAATATGATATATTTCTCCATACCACATTAAATAATTGTAACTCCCCAATATTTTTTGAAATATATTTTTTGAATTAATTTAATATTTTTTATATTTTTCATTTCATGCAACACTGAAAATAGTTTATGTAAAATCACTATGTCTGGATTGCATTATATAGAACACCAAGTTATCATGCACTACATGAAACATAATTTTTAACATGATATACATGGAACATTGATTCTAGATTAAATTACATGTAATATTGTCTTTCCTCGATGGATTGCGTAACAAAAAATATTGAGTTTTACTGAACAATAATATATTTTTAAAATGTTATCATTTAATATAATAAGATATAACCTATCCATTAAATTATAGGTTATGGATATTATTATATAATTTATGAAAATATATTTTTTACACAAATATAAGATGAATTCATAAGTTACCAATTAATTAGAAATGAATATGAAAACCGATTGAATATAAAGAAAAACATTATTATTATTATAAGATGTTTCACCCTAATAAATTAAATTAATCAAAATTAGTGAGTGATATTAATGTAATATATATATTTTATATATTTAATAAAATATTTTTCATATTTATCCAATATATTCTATAGACATAAGATAAGAAAAAACTAAATTTTATGCATAAAAATCTATATTTTTTTTATAAAGGTAGTTTTACCGCCTTTTAATGGATAACCCATTTTAAATCCATTATTTTTTCAATTTGATAGATTCAATATGTAAAAATACACTTCATATTTTTAATAAAAATATAAAAACTATATTAGGATAAATTTTGGGTATTTTTATGTAATGTTTCATTTTTTACTGAATAGTTAAAAATACTGGATTTTATTTCAAAATGGGGTCTTCATATAATTTATTTATGAAATTAAATTAAATTTTAAATTGATTTAAAATTTTAATTAGATAATATTTTTATCAATTAATCCAATTTTTTTCATTATAACTAATTTCCCATTGAAATTTAACATAAAAAGTTAGAAAACATTGGATGACTTTTTACTTTAAAAACCCTTAGTATCATCCCGTCTGCGAGATTAATTTTAAATTAAATTCTTCCACTTATATGGTTGGAATTTAGAAAAATGGATTTCATATTTAGAATTATCATAATTTATAATGTCTAATAAAGTCAAATTAATTTTTTACCAAAACAATTAGTGAATATAGTTAAAGTTAATTACAACAATTAAGAGAAAAATTAGGTTAACAAAGTACTAAAACTTAAATTTAAGAACCAAAATGACCTAGAAACTTTTCCAAGAGAAATTATTTGGAATTATTTTGACCTTATACTCCCTTTTATTGAATTTGGTCCATTATTGGTGTGATTTCCCAAACCCAGATTCCACTTAAATGGTGCCCTGAGCCCTGTGAGCCACATGGCCTCAAGTGAATCTCCTTGAACACCAGAGGCTGCCGACCAGCAGTGAGGGACTAGGGTTTGTCTGTGGGGAGACTATTCCCTCATTACCAAATTGTAGCACAACGGGTGGGAGTAAAAATGGGTAAATAACAGAAGGAATACACGCAAACAGAAGTAAAAACAAAAAATAGAGACAACAATAATAATAATCGAAACAACTGGAATAAAATTCAACAACTGATGATGATATGTCATGTACTAGAAAACTGGAAAACACGGATACAAGACAACATGCATAACATGTTAAAAATGTACAAAGTAAACCAAAGACTACCCCAAGCATCCCAAGTTCCAACTCGGCCCTCTACTATCAAGCTCTATACTAAAAAGCAAGAAATCAAGTGTTCGAAGCCATATGCTTCACTTTGTCAACACCTACCACCATGTAATCTACTACGGGCACCAAACGGTGCCTGAAGAGGGTGTGAGATAAATCTCAGTGGGCCACCACTAATGGTTCCTATAACATCCAGCCCGTGTAATGGAAATGTAATAGTGTATAGGCATGAATATATAATGTAAAGTAGTACAATGTAACTAAATACCCAAGTTTATACTTTAGACCTTGGATGGTGTCTGAACATGTAACTAATTCATTTATTAATGAATTACCAGATTATATTAATAGGCAACATGAGGCATGACCAACACTGACATAGTCTCATGATGGTGTATATAGTTAAATTTCTAAGGTAATGACAAAAGCAATGTAGAACTCAAGGGTCACCAACTCATTAGTAACTGTATCCTGGAATGGGGTAAGATTGCAATCCAAAGAGTATATTCCAAGGCATTCCACAATAAGTTTCCTACCGAATCCAAGGTGATAATTCAAGGTAATATGGGGATAAGAAAAGAAAAGTCCCTATGGGCTATAACCATAGAACCTACTTGTCAATGCTGGATCTAAGGAGTGTATCCAAGGTATCCTGTAATAATATGGAGGGATCCTACGGTGTCATACTGGGTATCCAAGAACTAACAAGGATCAAGATCTAGGTGGGTCTCAACCTAAGAAATAAGTATCCTTGAATCAGAGTGAGGTTCCCAAGTGCTCATGGAATTCCTTGATCATAATCCAAGATGAGCTCGAGTCAGGCCATTCCTATTTGATTATTAAGTCATGTAATATTTCATTTGGTTCAAGCCTTGACTCTCATTATTGCGATAAGGTCAAGTATCATGCAACTGTTTTATCAAGTGATTTGATTTAAGATTTACCTTTAATTAGTGTAACAATACCAAGTATCATGAAACCATTAATTTAATCCATATAAGGAATATTATATAATTTAAGGTTCATTCCGCTACATTCCATTAATGTGTTAAAGGGTGCTACAGATATGAAACCAATTAATCATTCACCTTTAATTATAAATTTGAATCACTTACCTTAGGAGGGTAAAGTGGTATGCTTAAATGGTACTTGCCATTATGTAATTCACAATATAAATCAATCCATTTAATATATAAAAGATTACCCATAGAGTGGTTAAGCCATGGCACACCCGAACAGTGGCACAAACATGTCAAAACACTAAACCACACTTATGGAATAACCTTCAACATGGAAAGGATGGAGTTTTGGTCATAACCACCAATAATTAATCACATATTTGTAAAGAGGATGACCATACAATTATAATTATTATAAACATGGAATATAAATTCTATGAACGACACACAAAGAAATCGATGGGCCCCACATGACAAATCCAAAATCAAAAAACTTTAGGGATGAATTATAGACCACCCAACTTAGAGTTGTACAACTCTTCTCCTTCAATGTTGGACCTTGTTTTGGATTAGATCAGAGTATATCTAAGAAAAAGAGAAAAACTCTCATACCCTGATATCTCAACCGAGAGAAAAAGAGAAGGAGAATAGCTCAATAGGACACTACTGGAAAACTAACCTTTACCAATGGTTTGGAACTGTTGGTATAGGCCTCAAAACCGTTGGTATAGCCTATACCAATGGTTTGGAGAACCGTAGCCAAGTAATCCGTTGGGATAGGTCTATACCAACGGTTTTCCAAAAACCGTTGGTATAGACCTATACCAACGTTTTTGGAAACCGTTGGTATAGGTAATATGAAATCTATACCAACGGTAATGGAACCGTTGTTATATAAATTCCAAAAATAAAACATCCGCTGGGATTTGATCCCAGGACCCCTCGTTTATAATCGAACGACTTAACCACTAAGCTAACATCACTTTTGTAAACATAATTTCATAAATATATATATGTATTATCATAATTATTTAAATTTTTGATTTATATAATGTTCTCTGGTAGTAGACCTGGAAAAAAATCAATGAACATATCCCAACGGTTGTCAAAACCGTTGGGATAGACCTATCCCAACGGTTTTCAGAACCGTTGGGATAGGTTTTGGGTGGGTGTATTTTTAGTGGGGGGATGCTGGTTTTTTTCCTTCTTTTTCCCAACGGTTCATCAAAACCGTTCGGAAAGGGCCTAAAAACACACCCTTTCCCAACGGTTCACCAAAACCGTTGGGAAAGGGTGTGTTTTTAGGCCCTTTCCCAATGGTTTTGATGAACCGTTGGGAAGGGTAGCTATACCAACGGTTTTTACAAACCGTTGGTATAGAAGTGTTGGGAAAGATCATGTTTCCAGTAGTGGGACTCAACTACTTACCGTTGTGCATCCAACATGATAAACATAAGCTCAATCGGTTGTCAGATAAAGGATATATCGTGGTTCCAAGGTTAGATCTTAAAAAACACTTGAATTGAGAGAAAAATAGGTTAATACTACAAAAAAATGGATTAGGGTAGAAGGAGAGAGCTTAATTAGATTATTATGGGAAAAAGGACAATTTTCCCATAAAATATATTGTGCATGGTTTTTCTGCACAGTTTGACAAACTATGCACAAACCATGCATGGGTACTTGGAAAAAAGGGGCGCTCACATGGTTAGGCTGAACAGCCATGTGCCAACCATGTGAGGTGTTTCTATTTGAAAAAAAAATCTGTATAGTTTTCCAAACTGTGTGGAATTCTTACATGGTTTACTCTAAACTGTGTGTCAAGCCTATTTTTCCCAAAAAGATGGTTTCGGGGCTCCGAACTTTCCCCAGACACCCCTAAGACCTTCTATAACCCATTAGGAATCCATATTAGGTCTAAAGTAAAGATTTAGAACAAAATTTAAAGGATCTATACTTGAGTGAAAAACCGGGTTCTAACAATTGGACCCACTTGACATGTAAAAAATGAGTATGGAATTCCTTTGTCAAAATATTACAAGAGTGCCACTACTCCTCCACTATAAAAAGGACTCCTCTCCTCCAACTTCTCCAAACATAAAAAAACTTAGTATAAACCAATATCTACTCAAATATCCTCTAAAAAACCCTCCCTTCATCCTTAAAGCCTATATTTTGGCATAAATACTTCCAAGGAAGCCTTTTGGTGCAAACCAAAAGGAGTTAACCGATTAAGATGTAACAC
The DNA here is from genome assembly GCA_963277665.1 of Viscum album. NCBI lineage: Eukaryota > Viridiplantae > Streptophyta > Magnoliopsida > Santalales > Viscaceae > Viscum > Viscum album. Next base: position 1,467,189,116 of record OY728159.1, on the reverse strand, counting down.
CCTCCCTCAAACTCATTTCTTTTATTTCCATTCTCCACACCTAAAATATTTTTATTCTATTATTTTATAAATAAAATTATCCTAAATATACTATGATGATTTTATGCTAAGGGTTTGACCCACACTTACATACACCTCCATCTAATGGGTAACAAACATACTGTTTATGCGTATTGTGAACTATCGCCTCACTAAACGATGATTGTTCATTTTTCCTTGACCACCCCTCATGGTGGAAATTATGATAGAAAATATGTTTATATATTTTATATATTATATTTATTAAGTATTTAATCATATTTAATCCTTTTACCACACATATCTTTATACTTTACATTTGGTGTAAATACGATAATTTTGTTTGAGAAAGTGTGGACTATCGCTCCCTCAAAGAGATGTGATTCGTTCAAACACTACGTGGAATATATTAAAGATGATTTTAAGGAAAATATATGATATATATGATATAATAATGCTACTAGAATAATTATATATATATACATATATTTCATTTACTTCCTTTATTTCAATACGACAATTAAACGAAAAAAATGTTCATGCATATGTACAACCTACCATCTCCATGAACAATGTATGATATTTCATACTTATATATTTTATATATTATTATAATATACATATAATAAATATAAAATATATTTATATCATGTTTTATATTATTTAAATCGCGATATAAGAATAAGGACCAAAGATATAACAAATTAAGACACATGCGAAGAACAAAGCGGATATTACCCGAAGTGAAACCTTAACCTAGAATTATTAACAAGTGGGTAATATAAAGTTATAATAAAACCATATATTACATTAGATATAAAATATGTTTCTTTTATATATTTATAATAAACTTATATTTATTATACAGAAATTTTGTATGATTATGACAAGAATAAAGTCACATGGTAAAGGGATTTACACCTCACTTTTTATTTCCGTGAGATACATGCCATGTTCACCACTCTTTCCTTTTATGTGGTTTATATACTGACCATGAATGTATTATATGATTATTATTCTTAAAATTATGGGTAATTAAATATTTATTCTATGATTTTCCTTTCATGGTGGTTATGTTTCAAAACTTACCAAATTAGTAAGATAACTTTGTCTCAATTTATCTTCTTCGAGACACATGCCATGTTATGCACCTATTTTTTTATATGAGGTGTACATAATACCTTTGAAATGTTATATCATGAATATAATTACTTTCATGATATTTTAATATTTATGTAATTTCACTTTCTTACATGGAGATTATGATTCAAAGTTACAAAGTGATAAGAGTTTATTGAAACAATGTCCTCGCTTTTCGTGATTGTTTATGATTATGCTTTATTTGTTGAAATCATATAATAAATCTCTCAAGAAAATTCATGAAATTTATTATACTCTATTTATTCATGATATATTCATGTATTAGTACCATTTTTCTACTCTTTGGTACACAAGATAGTTAAGCAATTATTTTTAATAAATCCCAACTTTACATTCACATTAGTCAAAAATCTATATTCCTTAAAAACCAAGTTTTATAAAAAGGAATTCTAGGAATATTATAATATTCTCCTATAATCTTTAAAATATTTTTCCCTTTTTGTATTTTACAAATGTTTTCAAAGGAATATTCTTGTATCATTCTGAAAAATTCATTTTTCTAAAAATTTTACCTTCAAAATGGAATGTTCTTTTTACCTCATACGACTTGTATGGATTTACCCACCATCATTTCTTTGAAGCTTCCTTTTAATGTTTTAAAGGATAATTTTTAATATTTTTTTTAAAAAATTAATTTTCAATGTAATGGTTTTCAAAACTTTTAAAATCTTTCTTTATAAATTTTCAAAGTATTTTCAAAGAAATGGTTGAAAAACGTTTTCAAGATTTATTTATAAATTTTCAAAGTACATTAAATGAAATTATTTTTAAAAAATTTTCAAGATTTATTTATAAGTTTTCAAATTATTTTTAAAGAAATTGCTTTCAAAATGTTTTCATATTATTTTCAATGAATTTTTTTTCAAAATGTTTTCAAGATTTATTTATAAGTTTTCTAAGTATTTTAAATCAATGGTTTTCAAAATGTTTTAAAGCTTTATTTTTCATTTTTAAAGTATTTTTAAGTAAATGGTTTTAAAAAAAATTTCAATATTTATTTATAATTTTTAAAATTACGTTCAAATAAATGGTTTTCAAAGGGTTTTCAGGCTTCTTTTATAAGTTTTTAAAGAATATGGTTTTTGAAAAATATTATCAATATATCTTTATAAGTTTTCAAGTTTATTTTCAAGAAAATGGGTTTCAAAAGTTTTATGTTTTAAATATATTTTTCTAGAGAATAAATGATATTATCATTAAATTTTTTTAAAAGGTCTTTCAAAATTATTTCCCATAAAAGATTACATACTTTTAAATTACTCATGCCTTTCTAGAAAAATGATCCAATTTTTCCATTCATATTATTTCTCTAAATAGATCATGTTTTGATAGAAGGATTTTTATAAACATGTTTTTCTTTCAAGGGTTATATCCCTTTGAAACCCTCTTCTTTTTATAGGTTATGTTTTTGATGAAATGATTAGGAAACCTATATCTTTTTACAAAGGTTATGATATGATTACATTCATATGATGAACATTTAATTTTAGGGGTTATAATAAGATTGTTAATGATTTTTTGGCACATGTATATATGATTTCACGATGACATGGGTGGGAAATATATCTACCTTCAATGAATTGGGTAAAGATTTATATATCATGATATAGACATGGATGGAAGGATAAATGAACTTGGTTCATTATTATAGGGCTGGAATAAGAAATGAACTCAGTTCAGTATTACAGGGATGGAACGAGGAGTGAAATCAGTTCAGTTATACATGGCTGGAATAGGGTGTGAACCCAGTTTAGTAAAAGAATTTGTTCACTAATATGGGATTGGTAGTTATGTATTGACTAATATGGAAATAAAATTATATACTTATTTGTTTTCCACAATTCCATGTTATATTCCTATGATATTCTTTCATATATTATGTTCTTTATTTCCTTATGATTCATGTATTATGAACTGCTAATATTTATGCCTTTATTCATGTTTATGATCTTTGATTTGTAGAGTATAATCTTATATTTTATTGATCATGTACTCATACCCTTATTCTAATGATTATTCTTACATGTATCCATTGTTTACCCTTACTAAGAATATAATCTCACCCCTTTTTTATGTTTCATTTCCCAGGTTATGAAGATATGTATTATGTTTGATATTTTTAATCAGGGTTCTATTCAAGAATAAACAAGTGGGAGATAATTTATATCACTTATGTACCAATGTCTATGTTTCCATGTTTCCAAAGGCACTAGACTAATATGATCTTTGGAAGTTTTTTGTGTGCAATGTATTACATTTTCCACAAAAGAGATGTAATGTTAATGTATGAAAAGTGAGAGTTGCTATAGTTGATATCAGAGAAAAGTTTTAGTTAACCTTTAGTAAATAGGATGAGAAAACATTAGTGAGATACCTAGGTATATTTATAAGGATATGTCTAGATATTTCGCTAAGGATAAGTATAAGTATGAGTTAACGTATAAGAAAATGTATGGGAATTTTAGTAAATGATAGAGTGAGTGGTTTCCTATAAATACACCCCTATATGGGTAGTACAAGTGTATGTGGATCTGGCACACATGTACCTTGGGGTAACAACTCAGATAAGATGTCTCAGGCCTAAATCGAGGTAATTTGGTACACGACAACATGCCTTGATACACACCTAGTTTGACACTCCTGGGGTATATTATTTTGAAATTTACAAACTCTACATGAACCATAATGAAAGATTTAAATAGGATTTGGTTATGAATTACCTAGGATAAACCCTAAGAGTCATAGTTTAAGAAAGGTGTCATAATTTAGACATCATATAATATATTTTCATGATTATTTGATTCCTCACATTGATAATAATTTCATACCCAATTCTTCCTGGTTTTCGTCAATGATAGAAACTAGAAGTAATTGGGTTAATGTTGAATGTGATGGAAAATTTTCTGATGAGAAGTCAAATGGGATGATCACTGGAGTGAAGGATATTGTGATCATGCCTAATCAGTTTTCAAAGAACATGATTAATAACTTGTACCTTAACCAACTCTAGGACTCACCAAGGAAGAGAAATAAAAAGTTCACTGGGATTTTGGGTAATGGAGACCATAGAGGAAAGAAAATTCAGCATCCTTTGTGTTAAGAATCTATAAAAAATCATCCAAGTGAATGTCTTTGAGGAACAAAAAGATGTTTTGATTGTGGAAAAGAAGGTATGAAAGAAAGTAACCATAAAGGGGAAATAAAAAGTTCTATTAATGAAATGAATGGGAATGTTGGCCTCTTTAAGGTATTATCAATTGAAGACTGCTTTAAATGTGGAAATTATGGGCATTATGGAAATTGATGTCCTATGTGGAAGGATCATGAAGAGAATAAAAAACATGGTACAAGTAACGATTTTACTAATGATGATAAAGATACCACAAATGACATATGAAAGATATTTGATGTTCTTATAGTATTTTTTATATTAAACATAAGAAGCATGATTATATTGATATTAGGGAACCTTAAAACATGATTCATATTTTATATTCTAAGAAATAGATATTGAAAAATAAGTTGATGAATCCTAAGTAATGGTTTAAGAATAAGGTTTGATTAATGAAGTATTTATGTTTTAGAATTCAAATATTATGTAATATGAATCATGAAATATATAAATACTTTCAGTATAATTTTTCATTAAGGATTGAAAATTATACCATGAATGGTGATGAATACACATAAAAGTGATTTAATATAAATGTGAAATTTTGATTAAGGGAAGGTAACCCTTAATTAATGCCTGATATTGAGGTAATTATGTTTTTATAAATATATTTTTGATTTGAATAAGTGAATTGTATGGTAGAGATTATCCTAAAACTGATAATTGACAAAGTAGTATATGTTATCAAGGATGAAGTCTACAAATTCTTGGATTTAAATAATGTATCTAGTAATCATGGGAAGAAGAAAGAATTCAAGTTTTCCAAAAGGATTTATGGTAATTCAGGTTATTACCATTTTCAAAGGGAATATACGATGAGGGTGTTCACATGTTTGGAATGTAGAAAAAAAGTGATAATTTTTGATATAAGGGGGATCAATGTTAATATTATTTCATTACTTTCTTTCTAAAGTTTTGTATTTTCATATTTTAGAAGGGTTATAAGGTTAACCATTTGTGGTGAGATTATGTTAAAATTTGAGTGAGGTTTGTGAGATTAAAGCATTATCTCACCACCTAAAGATTTATTCACATTAGATGACCATTTATAACAACTTTTTATTGATTATAATCAATTACAAAAGGGATGGAATACCATGGATATCATAATCCATTATTACTCAAAGAATGAAAATTTCACCTTCCTTTTTGGATAAAGAGGTGAAACAGATCATGGAATAACAAAGGATGAGGTTGTCCTGAAATCATGAAAGTATATATCTTCATAAAATTTCTTCAACTTTAGGAAAAATAATATTGAAACCAAAAATGTTATCCTAGTACCTTTGTTTCTGTTGGATCATATGGTCTTTTAGGTCATTATAAATTTATGGGTTGGTGATTATTTAATTTATCCTAAACTTATTGTCCATCACTCTATATCAGAACTTGATTGTTAGATTTATATTCCATGTCCATGTTTTCACATTCCACCTTTGATCTCCCATGTGGAAACCCAGCTATGTGTTACTCTAGGTAACCATTATGGATCTAACTTTCTTTTTTAGAGGAAGTTTTAGTATTCATTTTTATGATGTGGGTTTCTATTAAAGGTACTTAAAAGTATTAAACCTTTGATAAACCAAATTAATTTTTAGGGATAAATTCAATTTAATGGGGGTAGAATGTAACACCCCAATATTTTCTAAAATATATATTTTTCAAATTAATTTAATATTTTTGAGATTTTTCATTTCATGCAACACTGAAAGTATTTTATATTAAATCACTATGTATGTCTTGCATTATATGAAACACAAAGTCATAATTCACTACATGAAACATAATTTTTAACATTCTCTACATGAAACACCAAGGCTAGCATACATTACATACAGGATTGACTTTCCTTGATGGCTTGCATAACAAGAGATACCGAGTTTTAGAGAACAATATTATATTATTAAAATGTTATCATTTAATATAATAAGATATAAACTAGGCATTAAATTATAGGTTATGAATATTATTAACTAATTTATTAAAATATGTGGTTTACACAAATATATAATGAATTCACAGGTTACTAAATTATTAGATATGAATATGAAAACAAATTTCATATGAAGGAAAATATTATTATTATTATAATCTATTTTAACCTAATAAATTAAAATAATTAAAATTATAGAGTTATATTAATTTAATATATATTTTATATATTCAATAAAATATTTTTTATATTCATCCAATAGATTCTATAGACATAATAAAAACCAATATTTTTTTTATAAAGGTAGTTTTACCACCTTTTAATGGAGAACCCATTTTAGATGAATTTTTTTTGGAAATTTTATAGATTTAATATTTCAAAATAAACTTTATATTTTTAAGTGAAACATAAAAATTAGGTTAGGATAAGTTTTTGGTATTTTTCTATAAGGTTTCATTTTTAAATGAACAGTTAAAGATACTGGATTTTAATTCAAAACTACTTTTTCATCCAATTTATTTACAAGGTTAAATTATATTTTAAATATATTTAAAAGTTTAATTAGAAAATATTTTTTATAAATTAATACAATTTAGTTCATTATATCCAATTTAACATTGAAATTGGATATAAAATCATAGCAAACGTATAATCATTTTTACTTAAAAAACCCGCAGTGTCGTCCTGTCTGTGAGATTAACTTTAATTTTTTTTGAACACTTCTATGGTTGATATTTGGAAAAATGGATTCTATATTTGGAATAAGAAAATTTATAATGTATAAAAAATTCAACTAAATTATTGACCAGAAATATTAGTGAATCCAGTTAAAATTAATTACAATGATTAAGAGAAAAATTGTGTTAACAAAGTACCAAACTTTAAATTTAAGACCCAAAAATGATTGAGAAACTTTTAAAAGAGACATTGGATGGAAATATTTCCACCATATGCAACCTTGAATCATTTTTTTATTATTGGATCCACTTTACATGTGAAAAACGTGTATAGAATTCATTTTTCAAAATATTACAAGATTGCCACTCCTCCACTATAAAAAAGCCTCATATCCTCCCACTTCTTCAAACATGTCAAACCAATTAGGTTCATCCAATATCTGATAAAATATAATTCCAAAAACCCTAAATTACTACTTGAATACTCTCTTTTTGAATAAATAATTCCTAGTAATCCCTTTGGTGCAAACCAAAAGGATTTACCTGATTAAGAGGTAACACCCTCCCTCAAACCCCTTTATTTTATTTCAATTATCCACACACTCAACTCTTCTTATGCCATGATTTTATAACAACACTAGTATAATAATTATACTAGGATTTGTTTTCTCTAAATTTTTTACCTACACTTACACACACCTCTATCTAATGGGTAACATACATAGTGTTTATGTGTACGGTGAACTACCACCTCACTAAACGATGATTATTCATTTTTCCTTTACCACCCCTCATGGTGGACATTATGATTTAAAATATATTTATATATGTTATATATTATATTTTTATGTATTTAAGATTATTTAATCCTTTTACCACACATATCTTTATACTTTTGATTTGGTTTAAATACGATAATTTAGTTTGAGGAAGTGTGGACTATCGCCCCCTCAAAGCGATGTGATTCATTCACACACTACATGGAATGTATTACAAATGGTTTTAGTGAAATTATTTGATATATATGATATAATAATTCTAATTTAATAATGAAATGTATATATATACATATATTTCATTTATGTTCTTTCTTTCAATATGAAAATTAAATGAAAACAACGTTCAAGCGTTTGTATGACCTATCGTCTCCATCAACGGTGTAAACTATTTCATTATTATATAGTCTATGTATTATTATAATAAAAATATACTGAATATAAATTATATTTATATAATGTTTTAAATTATTTAAATAATGATATAATTATAAGGATCATAGATATAATAAATTATGATACATGCGAAGAACAAAGACGATATTACCCAAATTTAGACCTTAACATTGAATTATTAACGAGTGGGTAATATAAAGTCATAATCAAAAAATATATAGTATTAGATAAAATAATATGGTTCTTTGATAGATTTATAATAAACTTATATTAATTATACATGAATTTTTTACGAGTACACTATGATTCAAGACACCAGATAAGGGGATTTCATCTCGATTTTTTATTTCTGTTGGATACATGCCATGTTCACCACTCTTTACTTTTATGTGGTGTATATAATTACCATGAATGTATTATATGATTATTATTCTTAAAATTTTGGGTAATTACATAACCATTATATGATCTTACTTCCATGGGGTTTATGTTTCAAAAGTTACCAAATCGGTAAGATAGGTTTGTCTCAATTTACCTTCTTTGAGACACATGCTATGTTATGCACCTATATTTTTATATGAGGTGCACATACTAATATTGATATGTTATATCACGAATCTCCATTATTTAATCATATTTTAATATTAATTTAATTTCACTTTGTAACATGGGGAGTATGATTCAAAGTTACTAAGTGATAATATTTTATTGAAACAATCTCATTGCTTTTAGAGATTATTTATGATTATGCTTCCTTTGTTGAAATATTATGATCCATCTCTGAAGAAAATTCTTTAATTTTCTTCTCATATATTTATTCATGATATATTCATGTATGGGTACCATTTTTCTAATAGTTTGTACATAATATAGTTATGAAAGTGTTTTTAATAAATCCCGACTTTAACCTCTCTTTAGTTAGAAATATGTGTTCCTTCAAAACCATGTTTTATAAAAAGGGTTTCCAAGAATATTGTACTATTATACTTTAATAATTAAAGCAAAAATTTCCCCTTTTTTCATTTACCAATTTTTTTAAGGTAATCTTCTTTTCACTTTTCTAAAAAGGATTTTTTTTCTAAACATTTTTCCATGAAAAAAGAATGTTCTTTTTACCTCATAAGGCATGTACAGATTTACCCATATTAATTTCATTGAATCTTCTTTTTCATGTTTAAGAGGTTAATTTTTAAGATTTTTTTAAAAAATTAATTTTCAATGAAATTGTTTTCAAAACATTTCCAAGATTTATTTATATGTTTTCAAAGTATTTTCAAAGAAATGGTTTAAAAAAAATTTCAATATTTATTTATAAATTTTCAAAATACATTCAAATAAATGATTTTAAAAATGTTTTAGAAATTATTTATAATTTTTAAAATTATTTTTAGATAAATGGTTTTAATTTTTTTTCAATATTTATTTATAATTTTTAGAAGTATTTTTAAAGAAATGGTTTTTAAAAAAAAGTTCAAGATCTATTTATAAGTTTTCAAATTATTTTAAATGAAATGGTTTTAAAAATGTCTTCATACTTTATTTATTGGTTTTAAAATTATTTTCAAATAAATTTTTATAAAAATGCTTTCAATATTCACATATATGTTTTTAAGGAAAATGTTTTTCCAAAAATTTTTCAATTTTTTAAAAAAATCTTCATTTTTATTTTCAAGAAAATGGTTTTCAAAATGTTTTATGTTTTGAAAATCATTTTCAAAATAAGGATGGATATTTTCCTCATGAAATGTTTTTAAAAGGTATTTCAAAATTATTTCCCATATATGACGACATCTATTAGTATTACTCATGCCTTTATAGTGAAATTATCCATTATTTTCATTCATAATATTTCTATGAATGGATCATTTTTAGATGGAATGTTTTTTATGAAACCTATTTCTATTTCACGGGTTATATGCCTCTGAAAACCACTTATTTTAAAGAGTTATGTTTTTGATGAAATGATTATAAAACCTGTATCGTTTTCTATAGGTTATGATATGATTACATGCTTATGATACCCATTTCATTTCATGGGTTATGATATGATTGCTTATGATTTTTTAGCACATTTATGTATGATTTCACTATGAGATAGTTGAGACCTATATCTCCCTATAATTAATTGGGTAAAGATTTATATATCATGAGATAAACATGAATGAAACAAGAAATGAACCCGGTTCAGTATTATAGGGCTGTAATGAGAAATGAACCTAGTTCAGTATTACAGGGATGAGATGAGGAGTGAACTCAGTTCAGTAATATAGGGATGGAATGAGGTGTGAACCCAGTTCAGTAAAGGACTTTGTCCATTAAGATGGCCTTGTAATTGATACCTTTACTAATATGGAAATCAAATTATTTACTTATGTGTTTTCTACAATTCCATGTTTTATTCCTATGATATGCTTTCATGGATTTTGTTCTTTATTTCATTATGATTCATATCTTATGAACTGCCAATCTTTATGCCATGATTCATGTTTATGATATTTGATATGTAGGGTATGATCTTCTATTTTCTTTATCATGTTCTCATACCCTTATACTAATGATTATTCTTACATGTCTCCCTTGTTTACCCTTACTGAGAATCTAAATCACCCCTTTTATATGTTTCCTTTCCCGAGTTATGAAGATATGTATTATGTTTTATGTGTCTAAGAAGGGTGCTAGTCAAGAAGAATAGAGTGGGAGATAATGTATCTAACTTATGCACTATTTTATATAATTCTATGTTTCCAAAGGCACTAGACTTGTAACTCCTTGACCCTAGTTACCTAGAGTCGATGCATTATTATATAACATTGGCATGATCACAAGGGGTCAAATATTAAAAGACCGATAAGTTTAGTAGCCTTGGAAGTACTAAGTACATACATAACATTGTGTATCATTTGAAAAAACTCATATCCCATAGTTTATCCCTCTAAGTCAGTCATAATGTACTTCTTCACATCCTAGGAAAAATAAAACATAGAAAGGGGTGAGCTTAGATTCTCAGTAAGGATAAAAATATTGCGGAAACTTTCATAAATAATCATAAAATTTTAAGGTAATGTAGAATATTAAAACACAATTCTTTTGAACTTAAACTTCATTATAATATAGAAAATATAAACTAAATAATTCCATTTACTTATTCACATGGATATTCTACTAGTTGAATAATCATATGTAATATCAATATCTAATTTCATAATGATGTAATGCATAATTCCAGACATCATAACCACATAGTCAAGGATTCGTGCCAATACTACAAATAATATTTTGTCAAGTCCATGTGCCAATACACTAGTTTGTCTCATGAGACCTACCGATGCATCCAGGAGCTATAGAGGGCTCCACACATCACTTACTAAGTCTAATGCATTCCTCATATGAAAAGGTTGAAACATCACATACAAATTCGTATTAAAACTATCATAAGAAATGTTAATACTTTAACCATAAACCATGAATAGTATAAAAAAACACATCCATTTTCAATAATATCACAAAAAATTCAATACAATATGGAGGATTGTATCATAATAAATCAACTTCAAACAAGTGTAAAATATATTAAAGGATGTTGACATAGATGAAATCAAAACTATTTGAGAGAAATATCTATTTCTATTTTGAAATAATTTGAAAGTAACATAATTATAAAATAAATAATTTATTTTGAAAATATTTCTATAATATTGTAAGGGAAGATTTGAAGGTGTTATAACAGTGGAAAATAGCCACACCCGCTATATAAGTTTAAAAAAGCATTCTTACCTTAATTTGTTGAAAATGTAATAAAGTACCTTGTTTGGAAAATGATGGAAAGATGGAAAGATTCCTTTCAAAAAAATTTATAAAAATTAAAACAAGAGTATAAATAACTTAACCCATATTCTAGGAAATAGTAATTTTTTTTGAAATACATTTTTAAGAAACACAAATGTGGATGATAAAAAAATCCTAGAAGATGCTTACGTATAAACAATATCGGATAACCGAGAGATTGTAAAATTTACACATACCTTACAATTTTACATAGTAGAGGGTAAATTAACCTCATGTATAATAGTTAAATAATTATTATTAAATTATAAAAGAACCACATACATAAATATGATATCATATATGATATTCTAATATTGTTTTGTTAACAATATTTCAATAGTATCATTGTTTCGGGCGTTAACTAATTAATTTTACTTTATATGTTTTATTATGTAAGTCATGTTTGTTATGGATAGGATTTGTTTTATTCATATCCATTATTATATTAAGTTCTTAAACATTATTTTAAATCATAAAATGAAAATTATTCTTTAATGGTTACGATGGGGAATGAATCTCATCGCGTTCATGGGGACGGTAATCTGTATTTATGCATGAGAGAAAATATCATTATATTGATGGTGAAATCGTATGTAATTGGATGGTATATCATATATATATAATAATTAACATTTTATATTTATTATTTACATCAATTATACTCATTATTATACCCATCCAAATAATAAAGTGTTGAATAACAAACTACACCACGACACGGAGACGGTAAGCCGTACGTACACACGTATGGTGACTTTTTCATTAATAGTATAGATAGAATAATGAATATGGTTATACCTTATTTATAATGACATAAAAGTATTTATAAGTTACTGGATTTATTATATTGTTATGGAAACAAAAAAGAAATATGAAGTGGAAGAAGAAAAGAACTTTGAAAGAGGTGATGAAGTAATTACCTCTTCTTCAGGTTCTTCCTTTTGATTTGATCAAAAGGGCTCCTTAGGATGGCTTTCTAATAAATGTAATTCCTTTAGGTTGAAGTTATAGTAGTTGGGAGGATATTTTAGTAAGTTTTGGCCGAGCCAAATGGATTTAGATGTGTGAAATTAAGAGAAGGTGAAGCACCCTTTTATAAGAGAAGCGGGGGTCACTTTAGAAAAAAAATTGAAATATTATATTATTATAAAATCATTTACAGTTTATAATGGTTCCAAATGGATTTATTTCGAGGATAAGGTGGGTAAGGGTCGACATATTCTCAACCAATAGGTTTTATACACGTTTAGGCCACTATATTAATCTTATATTTTAGATTTAATTCTTAGTTAAATAATTGAACTTTTTCCATATCTTCTTGTATTTTTATATTACATGGTTAATAAAATTACTATAAAATTCCAAGAGAAACTCAAGTGGTTCATTAATTACATATATATCATTATATAAGTTCTTTTTCTAAACTTTATATTATTAGGAATATTATATCATTTAATAATATAGTATTTTTTTAAAAACTCATTTATGTCATCTTTGAAACTTTTTGTGAAAGTCAAAAAAACTTTATTACTTAGAAAAAAATACATTAAATCAACCCTAACATGTCATATTAACCTATAAAATTAGTTTAATGCATCAAAAGTTTCAATTTACATTTATGTTGAAATCTATAAGATCAATTATCTTAATCTTTCATTAATAAGTTAATTACTGCATCATCATTGTGTCATAAATAAATTTAATTATATAATGTCTAAAAATTTAAAATAAAATACCATGATGTAGGATATATTTTTAGATTTATAATGAATATTTATAGTAAATTTATCTTATGTATAACCCTATATTAGAAATGGTTTAGTTATTAAACTTTGAATTATATACTTTTAACTCTTCTTTAAATAAAATAATAATAAATGTCCTAATCTAATCCAAGTGGATCAAAGAGGGTAATATTTTATTACTAAGGTTTATTTTGGTCTAGAAACCATTATACAATAGAATTAGGACATGTGTTAGGGTAAATATAATATCATTTTTACCTTTAATTACCCTATTTGCTTTAATCGTGGTAAATAAAATTCAAAAGTTACAATTAAAAAAACTTATTTTCATCCCATTGAACCACATTTTACTTACTTATGTCAACCATGTATCTCATATTTTTTTTATTCAATTCATATAAGTGGTAAAATTACATTTTATGCAAATTTGCAAATGTACCTAGAAGGTGGGTAAAAGTTGTTAAAAAGTTCAATAAAATTTTATACATTTAATGTTATTATAAAATTATTCTAATGAATTTAATTGAAATAATATAGGTATTATGTATCTATTTTTACTTTAAAATAAATTTGAATAAAAACAATAATTATTTAAATAAAATTAGGTTTTAAACAATAACACAATGTTTTCACTATTCATCAAAAATTGAATGTTTTCAGAAAAATACCAAAAATTTACTATAAGATAATTTTGATATTCCAAATCCTAAAATGAAGTCCAATATGAAAAATAAAATTTATAAAATTTCAAAAAGTGGGTATTACTATTCATAATTTCTTTTAAAATAGCTAGTTTTATAAGTCGCGGTGCGCTTGAACTCGGTGTTGCGTACATCACATGCTATTGTATTATTCAAAGAGAAACGTACTATGGAAGCTTGGGGTGTTACATTCTTCTCTCCTTCAACTAATTTCATCCTCTAAATTTCTCTAATACTATTTCATAAAAAGGTTCTGGTGGTTCTTTATCATAAGTTCCCCAGGTTCCCACGTTGCCTCTTCCATTTTATGGTTTCTCTAAAGAACTTTTACCAGACAAGTTGTTCTCTTTATCAACACTTGTTCTCTGGTATCAAGAATCCTGATAGGCTCTTCACAATAAGACAGATCTAGTTCTAGTTTTATTTTTTCATAGGTGAGTACATGCGTTGGTTCAGGCATGTATTTTCTCAATAGTGATATGTGTAACACATCATGAACTTTGGGGATACTTGGCATCATTTCCAAATGGTAAGCTAAAAATAAAATTCATTCTAGAATTTCTAAAGGTTCGATGTCCCCGGGACTTAATTTACCCTTCTTACCAGATCCTATAACACCCTTCCATAGAGATACCTTCAATAAAACATGATCTCTTACTTAAAATTCCAAATACTTCCTTCGGTTATCGGCATATATATTTTGCCTACTTTGAGCTTCTTTGATGTGGGTTTGGATAATATTTACCTTTTCTATTGTTTCCTAAACAAGTTCTGGCTCTATAAGTTTTCTTTAACCAACATCATCCCAACAAGTTGGTGTGTGACATCTCTTTCCATATAACACTTCATATGGCGCCATCTGAATACTTGAATAGAATCTATTATTATAGGAAAATTATACCAGAGGTAAATACTGATCCCACATACCTTGAAAGTCTAGTGAGAAAGATCTCAACATGTCATCTAAGGTTTGAATAGTCCATTCTGTTTTTCTATCAGTTTGAGGGTGGTAGGCAGTGCTCAAACAAAGTTCAGTATCCAAGGATTTCTAAAGACTTTTCCAGAATCTTGATGTAAAATGGGGATCATGATCAGAAACAATAGATATAGGTACACCATGAAGTCTTACAACTTCATTAATATACAGTCTTTCTAAACTTTCAACTGGTAAATCTTCCCTTATAGTAAGAGAATGTGATGACTTGGTAAGACGATCAATAATGAACCATATTTCATCATTTCTTATAGGATTATTTGGTATCCCCATGACAAAGTCCATTGTAATATCACCCCATTTCCACTCAGGTATGGGAAGAGGTTGCATGACTCCTCTAGGATGTTTTCTTCCATCCTTCACCTCCTGATAAATAATACATCTTGACACATAATCAGCAATCTCCCTCTTCATGTTGTCCCACAAAAAATGTTCCTTGAAATATCTATACATCTTAGTGCTACTAGGGTGTATAGAGAAATTGGAGTTATGAGCATCATCAAACAATTAGCTTTTTAGATAAGGTATGTCAAGAACACAAAGTCTCTTCTCAAATTTCAAAATTCTATCTTCATATATGAATTCAATCAATCTCCCATTATTCATAGATTTAATTTTCTTTTGAAACTCCTCATCATCAGTCTAAGAAATTTTTATCCTTTCTAGTAAAGATGGTTTGGAAACCATTTGAAAATGTATTGGTGTTTCACCTTCCATTATTATTCCCATATCTATCTTTACTAGATCTGTGAACATAGGATCCCTTTAAACTCTCATATTTTTCAAAATTCCATGATCTTTTCTGCTCAAAGCATCTGTCACCTTATTTTCCATCCTCGGGTGGTAGTGTATTGTGCAATTGTAATCCTTGAGAGGTTCAATCCATTGCCTTTTCCTCATGTTGAGTTCTTTTTGTGAGAAAATATACTTCAAACTCTTGTGATCAATATAAATCTCATATTTTTCATCATAGAGACAGTGTCTCCATATCTTCCGAGAAAAGATTACAGTTTCTAACTCAGGATCATGAGTTGGATAGTTTTGTTCATGATTTTTTAGTTTCCGTGATGCATAGGAAATAACTATACCATTCTATATAAGGACACAACCAAGTCCTCTCTTTGAAGCATCACTATTAATAACAAACCCATAATTCCCTGATGGTAGATTCAAGATAGGAGCATTGACTAATATTCTCTTTAGTTATTCAAAACATTCTTCACACTGTTTTGTCCAAACAAATTTAACACCTTTTGGTGTGAGCTTGGTTAATGGGTTAGACAATCAAGAAAAATTCTGGATGAAACACTGATAGTAACCTGCTAAACCAATAAAACTGCATACCTTAGTTATATTTGTTATTGCAGGACATTCTAGGATTACCTTTTTCTTTGAAAGATCAATAATGATTCTATCCTTAGAGACAATATGGTCATGAAAAGAAATATACTAAATCCAAAATTAATACTTTCTAAACATCCCATATAATTCATTTCTTCTAATAGTTTTTAGAATAATGATCAAGTGATTTTCATGATCTTTGTAGATTTTGGAACATACCAATATATCATCAATAAATACCACTAAAAAGTCATCAAGTTATTCCTTGAAAGGTCTCTTCATTAGATCCATAAAAATAGAGGGTGCATTAGTCATTCCAAAAGGCATTACTATAAACTCATAATTCCCATACCCGGTATGAAATGCTGTCTTAGGAATGTATTCCTTATTTATGAACAAAGGAAGATATCAAGATCGAAGGTAAATATTTGAAAAATATTGAGCTCCATGAAGTTGATCGAATAAATCATCAATGCGAGGTAGGTTGTTGTAGCATTGATCTCCCTGTAGTCAATGCACAACCTCATAGATCCATCTTTCTTCTTAACAAAAATAATAGGGGATCCATATAGACAAACACTAGGTCAAATAAATCCTTTATTAATTAATTCCTCTAGTTTTTTCTTTAGTTCCACTAATTCTAGAGTGTCCATTCTATACGTGGTCTTCAATATAGTCCTTGAACCAAGAATTAAGTCAATGGAAAAATTAATTTCTCGTTCTGGAGGATGTCCAAGTAAATCCTCTGGAAACACATCAACATATTATTTCACAATAGGTACATACTATATTTTAACATTCCTTTATTAACCCATAGTTATTTCACTCTCTTCCTCGCCAATAATTGAATTTAGTAGAGCTACTGGGGGTGGATCAAGATAAGAATTAAATGGTGATGTTTCTGCTCTAAAGATAATGGATTACTTATCATTATAAAAAATTGTAACCTCCTTATTATTTAAATAAATTTTCACATCATGGTCTGAAATCAAATCCATACAATGAATTATATCAAATTCAATCATAGGTATGATGATGAGATCAGCAGATAAAGCACATTTACATGCCATAATGGTAACTAATTCACAAAACTTTGTTGCAATGATAATTCCCTTAGGATTTTTGATTGACAACTCACAAGTTAAATAAAATTGGAAATATCTAATTTTCTTAGGAAACTGGGAAGATATAAAAGAATGTGATGATCCAGCATCAAATAATTCATTTTCTAAACTTGAGGAAATGATTAATATACCAGCCACCACATCATTCAGAACTTCAACCTCAGTAGTTGTGATCGCATAAGATTGGACATTCTCCCTTGGACTTTTCTGAGGTATGTTTTCCTGGTTATTATGACATTAATTTGCATAATGACCCATTTCTCTAAAATTGTAGCATTTAACATTGATAGCCTATTTTTTCCCTTGCAATCACATGCTTGGTGGACTTTTTCACCACACTTGTAACAGACTCCCATTCCCTTCAGGCAAGTACTTGGGTGTTTCATCTCACATTTACTTCAAGATGGAAATTAAACTTTTCCCTTCTTACCCTTATTTCTATTTCTAGAGTGTTCATTAGATCTCTTCTTCTCTTGCTTTGCTTTAAAGTCATAAGACATAGATAATCTTTTTCTCTCTTGATAGCACATGAGACAATATCTTCATATGACAAGAAGAATTGTGAGGCAAATGATTGATGGAGAAATGGTTTTAACCCATAAAATAATTGACCAATATTACTTATTGGGTTACATATATAATCTTTATCATGCCTTGCTAACCTTGTAAAGTTAGCCTCCGACATTCTCATCCTCATTTTTCCTCATACTTAGAATTTTCCTTTCCATATCCGCTCAATGATCACGAGGAAAGTATTTTTCTAAGAAAATATCTTTAATCTGCCTCTATTCCATATTTGATACTTCTTCATACTCCTTTTTGTTCTAAATTAATGACCACCATTGATCTGTATCTCCTGTGAGGTGATAAAATACCCTGAAAACTTTTTTCCTTTTTACTACTCTCCAAAGCATGAAATATTTTCTCTAAGGAACTTATCCATTTCTCATATACAAATGGTTTTTTAGTCCCATTGAATATAGGTGGTTGTTACCTCATGAAGAGGTCTAACATTGATCCTCCGCGTTGTGGATCAGGGTGCTCTATATGGGTAATGTTATTATTAATAACCTGAGTGAGTTGTCCCAGTATGGTTATAATCTGTTCAGCACTAGTTGTATCACCAGCTCCACTATAATTACCTTTAGTAGGAGGGAAATCCCTACATGGATTACATGCATTGATACTATTTCAATTCCTTCCATTAAGCACAATTTATAAATAATGGAATACACTAGATTAGTTAATGAATTGAAATACATAATTCCAAACTAGTAAAATACCAAACATAAATTGACCAGTTTATGCATATAATCCATAATCATAAAAAAAATTCTTTGAGGAAGTGTTTACTCATAAATCCCTCTAAATGTGTTGTAAATAAAATGTGAATTATCCTAAGCATATCCCTCAGGAGTGTCGTAACCAAGAGTGCAACATGACCCATTTTCATGCACTAGATCCCGTTTGAATCTAGATCAAAGCAATGTTTTTGGGTTTTACCCCTAGATACATCTATGCCAAATATGCCTCTACCTTCTCGTATCTATACTGGTATTTATTTCTTGGGAAATTCACAAAATCTATACATTAAGAAAATTCATGGAAGTTCTTATATACTAATCCTTAAAGTCTATCTTAGGGTAATGTTCTCTAATCATAGTTTTTATAAATATAGTTTCCAAGGTTTCTACTAAACTTCACCTGATACCAACTATAATGCCCTGAACCTAGTTACCTAGAGTCGGTGCATTATTACATAACATTGGCATGATCACAAGGGATCAAATCCTGAAATATCGGTCAGTTTAGTAGCCTTGGAAGTACTAGATACATACATAAGTTTTACATTACATTTTGAAAAGAAAAAAAACAACATTGTGTCTCCTTTGAACACTCATATCCTATATCTTATCCGTGAAAGTCATTAATAATATACTTCTTCGCATCCTGGTAAAAATAAATCATAGAAAGGGGTGAGATTAAATGATTAGTAAGGATAACAGTATAGAAGAAACTTTCATAAATAAACATAAACATTTAAGGTAATGTATAATACTAAAACACACGATTTTTAAACATAAACTTCAGTATAATATGGAAAATATAAATCAAATAATTCCATTTACTTATTCACATGTATATTATACTAGTAGAATAATCACATGTAATATCAATAGATAATTTCATAATGATGGAATGAATAATGCCAGACATCATAACCACATAGTCAAGGCCTCATGCCAAGACAAAAAAAAGTTTTTGTCAAGGCCTTGTGTTGGTCGGAGTAGATTACTCAAGAGGGGGTGAATTGAGTATCTATAAAAATTTATATTGGAAAAGTATTCTTAAAAGGTTCCCTAATAAATTTAAATACAACTCAGTTAATCAAAGTAACATGATTATGGAAGTTTGACCATTTAAATAACTTCTTAGAAGATTGATTAATTTACAGTAATCTTAATATCCGTTATTAACATTACTTTTAAAGATATTATAATAAGTAAGAACAATTATAACATCTTTCCTAGATTAACTATCAAAGTAAAGTTAGTTATTTCTGAATTATATAGTAAAACAGAGAAAACTAAATTAAACAACACAACATATATAAAATAAGTGGTTCAGTCTCAAGTCAAGACCTAATCTACTCCACTTGGTGATCACCTACCACCAAGCAGTTTAAATTAATAAACTTGATCCACACCCTGGATCGGGGTAAAAAATAGTACACATGAATGTACAGATCACACAACCTCTTCCACAGTTCATTAGGGGTATGAACTATCAGGTCACACAGGGACCTCTTCCACACTTATCTGTGGGAATAAACAAGTGTAAAAAGATGTGATAAGAAGGATATCCTATATCCCTCAGTTTAATGCAGGAGACAATTTGTGTTTTTACACACACACACACACACACACACACTGCTCGAAAGCTAAAAAAAATACACAACAGAGAAAAAATTATGTGATAAGATCAAAAGTGCTCTGAGTGTTAGTCTATGCATCTCTAGACTTCTAGGATGAATAAGATACAAGAATTGAGTCCTCTTGGGAGAAATAGAGTATCACAAGTTAGATATATTTGGCTCATGTTATTCATGGAGTTGAAAGTGAAAAGATGTTCTTGAATCTGATCAATGGTATCCCAAATATTTGGATTCAATAATGCTTTGTGTGTTCTTCAAATATATTTAGTTTCATGTGTTTTTTCATTTCTCAAGAATGCTTGTGCTTCTTCATTATCACACACACTTGTTTCTCTATCCTCTTTTTTTGTTTCTAGCCATGTTTTTATTTTTATTCTTAGAGTGCTTGTGTTAGAGTTGACAGGATGCATGTATTCTACACATTGTACCTCACACTGTCAGGTGACATGTCTACAATGAAACATTAATTATGTAAGTACCTTTAAAAGACTCAAATATGACCATTATAAATTAAATTGAAAAATGAAAAAATAGATTAAGAAACGGTGTCACAGTCTGTCTGTAAATGGTGCCTCCATGAAACAGTGTCTCCTTGAAATGGTGTCTCCTTGAAATAGTGTCTCCTTGAAACGATGACTCCTTGAAATGATGTATCCTTTAAATAGTGTCTACTTGAAATGATGTCTTCTTATTTTCATTTGAGCGATGAGACAATCATGATGGCATAGTTTTATAGAGACCAGGAACCGATAGCACAGATGCAGTGTATGATCACGGTGTTTAGTCACAGTGTCTGGTCATGGTGTCTGGATGTTCACAGTGTCTGGTCATGGTGTTTGGGTTACAATGTTTGGATGTTCACAATGTCTGGATGGTCACAGTGTCTGGGTCACGGTGTTTGGTCATGGTGTCTGGGTCCTTTTCCAGAAAAACATAACCGGTGGTTGACTCATGGTTTCTCAGACTTAGCCAAATATCTATACACACACTTAAACAGTGATATTCACAGAATAGATTAGACTCAACCATTTATCAAGGAAATCTATTATAACACAAACTAAAAATAGTTAACAATAATTATTTAAGTCATAAAGAAACTAATCATATGTACACATGATTTGAGACAGATTACACATGATTAACAAGTTTTATAGAATTTATAGGATTTTTTATCATTAAAACGTTATTAACACATGAGGAGTCCAACAATATTACCCTTTTTGATGATCACAAATCATGTGAGTGAGATATCTAATCTTAGGTAATGTGTATCTCCCTTAGTGTGCAGTTAGAGTGCATGACTCTCCCCCTTTTGGTGTTATAAAAAAGAGTACAAAAGGAAATAAGAGAGTAGATAAGAAGAGTTCAAAATGCATTATAGGGATAAAAAATATGTCATTACAAACATTAAGCAACATAAATACAGAAATATTCCCTATCAAAAGATAGTGTTCATTTTTCTTCAGCACCAGATGTCTTCTCTTTACCCTTAGTAGCAGCATCACTAGAAGCCACAAGAGCATAGGTAGAAGTGGAAGAAGGAAGTGAAGTAACTAATAGAGAAGGTAGATGGAGTCCTTAAAAAATATAAGGGGACATGGTAGGTTTGGTGGAAGACCAAGGAAATTGTTGGTCAAGGATAATAGGTCTGATCTGACTCAGATCCTTAGAGACAGACATAGAAGTTGAGGCAAGGGAAGAGGATGAGAAGGTAGGCAAGCCAGGTCTCAAGGGTGTAGCTGTAGGTGCCATAATAGTAGTACTATGTACATGAAGATAAGGCCTCAAAATCTTGATGAAGTCAACAATGATCTCACCATCATACTGTATCACTTTATCAAACCCATTCTTGTTTTCCATGAACTTTTACAATAAGGGAGTGAAATCCTTAAGCTTTTAAACCTGAGTTTTGCAAGCTTGAGTGACAATAGGGATTCTCAGATTCACTACAAGGTACTTGAAGGGGTTTTTCATGTCATGCTTTGAGAAGATTCTATTGATGTAGAAGTATACCTTCTTAGTAATTTCTTCCTGAGCATTATTTGAAATTTTTGAATGAATTCTCAACAAATCAAGATATTCTTCACTGTTCTTGATAACCTTAGATAGAGACTCTTTGTCAAATCCACTGAGTACATATTAGAGTTCTTCTTTAAAAACTTTTCTGATATTATCACTTTACAAAGAGGGTTGAGATGATTGTTTAGAAGTATTAGAAGCTGTAAAAGCTGAATTATGGGACTTCAATTGATTTAGAACTTTTTAGAGACAACCCTTATACTCATTAGTCAACTTATTAAGACAAATAATAAGCTCACACATCTCTTGAACAATTTGCTTATTTCTTTCAGCCACCTTGTATACTAAGGAAGTTACATTTGGTTGAATTAGGGATGCTACTTCCTGTGGAATATTACTACTAATATCCTCAATAGGGCGAGAAATAGGTTCTAGTATTGATTTCACCACTCTATTCATATCTTCAATTTTACCTCTGAGAGACTTCACTTCATCACTTAACTGTTTGTTCTCAACTCTAACTTCTTGAATTTCCTGAAGCATTTTTGGCTAAATCTGCCAAAATATTTTCTCTAACAATAGGGAAACATCTTTTTCACTCAAGTTTTCCATAGGATCATGTTGATTATTCATTATATTTTCAACCCCAGACAATAGGGTAGTTTCAAAAGCTTTCAAATCATCCTTACTTACCAAGGTAGAAGGTTCTTGTGAAGGTTCAGGACTAGGAGCTGAGACAGGATCAATTTCCTTTGAAGCTATAACATCAAGAGAAGATACTGGTTTCAATTGAAACAAAGTAGACAAATATATAACTTTAATTGAGGCTTCCTGGTAATCATTCACATCAAAATAACATAGTAGACAAAATAATTCATAATAGATGAAGAGATACTGGTTTCAATTGAAACATAGTATTGATGAAGCTATAACATCAAGAGAAGCTACTGGTTTCAATTGAAACACAGTAGACAAACCAATTCATAATAGATGAAGAGTCAATGCATGTTTCCCTTAGTGTATTAAGTACATCACCTTGTTCCCCATATTGGATCAAACACATCAACTTGTTTCCCCTAGTGGATCAAGAACATCAACTTCTTTCCCATTTTTATCTCTTGATATAAAAAACATTACCCAATGCATTGAAGGGAAATAATAAGCATAGTATTGATGGATTATATCTCTAGTAAACATTCACTATATCATCATTTAATAACCCTAGTAAAATAAAAATGTTTCCTAAACATCTTATCATCGTAATCATAAACCATCTAGAGAAATAATAAGCATAATATTGAAGGATTATATCTCCAGTAAACCAAAATAAACACCAAATGTTTTTGTAATTCATTAATAAAAATTCCATAAAAATACAATTAAAATGTTCTTGAGGAAAATAAAATTTCCATATTGAAATCAATAAATTAAAATATGAAAATTTGTAAAATATTATGGAAAATTTATGTTAAAAAGAAAGATAAAAATATATAAAGGAACCATCAAATAATTGAGTGGTCATGATTGCAGAAAATTATATTCAAGACATATAAGTTGAAATAAAAAATTTATTTCACAATTTAGTAAAAAAAGTTTAAAGTAAATTGCTCATAAAAAGAAAAAATGATTCCTTTTAATCAACTTTTTAAAATTTCAAACATGGGTAAAAATATATTTAAACAGTCATATAAGAATTGTAAAAACATTCTTGAAAAATTATTTTGAAAACATAGACAAGGAAGATAAAATATTTTTGAAAAAGGGATAAATAAAGTAGTTTTTCCTTAAAAACATTATTTAAGTATATCGAGTACATAAAGAGACGAATATAAAATAAATAAATGAAATATATAAATAAAAATAAAAGAATAAAATCAAATATGTTTATCATATAAGGATCATATAATTTCCTCAGTAGAAATTCAACCATAAAGAATCCTGATTAAATTAAGACCATAACATAAATTCCTTATATCAAGTCTTGTATTTACACATATAGGTTTGAATATCATGTATCATAAAAATATATTAGATATATATGTATTATACAACAATAATAATATATATAATTTCTTTTATTATAACTTACGACATCCTATCATTCATTTATTAACAAATTTCTATTAAAATCCATGTTCTGGGTGATAACTGTTTTGTTTTTCATGCATGTTTTAGTTCAAAAAATCCACATACTTCTAATTTGATTATGGTTTTATAAACTCAAAAAAATTAATTATATTAGTAATGTACATATTCATTATGTATACTTATATTTTTCCATAAAAGGAATATATTGAAAAATGATTTACACCATTCATGGAGAAGGTAGGCTATACGTACGCATTAAAGGTGTTCATATTTTTTAATGAGAAGGGAAAAATGATAAATAATATTTCATCCTTATATAATGATTATAATAACATAAATATCACATATAATCATTATTTACATCCTCACAACCATCATTATAAAAAAATTTGAAAAAAATTACATCGCTACATGGAGGCGGTAAGTTGTACGAACAATATTTTATTTTCCCACAATATGTAAATAAGGTGGATAATGGTTATTAAATTTACATAATTAAAATTAATAATGCTAAATATACCTATTTGATTATATCATAATTTATACCATAAATTTAAAAGAGGTATACCAATTTTTTTTTGAAAAAACTCAGTTAAGAGTTATACCACTTCATTGAGAACCCTTTTTTGGGTTACACCGTAAGTCCTTAAATGATGGTATCGTGGAATGATAAATAAGTTTAGATAATGGGGAAGCAAGGTAATAAGTTTTTATGATAGGTATTGTCCAATATGTAAGGATTGTGAAGTGTGTCGAAGAGAGGATATGTTTCATCCTTATATAGGGTAGGGAAATGACAGACTTGGAATTACAAAAAAGATTAATTAATATAAATATTATAACAATTTCAAGTGGTTCCAAGGAAACCCATATTAGAAGATAGTATGTGATAGGTTCAAAATAAACTCAACTAATCACATATGTTACTATTTTGGATAAATTTTAATCCTTATCATATAGTAAAACAACTTTAAACTCCTTTTAACCATAAGTATAATAATTTAAAATTTTTCCATGACAATGTATTTATATGAAAAAATAAGAGGGTACTTATAATTTTTTAGATATTATGGTTGTAAATTTTAAATAAATTTTATAATATTTAATTTCTGCAGGTGGTATAAATTGGTTTTAATTTAAGAATAGAAAATGAATGGAAAACGTTTTTTAGGAAAATTCATGATTTAAGAGTGAAATTTTTTTACCTTAAAATATATTAACAAATTGGTTTACATGAATTTTTTGGTTAAATAATACAAAAATTATTGTTTTTAGACTTTTATATTTAGCCAAAACTTAATTTCATCTTCCAACCATGCCATTAATTATAAAGAATGAAAAATAGTTTTTATATTTGATATAATGTAACTTATCTTCATAAAATACAAGCTTGAGTTCCAAATTCGAAAATAATATTTTAAAATAAATTTTATACTTATTAAGGATAATTTTTTTTAAATAATTCATATAATATGATAAAATAATGTATTAGGGTTATTTTACCTTTTTTCACCATGGTTTTAACATAATTTTACTTCTTTTATAAAGAGGATAAATATTAACTATGGTAACTATTCGTAATGAAAAAAATTAAGTTATACCTATTATAATAAATTAATTATTATGATTATAAATATGGATTCAATTTTACCAAATTCAAATTACATTAGTGTAAGAATTTAATTTAAAATTAACCTCACAAAATGTGATGAAAAATAGTTTTTCAATGAAAAGTTTTTCTTAAGTATAAAAGATTTTATTCAAAAAATCAACATAAAAAATGATTTAAATGATTTAAATTAAACTTTTCATAATATATTTTAACTAATGGTACTTTTAAAACAATTTTATCAAAATATAAAAATTTAAATGCTTAAAATGAAAATAAAGTTCTCAATAAAATTCATTATTTTCACTATTCATAAAAAATCATTTTTTGGAAATTATGAAAAAATCAATCTAATATAATTTTGACATGATGAATTAAAAAAATGAATTTAATTTTTTCAAATAAATTTTCTAAAATTTTAAGAAATAATAAATTTTATTTGTTCACAAAAAAACTAAAAAAATCATTATTGATGAAATGTATTTGGAAGCATATGATGACTTTACTAAAAATAGAACACTTAATTATAAATTTGTATGATTTATATACATACTTTATAAATAATTTTCAAAATTCATTTATTCATATTCACTAAACCAATTTTAATGGTTTGGTGATAAGTATAATAGTAAATAATAATATTTTAATAGAATACTATGGTTCTGTTAAACTCTTTGTTGAGAGGAACATAAGCTATCGAAGAAATTAAAATTATTTGAACAAAAATCATTCATAAAATATTTGGGTGTTATTATATTCATCAGGTCTTTACTCGAACATGGATCAACTAAAATATAAGGAGAATAATCTGGGGAAAATGATTTTATTAAGGATCAAATGTTTTCATGGTTTTACACATAAAAGTTAACTTATATCAAAATCATAAAAATTGCTGATAAAAATAGAATTAATTAGATTATTCTAATTTTTTTTTATTTTTTTAACATTAATACAAAAAACAAAATATAATGGGGATTTAAAATTACTTTATTTAATTAAAATAAAAGATTGTATTTGAAAAATTGGTATTTTTCACTATTCATTGAAAATTCAATCATTTTAAAAAAATCCCATAATTTCACTATAAGATATTTTTCATATTATAATTTCCAAAATTAATTATTATTTTATTTTATAAAATAAAATTTCTAAAATTTGAATAAATTAATTATAATTTCTATGTATAAAATGTAATAAAAATCATGTTTGAAGAAAATACATTTTTGAAGCGTAAAATGACCTCACTAAAAATGAGCTCTTATTTCATAATAATTAATCAGTAAATTTATACTTATTGGGATAGTGATACATATATTTCATATTATGGTAACAAATTTTGACAAACTATATTTTAATAAACCTTAATTCATGATTTATGAAATAAAGATAAACTTAATGCGGCCCTAGAATACTGTGGGGCCTAGTGTATTTGGTAACATAAAAACATAAAATAAGGATACAATGAAATTGTTTAAAACTTCTATAACATGCTATAAAATTCCATTTATTTTTTAAAAACTCCATAGGATAACCTTAGAATATACATAATAAATGGGTGAGCTATAAACCCTAGTAACAGAATTATCAAATCATAGAATGATGAAATAAATTTATTTCAATAAAGATACATATCATGGTGACATAAGAGGTATGATAATCATAAACATGATCATCGAAGAAATATACAGGATGATAACATATAGGTGACATGGGGATATGGTAGAAAAATAAAACAAGACATCATAATCATAATTCAAGGCTAACCGCCATGACATAATAAGATAGTGTTCTTAGAATAACCTCTAATACAATATACATGGAATAATGAGATTAAAATATTACCCAATGCATTGGAGGGCCATATAATTCTGGGACCACCTACCACTTTCATATCATGTACATGCATTATTTTTCTATAAATATCATACAAATTAAAAATTCATTTTATCATTTTTAACCCCAAAGTTTAGGATTTTGATTTAAATATGTGTGATTACCCAATAAATGAAGGATAAGTAACTATAATTTAATACCTTTGAGTAGAATTGGGGATGGGTATTCACATTACAAAATTTTGGCATGGAAAGTCATATGGTAATTTTGGAATCATAAAAATGGAACATAATAATTCATGGGAGGAATTAATGAGAGTAAAAGGGTTATTTAGTTAACTAGAAATCGTAAGGTAAGTAAGATTGAAGTGGGAAAAAATATCCCAATATGAAAAATTGGAAATCAAAAGGCATAACATAAAGAAGGCTCTTTAATAAAGAAGGGAATGAGATGATATCTTACCTTGATAAGTTGTTTCTATAATATTGGGAGGAGATTATTAAGATATTGTGGGAACCTTAGGAGGGATAAAGAGAGATAAGGGTAGACTTATTTCACGCTCCAAGAGTTTGTAGTGAAGTTCAATGGGTAGTTGGTTATGTTTTTATAGAAAATAGGGGGAATTATTTATTAATTTAGAAACATAAGTTCTTGAATATATAAAATAAATTATTACAAACCACATTCATTAAAATAATACCCTTGGTGATGTCGAAGTGAGACATGTTTATAAATAATTGATTAGAATAAATTAAAATATAATATTAGTTTTGGTGGATTTGAAAAAAGATTATAAAATTAATCAAATAACCTAAAAAACACATTATTTAAATAAGGAAACAATTTTTTTCCATGTATACCCTTTAAATAATTTTTTACAACAATTTTGGTCTTTTATGATGTCATAATACATAACATATATTTATACATTATTTAATTTTTACACAAAAATTTGACAATCTCTATTAAATATGAAAAATTTACTGTTAGATAATTTTGAAATTTTAAATTCAAAAATAATATTAATTTTATTGAAATAATTATATTAATATTATAATTCACACTTTTAAATAAAAAATCCCCATTTTTTAAGAAATGCTGGTTTTTTACAATAACATTTTTTGAGCCTCATAAAAATAGCATCTGACTTTATAAAATTATATTATCATTTATATTTAATAGATATTATTTAATAATAATATTTTTCAAAAATAAAATTTATTTCATAAATTCTGTAATACATAAAAATGTGTGACTTGATTGAAACTATGTATTTCTCTCATATACAATTTGTGTTTCATCATATCAAAAAATATTTTTTTTGTAAAAAAATTTAGTTAATCATTAAAATATATAGAAAAAAAGAATAAATATAATCATTATATTATTATAAATAAAAATATACAATTTCAAATGGTTAGGTCCGAGATACGTAAACCCTTATTACACTAACAAATTTTCTAAGGGTATGGTGTGTGATGGTGAGATTTCCATCAGGTGGTTTGATATACATGGTTTAAGACACAGTCTTAATGAGACAAACCATCTCCTATAAATAGTTTTAATCATGATTTAGTTGTTGAATATATTCATGGTATTGGTTAAGGGAAAATATTGTTGATTTTATCTTATTTTGAATCTCCATTAAATGGGATTCATTGGCTACAATCATACTGGTCGAGGTTGTCGCTTCTATTTTCTTTGTTAATTGAATTTATCATAACTCTTAATATATAATAATTATATGATCAAATTAAAATGGATATATTATAAATGGTTATAATTTTTAATTTTATTTTATATCCTAAATGATATATCTTATAGTGTTCTAAAATAACTAATGCCGTGAATGTGTTTTTTATAACCACATTACTTAATAGGGAATTTAATTTAATCACAATGGGAACTTTGTATATAAAATTTCAGGTCATTATACTTTTACTCATTTGAAAACATTCACCCCTGAAATTTTCATTTCATACACTAAAACATATAAGGGTTCTAATGTTTCATCTCTTCTGCATGTTCCCTGGTTGTTTCCTCAAACATGTGGTTCTTTAACAACACTTTTACCAGCTAAGTTGTCTTGTTTCATAGAACTTTATCTCTAAAATCTAAGATCTTCATCATTTTATTCTCATATTAAAGCTCATTCTCTAATGGTAGAACCTATATATTTCTTACATGTGAGGTGTGTGATATTTGATTCCTCAATAGGGTTAAATTGGGCACATCATGTACATTAAATAGGTTTGGTGGGTGTGCTAGTCAATATGACACTGTGTTGATGTGATCAAGGATCTCAAAGGGGTTGATTTATCTAGGAAAAAGATTTTACTTCTTCCAAAACCTCATGAATTCCTTCTATAAAGGTTTATCAAGGAAAATTTATCTCCCATGTTAAACACTAGGTATCATAGATGATTGTCGACATATCTTTTTTGTTGAATTTTCATGGACTCTATGTGATGTTGAATAGTTTAAACCTTATTTTTTATTCCTTGGACAAGATTAGGTCTCATAAGATTCCTATATCAAAATTCATCCCAGCATGTTTGAGTCTAACACATCTTCCTATACAAATCCTCATAAGTTTCCATTTGAATGCTATACTGGAAACTTTTATTATACGAGAACTCCAATAGGGGAATTTGTTAATCCCAACATCCATGGAAATATATTTAATATGATCTCAGTATATCCTCCAATTTTTAAATAGTCATTTCAGAATAAACATCCACATGAGGGTGATAATTAGTTCTAAATATTAGTTTTATATTCAATTATTATGAAAGGCTTATCCAACACATCAAGGTAAACCTTTAATCATGATCAGATATAGTAGAGAGTTGAACTCCATTTATTATTACCACTTATCTTATGTATATCTTAGTGATTTGTCCTATAGAAAAATATTCCTTGATATAAATTAGAATCAATAAATTTTCCAGGTGATCGACTTACACGCATATGGAATTATTGACTTTAGATATCCTAGGGAGTCCTATGATGAAATCCATGGTTATTTTTTCTAATCTATATGCTAGTATGGGAAATGGTTTCATCATACCCTTATCCTTCTTTAATTGAGACTTTTCATGTTGGAATATCAGGAATTGATATAATAATTCCTCAATCTCTCTCTTCATGTTATCCCATTATTAATTTTTCTTCAAATATTACAATATCTTAGTGATTTCAGGATGAATAGAGATATACAAGCTATGTGAATCATCAGGAAGTTACCTCTTTATTTATAGTTTTAATGGGACACATGTAAGGTTCCAAACCATATAACACCATATTTAGAAAATTAAAACTAAGGGATATTCTCTACATTCTTATATATCACCTCATCATCCTTTTGATCATCCTTGATCCCCTTAATAATGGATGTTTGAGTTGATATTTGAGAAAGGTAGAATGAAAATCCATTTATTATTCCCATTTCCATCTTATGCATGTATAAAAAGATTACATTCCTTTTGAATCCTCATGATGGATAGGGTTTTAGGATCCTTTCAGATTAGATAATATTCCACCTTGTTTTTCTTAAAATGATGGTAATGGATTGAACAATCATAGTTATTGATCAGCTTGAACCATATTCATTAGTTCTTATTAATCTCATTTTGGGTGAATATAAATTTGAGGTTTTTATGATCTGTATATATGTCACACTTCTTCCCTTAGATATAATTTCACCAAAATATTCATTTATAAGATAATTTTATCTAATTTTAGATCATATTATGGGTATTACTCCTCATGGATCTTTAATCAGTGGGAGGTATATGCTATCACTTTTTCATCTTACATGAGTACATAAAATAATCCCTTTTTGGATGCATCACTCTAGATAAAAAATTCTTCCCCATTGGTGTGTAATATGATAATATGTGTAATTATTAACCTATTATTCAAATATTTATAGTTCTATTTTTATTCAACATTCCAGACAAAATTGACAAATTTCTGAATTAGATTGGTCAGTGGGATTGGGAATCATGAGATGTTTCTCAAAAATTGATGACTTTATCGAGCTAATCTAAGGAAACAATAGATATACATCATAGATGTTGGTTTGGGTTATAATATGATTGAATATATTTTTTAAGGATCCATATATATCCCTTTTATGGTGATAACATACCCAAATAATTTTGCTTTTACCATCCATAACTCACATTTACTATAATTCACAAATAAATTTTCTTTTCACAAATTGTTTGGTAAAAAATTCAGATTATTCTAATCTTAAAACTTCTGTTTTGAGTAGATAATAATATTTTATATAAATACTACTAATTTTTTTTAATTTAATCCTTAAATACTCTTTTCATTAGGTCTCTAAATATTTTTGGATCATTAGTAAGTCTAAATGGAATCACTATGAACTTTTATTTTCTGTACCTTGTATAAAAATTAGTCTTGAGGATATCATGCTTATTTACATTTACATGATAATATCATGAATAAAGATTTACCTTAAAGATGTACTAGGCTCCATAT
The DNA here is from genome assembly GCA_963277665.1 of Viscum album. Classification (NCBI taxonomy): domain Eukaryota; kingdom Viridiplantae; phylum Streptophyta; class Magnoliopsida; order Santalales; family Viscaceae; genus Viscum; species Viscum album. The sequence continues at coordinate 1,467,156,257 of OY728159.1, read as the reverse complement.
AGTTGATCAAACAAGTCATTAATCTATGGAAGAGGACACTTGTTCTTTATCATGATCTTTTCTAGCTCATGATAATCAATACAGAGCTGAATTGACCCACCCTTATTTTTCTTGAGGAGGACCAATGTACACCATAGTGAATCCACTGAGCATATTAACCCATTATCTATATTCTCCTGTAGTTACTTATTTAGCTACTCAATTTTCACTGACAACCTTTCTATATAGATTCTTGGATATTGGTAAAGCTCCAAGTATAATCTTGATTGAAAAATCAACCTATTGTCTTGAAAGAAGACCAGTAAATTCTTTAGGCAACACATTAGTGTATTCCATCATAATTAACATGTATAAAAGACTGGTTTTTCCTTGGTAATAATCATTTGATAAAGATAATACTGCTCATAAGGTAATAATATCTATTCTTGAGATGATGATACCAAAGTAGATTAATCCTCCTCATTGAACTTGTGTAGAATCAGAGGAAAATTCCTAATATATAGGGTGATTTTTATCTATTAGAAATTTATATTGTCTCTATATAAGGAAATCCAATCCATACACAAAATAACATCTAATTATTCTAAAGGAAGTATCACAATGTTTTATGGGAAGTTCATCCAACAAATTTTGATAAGGGGAGTTATATATTATGGAATCATTAATTTTCCCATTTTATATTTTTTTATAGCTATAATTCCATGATTTTTGGTGGTGTTTGAATAGTTATACTAATCACATGTGATATGAGATAATGAATAGAACCAGAAACCAATAGTATGTTCAGTTTTCTTGAATTAATAACAAATATATATATCACAACTTAATTTCCAGTGTCCATATTAGCAGTTCTGATGATATAATCTCACATTTTCTCTCTGGGCCATGGATATTGTTTTCATTAGTTGTTATAAAAGATCCTTATCTTAGGGAATTAGTTCACGTAGTGTAATTATTCCTTAAAGTTGGAACACTCGACAATAGGTTGAGGGTTGAAAAGAGAATTCCTTTATTCCATCACATTAGTGTTTCTCTCCTTTCAGAAATCACTAGCTAGGTTCCCTTCTATCACGCACCGAAAACATTTTTTCATACACTTTAGGAAATTTATAGGATTATTCTTCCCACACTATTAAAAAGTTGGATGTTGGAATTTTTTTCCACTATTATATTTCTCCATCATACCACCAGAATAAAACTAATTTTTTTATTCTTATCCATATGGGAACCCAGGGATTTGTTGATCTCCATTTCAATATTGATCTCACATCAAACAATTTTTTCATAACTATCAATGTCCTGAATTTCTAATAATTTTCATATACTCATCTTAAAACCACCAAATAATTTTTCATTTTTACATTTTGGTGAAATGAAAAATCAAGAAGGGTATTATAAAAGTATTTTACTGGTTGCCTCATACATCATAATGGCTTCATATTTATTTTTATTAAAGATAAGTAAATATCTTCTCATTTTATGTCATATCATAGAAGGAAATATTTATCAAAAAACATTTTATGGAATTCCTTCTACTCTATTACTTAGATATATTCCTCAAGCTTTGTATTTTTATCAATGTCCACTATTGATCAGCCTCCTATTCTATATGATAAATAAACATAAATAACTCCTCTTTCCTAAATAATTGAAGGATGGAGAAGATATTTTTAATGGTGTTGATCCAATATTCCATGATTTATGGATTAGACGATCCATTGAATGTTGGATACATTTTTTATATAAAGGCCCCAATTGCGACTTTATCTTTCTTAGGGGGGATTTGGGTGTTCCTCCTGATTTGGGTTTCTATTTAAACCCCCATTTATTGAGAATGTATTTAAAAAAATGATTCCTTCTCCTATTAGTTTTGGAATCTCATTTAGGTAGTCATCATAATATCCCTCACATTAATCTTTGACCTAGTTTCTCCTATTTCCATCCATTAACTAGAATAAAAGGAAAATTAGGGATGGTAAATTGTAAATTGTTAAACTCATAAATGGGAAACCATGAACATTAAATGGATAACGCATAAGTGACATATATTCCTAAATCAATGAATTTATTGGTTTCAATCTAAGTTATTCATAATCTATTTTCTAATAAAATATTTTTTGGCATTTTTAATCCCTTTAACAATGGTTCATAATGACCTCGTGAATTTAAAAAAACATCACCCCCAGGAGTTTCAACCTAGTTTTTCATCAAGTCTCATGGCCATGCACTGGGTTATGAACATTTCCATCTCAATATTCCCTTCTGGGATTATTAACCGTATATAAAACTATGCTAGAGTCACATTTACCTGTAGTATCTAGATAGGGATATATTTTCATGGAAACAAATTACACTATAATATATAAAAATTTGGGGATATTTTCCTATGTTTATCCTTATACCTAAGGATTTCACTATATTTTTCTATTCTTAATCACCCTAAATAACTTGACATTCCTTTGATACAAAATTTGATAACCCTTATTTCAATACACCTTAATTCATGAGTTATAACAAAAAGATACACATAATAAAACCCTAGAATAACATGAGGCCTAGTGAATTTGGGTAATTAGGTACATAACATAATAATATAAAATAGGTGTACAATTCTATTATTTAAAACTTTTTTAACATGCTATAAAATTCCATTTCTTTTTTTAAACTACACAGGATTACCCGAGGACATACCTAAGAAATGGGTGAGATATAATGTCTGGTAAGATAATAATCAAAGAATAACATGATGAAAAAAATAAATTTTATACTAAAGGTATATCATTGTGACATAAAATGGCTAAGAATCATAAACATGGTCCTCAAATAAAGATACAATATGACAACATAATGGAAACATGAGAATGTTCCAACAATATAAAACATGAAATCACAAGCATAAGTCAAGGCTAACCAAAAATAAAACATATCATAGTGTTCTTAGGATAACCACTATTCACCATACATGTAAACCCATGGGATAAAAACATTACCCAATTCATTTAATGACTAAATAAATTTAGCCCCACATTTTACTTTCATATCATGTACATGCATAAGTATGAAAAAAAGATCATAAAACATAAGAATCCATTTCATAATTTTAACCCTCTGATTATGAAATATGGATTCACATAAATTTAATAAAATAAAAGTATAAGGATATTTAAATCTAGGTTAATACCATTGATTGGATATGGTTATGGTTATTCATAATATAAACTTTTCACCTAGAATGTCGTAGGATAATTTCAATAGAAAAATAAGAGTACGTAATGATTCATAGGAGGGATTAATGAGTGTGTAAGGGGTCTTAAGTTACTTGTAAATCATAATGAAAGTAATATTGATGTTGAAAAATATATCCCAATATGAATAATTTTAAATCAAAAGGCATATCATAAATAAGGTTTTTGAATAAAGCAGAGAAGGAAAAGATCCCTTACCATGAGAGGTTGTTTCCAAAATATTGGGAGGAGCTTCTTAGATCTTAGGGGAACATTGGTAGGGATATAGAAAAGTAAGTTCAGATTAAATTCATTACCTTTGAGTTTTTAGTAAAGAAGGATGGGATTTTGGGTGGTTGGGTTTATATAGAAAAATTGGGGAGTTCTTTATGAATTTTTAAACATAGGTTTTCGACTCTATATAAAAAAATAACCCAAACCAAAAAAAACCCAGGGTTTTTGCCCATATTTTCTATCAAATTTGAGTATATTTAACTATTTTATAATTTCAAGAACCAAAATCATAAAAATAATAGTCTTTATGATATGGAAGTGAGTCATTTTTATAAATATTTTTTTCTAAAAATAAAAAATATAATATAGGTTTTGGAGGATTTATAAAGGGTTTATAAAATTAATCGAATCACTTAAAAATGCATTATTATAAAGGGGAAAATATTTTTTATACTTATACTATTAATATATTTTATTAAATCCCATTTTGGATTTTATAGTGTCATAATATATGACATATATTTATATCATATTTATTTTTTGACCAAAAAATTCGACTGTCTTAGAAAATTATGAAAAAATCACTTTAGGATAATTTTGATGTTATGATTTTAAAAATAATATTTATTTTATAAAAATAATTATATTAATATGATAATTAACACTTATAGTGAAAATATCACCATTTATTGAGAAATGTCGGGTTTTTTTGACAATTACAGTTTTCTGACCCATATAAAAAATACATTTGACTGCATAAAATTGTATTATCATTGAAATTTAATAGATATTTTTTAATAATAATATGTTATTAAAATATAATTTATTTCATAAATTATTAAATTGATCCAAAATAGTTTCTTGATTGAAACTATGAATTTTACAAAAATACTATTTGTGTTTATCGTATCAAAATATATTTTTTATCAACATCATTATTTAATAAATAAAAGTAATAATAAAAAATATAATAATTATCATATTAAAAATAGAAATATTAAATTATAAGCTATTAGGGACTAAATACCTAACCCCATATTACACTAGTGAATTCCCAAAGGGTTTGGTGCATGCTGGTGATATTTTCATAGGGATGTTCGTTAACATGGTTTAGGTCATGATCTCGATGAGCATGAACTTCTCCCATAAATGGTTTCACTCATGATTTAGTTTTTGAATCTCATATTGAGATTATTAAATTAAAAATACCAGGGATTCTATGGACAATATATATATATATATATATATTATTTTCTAATGACACTTTTAAATGGGTAAGTGTGAACCAAATACACAGACAACCAGTACAAACCCAGCAAACCCCATTACCACCCACAATAAGAATCCCGCCCACACAATCCAAAATTCAAAACACTGTAAAGTATTTTAACATTCAAAAATTCGAAATTCAAAAGGCCATATTAGACTACGATCCAGCCCGTAGGGCCACATCCCTGCCTACCTTCATCATCATCAACGCTAGAATCGAACTCAGCCTTGCCGTCACCCGATAAATCGCAACACACAGACCAGAATCGTCAGTCGACGCTCACCTTTGACGCTTTCAACCTCATCACAACACAAGCTCCACCCCAAATCATCACAGATTCACCATACAACACCAACTTCGAACCAGAAAAAATAGAAAAAACCTGCAACCGGTGAAAACCCAAACCACCGAGAACGATAACGAAGAAACAAGATGAACCCTTGAAAAAACCAGGGATGAACTAAAAAAAGAAAAGTGATGCGAGGTGGTGAAACACTAGAGCCAGGGGAGAACAGTCACGCAACAGAAATGTAACAGCCCGAGATTTTATGAAAAATATTCTTTTTTATTTTACTAATGTCTTGTGTTATACGCTACACCAAAAGGAGCTTGCACAACACGCATCCTTGACTTGCCTTGCATTACACGCAATCACAACCTTCCTCGATAGCGTGTGTGGTACGTAATACCGAGTTTCACGAAACAATGATATGCTATTAAAATATTATTAAAACTAGCCCTTATGAATAGTAATAACCACTTTTTAAAACTCTTTAAATCTTATTTTTCAAAATGAACTTCATTTTTGGATTCGGAGTATCGAATTTAGCCTAAGGTGAAATTTTGGTACTTTTCGGATAACTTTCATATTCCGATGAATAGTGAAAATTACTAAATTATAATTAAAAACAACTTTTTTAATCGAAATAATTAATAGTGATAAATCATTAATTTGAGTGGTTTTAAAGTATATTTAGAATATATTTTTACAATTTAATACAATGTTGGTCATTGGATGTAATTTCACATTTAAACTAGACATAAACAAGTGTCAATCTTTTGATAGATATTGTTTCTTAAAAACACGCTATTTGTTTTAACAGCGGGATTTAATTATAAAATTAATTAATGAAACTTTTATGTAATGAATTTGGTAAAATAGACTTCATTTTTGAATTCGGAATATGAAATACATCTTGGGATGAAATTTTGGTACTGTTCTGAAAAACATCAATTTTTGATGAATAGTGAAACTACTAAGTGGTAGTTAAAAAACTGAATTTTCATAAAACTTAATTTTACCGCTTCTTTGAATGGAATTTCAAAAATCCGAGAGACACGGTTGATGTCAGTAAGTAAAATGTGGTTCAATGAGATGAAAATAATTTTTGGTGAATAGTAACTTTTTACTTTTTTTACCGCGGTTAATAGTAAATAGGGTAACTAAGGGTAAATATGATATTAATATTACCCTAACACATGTCCTAATTCTATTGGACAAGTGTAATTCGACCAAAAACAAACTTAGGAATAAAATATGACCATTTAGGCCCACTTGGATTAGATTAAGACATTTATTATTAATTTATTTAAAGAAGGGTTAAAATAGTTAAAATCAAAGTTTAATAAGTAAATCATTTTTAATATGGGGTCATACATAAGATAAATTCGATTGTAAATATTCATTAGAAATCTAAACAGATTTACTACATGATGGTATTTTATTTGTAATTTTTAGACATCAAATAATTTAATTTATTTACGACACAATGATGATGCAGTAATTATCTTATTAATGAAATATTGACATAATTGATGTTATAAACACCAAAATAAATATAATTTGATACTTTTTATGAATTCCACTAATTTTCTAGGTTACTATGATATATTATTGTTGCTTTAATCAACTTTGTTCGAACATATAATTCTTTTATGACTTTCACAAAAAACATATATCAAATAGTGTCAAAATTGACAAAAAATAGTTTTTAAATCACATATTATATTATTAATTGTTATTTTATTCCTAAAAATCTAAGGTTCGGCCAAATGACTTAGATAAGGATATATTTATTAATAATATTCAATTTGGGGTTCGTTTGGCATGTTATAGTAAGTGTATTAACCATATAGTGAAAGAAAACAAAAAGACACGGTAAAAGTTAAATTATTTAACTTAGAGTTAAATCTAATTGATAAGGTTAAAATAATAACCTAAACTTTTCTAAATCCTATTGGTTGATAGTATTTCGACCCATCCCCACTTTATCTTCGAAATAAGACCCTTTGGAACCATTATAAACCGATTTTGACTTTAAAATAAAATAATATTTTGAGGTATTCCTAAGGTGCCCCTCTCCTCCCTTATAAAAGGACACCTCCTCCCCCTCCTCCTCACACCAATTTGAGCACTCAAGCTCGGCCAAACCCTGACAAAATCTCTTCTCCACTTCCCTAGAAACATCCTAGAGGTTCTGGTCTTCCTCAAAGACCAATTTTAGTGCCCTAAGAGGAGGTCTCAAAGAGGCGCTTCAAAGAAGAGGTAATTACCGTTACCAATTCTTTCATCTTTATTTCTTCTTCCACTTCTTCTTCTTAGGTTGTTTCATTATGAAGTAATAACATCAGTATCACTCATATACTGATATGTTATTATAAGTATGAAACAACCCTATTTCACCATCTATCCATCCTACGGAAAAAGAAATCACTGCGCGTGCGTACGTACGGAATACCGTCTCCACGCCGTGGTGTAATCTATTTTCCACCACCACCTTACATGGATGGGTATAATGGTGTAAAGAATAACTATACATAGTTATTAAAACATCATATTGATTCTGATATATTGTATAATCCACTCCAATTCAATTCAATATTTATGGAAATGATATCATCGCTTGTGCGTACGTACGGACTACCGTCTCCACGACGCGATGAGATTCATTCTCCATGTTAACCATTTAAGAATGATTATAAAGTATATATAAGAAATAATAATGAAATATATGACATTATAAAGCTACTGGATTTATGTATATATATATATGTATGTCATCTAGTTACTTCCATTCAAGACAATAGGGAATGGAAAACAGCGTTCATGCGTACGTACGGACTACCGTCTCCATGAACGGTGTTTTTCATTTCATTTATCTATCTATTATATATATATATATATATATACTGAATATATATGATATATAAATCATATTTTATATTCTGGAAGTAAGTAAATCATGATATAAGTAATAATAATGTCAATAACAACAAGTCAAAACACCTACGATAAAAGAAACGATTTTACCCAAAACGCTTCTTTAACATGGAATTTACAAAAGAACGGGTAATATAATGTCATAAGTGAACCATATATGATATCATAACAATTAATATGATTATTTAATAAGTCAATGACATTATTTAAACCATTATACAGGAGCTTCGGACACGTACAAAGCAAATCGGACCTAAGGTAAGGGAAATATCACAATCTCATTTTTATCCGAGATTGTTTATTCGTAAGTATTTACTGGGGTGTATTTTATCATCCAAATCCATGTTTCATCAATATGTAATATTATTTCCATCCACCTAATATTGTTTAAATCCATTTTTACCCTTCGGTGAGTTTTTAGTAATACGTATGAAAGGAATCTTTTGTCGTTTTTCGTACGAGGTACTTTTTGACTTTTCCGACAAAAGTACGAAGAATGTTTTTTTTATCTTATACGGCACGAACGGATTTCTACTGTTTTATAAAGCCTTATTTTCATGAAGCTTCCTCTAAAAGATTTCATGACTATTTTCAATAAAATCTCTTTCTTTTAAAATTGCATGATGTTTTGTGAAAAGAAATTTATTTTGAAGAAGAAAGGATATTTTCCTCAAGAATTCAATTCAAGTGTTTTATCAAAATTATTTTCCATCTAAGATAATAAAGAGTTCTATTTCTATCCATATTTTTACATTGATTTGACTATGTTGTGATGGAATTATGTTTATGAATTCCTTTATCTTATATGAATTGATTTATGATGTCATGATGTTTCAAGAATCCCATTTTTGTTACATGTGTTATGCGATGATGTATGTTTTATGATTATGTGGCACACATAAGAAAGGATTCATTATAAGATGGGTGGGACCTATATCTCCCTCCAATGCATTGGGTAATGATTTTATATCTCATGAGATAGACATGGCTGGAATGGTAGGTTATACCGGTTCAGTGAAATAGGACTGAAACGAGGGTTACTCGATTCAGAAAGGGACTTTGTCCACTAAGATAGTCTTGGCAATGAGTCTTGACTAACAAGAAATGATTCTCCATGATTATGTGTGCATGCCACAAAGTTTCATGTTTTATGTTATGATTATTGTGATTACATTTCACTGCCATGATTTACCCCATGTTATGAAATTATGATCTCTTTTGCAGGTTAAGATTTCCAAAAGTTATGTGCTTATGTATATGATGTGATTGATATTTCTTTTGTTTACCCTTACTGAGCATTTGAGCTCACCCTTTTATGTTTTATTTTCCCCAGGATATAAAGAAAGGTTTTAGGTATAAAAAAAAGAAGATCTTTATGGGAGATGTTGAAGATCTTTCACCACGATTAGAAGATTATATTCCGAGTTTCCAAAGACACTAAACTATTACGATCCTTGTGTGTGTGTTTTTGTTATGTACTAAGTATTCCGCAAATGTAATGTAATGTCAATGTACGTCAGGCTTCGGGTCTCTACAGTTGGTATCAGAGGAAAGGTTTAGTCAACCTTTGGAAACTAGGATGCGAAAACGTTAGTGAGATCCCTAGAGATATTTCTAAGGTATGTCTAGGGATGTCTCTAAGGTTAAGTATACGTATAGGTTATAGTCCTAGAATTGCTCTAACGATCTTAGAATTTAACCTAAGATGTTAGATATTGAGGGTACTACCCCTTTATTATGTTGTTTTCCCTAGCATGATTTTTTCCTCTCACACTATTCTTTTGGGGTTTTAGACGATGGCTGGAACCCGAAGGAACCGTGTTGATCAATGCAATGGACAATGCAATGATTGTCCCCCTGAGCAACCAAACGATATGGGAGCTGGAATGAAAAATCTTGTAGCCATGCTCACACAACTTTCTCAAGCTATGAATCATGCAGGACTTCCAAACGAGCAAAGGAAGGAGCAACATTCTGTTGAATCCTTCATGAGGCAGCGTCCGCCTTCTTTCAGTGGGTCTACTGATCCATTAGTTGCTGAACAATAGATTAGTACTACTGAAAAGATATTTTCAGTTCTTCAATGTTCTGAACATGATAAAGTCATCTTAGCAGTATATCGTTTGGAAGGCGAAGCTGATCAATGGTGGAATCTTATCAAGAATACGAGGCAAAGAGATGAAATTGATTCCATGGAATGGGACGAGTTCAAGAACTTGTTTTTCAGTAAGTACTTCCCTCGTATTCTTCGAACGAAGATGGAGAAGGAGTTTCTTGAACTAAAGCAAAAGGATGATGAATCTGTTGGTATATACGAAGCGAATTTTACAAGACTTGCAAGGTATGCATCTGGCATTATCATCCAACCTGAAAGTAAAGTTGATCGATTTTTCAGTGGCTTAAAACCAAGTCTTCGAAGGGCATTAGCTATAAGAGACTTCAGTAGCTATGAAGAAATTGTGCGTTGTGCTATCAAGGTAGAAATGGAAGTTGGTGTTACATATCCATCTCATGGTTTTGACAAGAAACGAAAGATGGAGTTCAAGGAGAAATCTCAGAATAATGGTGAAAAGAAGATGAATGTTTCCTTATGCACAAAGTGTGGAAAGAAGCATGGTGGAGATTGTCTTAAAGGGACTAGAAAATGTTTTAAGTGTGGAAAAGAAGGTCATCGAGCAGCTGAGTGTCGAAGTAATGGAAAAAGGGATTCTAATGAAGTGAATAAAGCAAACACTGCAGAGAACGCACAACCAACACTTCAATGCTTCAAGTGCAAGGAGATGGGACATTATGCCAATAAATGCCCTAATCCAAGGGTTAGTGATGATCGACATGAGCAACCGCTTAAGGCAAAGGACAAAGGGAAGTCACATGCGATCACTATTGGCAATGTTGAATATGACAATGATGTGGTGGAATGATTAAGTTTTTATGTAATGGGATTCCAAAATAATGTTGTATCATGGAATATTGGAATATTTATGTATTGGTCTAATGTGGTATTCAAAGTGATTGAGATATTATGCGCATAATGAAGGGAAAACGAGAAAATGAAATGTTTAACAGTATTCATGAGCTCATGATTGATATAAGGACTAAGTGATATCATGGTTTGAGTATATAGAATTTTGAGGATTTTGGTAACTTTTAACTGCACTCATGTTTTCACTAAGGTATTCAAGAGAATACACGATTAAGGACTTTGAATGTTTGGAATGTGACCAACAAGACATATCTTATGATATGTGGGGATCAATGACAGTATTAAATCTCTGGTAATTGTTGTCACTATATTATGAGAGTGGACTGCAGTATTATGTATAAGCCTAAAGATTAGATTGGATTATGTTGGACATAAGTTAGTATTGTTTAAGGATAGAAGATTTTCGATATTATTGATGGGATGTTATAGTAACGTAGTTTTAGAAAAAGGGACAACCTGCAGGACGGGCGACAGCCCATCGCTTCGGACAAGGCTGTGGGAATCGAACCCACAACCGAAGTGTGACTGGCCTTTATCGCCTACCACTGGCCTACAGGAAGTCCCTGTTTAGTAGAAACTAGTTTTATTATATTAAGCAGTATGATATATGAAGTATAAGTCCATTTTAGGAACCATATGTGATTAATCTCACTATAGAATGACTTATGTATATTTAATAACTTTTTCTAACCTTTTGTTTGAGACAGATGGAATGACCCATCATTCTATCACATAATCTGCTAACACTTCACAAATAACGAATTCAACTTCATTTATTTAAGAGATGAAGTAGAAATTGTTCAAGGCACGAACAAAAGTGAGATTGTACCAAAATAAAGTAAGTATTTATTCTAAGCAAATTTTCAACTTTAGGGAAATGATCTTGAAAACCAAAAATGTTGTCCTAGTGATCTTATACCTGATGAATCAGATGGTACCTTATATCATCACAAATCTATGGATTTGTGATTACTGGCTTTTCCATAGCCATGTTCTCTACCACTCTCCATCAGAACATGATGGTTAGATTTCTCTTCCATGTCCATATTTTCACCTATGTGGAAACCCAGTGATTAGTTTATTTGGGTAATCGTTATATTTCATACTTTAGTTTTTAAAGCCAAGTTTTGGTATTCCCTTTTACGATGTGGGTTTCTATTAAAGAAACTTTCGAATAGTAAACCATTTATAACCCCGACGAATTTCGAGGGCGAAATTCATTTTAAGGGGGGTAGAATGTAACAGCCCGGGATTTTATGAAAAATATTCTTTTTTATTTTACTAATGTCTTGTGTTATACGCTACACTAAAAGGAGCTTGCACAACACGCATCCTTGACTTGCCTTGCATTACACGCAATCGCAACCTTCCTCGATAGCGTGTGTGGTACGTAATACTGAGTTTCACGAAACAATGATATGCTATTAAAATATTATTAAAACTAGCCGTTATGAATAGTAATAACCACTTTTTAAAACTCTTTAAATCTTATTTTTCAAAATGAACTTCATTTTTGGATTCGGAGTATCGAATTTAGCCTAAGGTGAAATTTTAGTACTTTTTGGATAACTTTCATATTCTGATGAATAGTGAAAATTACTAAATTATAATTAAAAACAACTTTTTTAATCGAAATAATTAATAGTGATAAATCATTAATTTGAGTGGTTTTAAAGTATATTTAGAATATATTTTTACAATTTAATACAATGTTGGTCATTGGATGTAATTTCACATTTAAACTAGACATAAACAAGTGTCAATCTTTTGATAGATATTGTTTCTTAAAAACACGCTATTTGTTTTAACAACGGGATTTAATTATAAAATTAATTAATGAAACTTTTATGTAATGAATTTGGTAAAATAGACTTCATTTTTGAATTCGGAATATGAAATACAGCTTGGGATGAAATTTTGGCACTGTTCTGAAAAACATCAATTTTTGATGAATAGTGAAACTACTAAGTGGTAGTTAAAAAACTGAATTTTTCATAAAACTTAATTTTACCGCTTCTTTGAATGGAATTTCAAAAATCCGAGAGACACGGTTGATGTCAGTAAGTAAAATGTGGTTCAATGAGATGAAAATAATTTTTGGTGAATAGTAACTTTTTACTTTTTTTACCGCGGTTAATAGTAAATAGGGTAACTAAGGGTAAATATGATATTAATATTACCCTAACACATGTCCTAATTCTATTGGACAAGTGTAATTCGACCAAAAACAAACTTAGGAATAAAATATGACCATTTAGGCCCACTTGGATTAGATTAAGACATTTATTATTAATTTATTTAAAGAAGGGTTAAAATAGTTAAAATCAAAGTTTAATAAGTAAATAATTTTTAATATGGGGTTATACATAAGATAAATTCGATTGTAAATATTCATTAGAAAGATAAACAGATTTACTACATGATGGTATTTTATTTGTAATTTTTAGACATCAAATAATTTAATTTATTTACGACACAATGATGATGCAGTAATTATCTTATTAATGAAATATTGACATAATTGATGTTATAAACACCAAAATAAATATAATTTGATACTTTTTATGAATTCCACTAATTTTCTAGGTTACTATGATATATTATTGTTGCTTTAATCAACTTGGTTTGAACATATAATTCTGTTATGACTTTCACAAAAAACATATATCAAATAGTGTCAAAATTGACAAAAAATAGTTTTTAAATCAAATATTATATTATTAATTGTTATTTTATTCCTAAAAATCTAAGGTTCGGCCAAATGACTTAGATAAGGATATTTGTATTAATAATATTCAATTTGGGGTTCGTTTGGCATGTTATAGTAAGTGTATTAACCATATAGTGAAAGAAAACAAAAAGACACGGTAAAAGTTAAATTATTTAACTTAGAGTTAAATCTAATTGATAAGGTTAAAATAATAACCTAAACTTGTCTAAATCCTATTGGTTGATATTATTTCGACCCATCCCCACTTTATCTTCGAAATAAGACCCTTTGGAACCATTATAAACCGATTTTGACTTTAAAATAAAATAATATTTTGAGGTATTCCTAAGGTGCCCCTCTCCTCCCTTATAAAAGGACACCTCCTCCCCCTCCTCCTCACACCAATTTGAGCACTCAAGCTCGTCCAACCCCTGAAAAAATCTCTTCTCCACTTCCCTAGAAACATCCTAGAGGTTCTGGTCTTCCTCAAAGACCAATTTTAGTGCCCTAAGAGGAGGTCTCAAAGAGGCGCTTCAAAGAAGAGGTAATTACCGTTACCAATTCTTTCATCTTTATTTCTTCTTCCACTTCTTCTTCTTAGGTTGTTTCATTATGAAGTAATAACATCAGTATCACTCATATACTGATATGTTATTATAATTATGAAACAACCCTATTTCACCATCTATCCATCCTACGGAAAAAGAAATCACTGCGCGTGCGTACGTACGGAATACCGTCTCCACGCCGTGGTGTAATCTATTTTCCACCACCACCTTACATGGATGGGTATAATGGTGTAAAGAATAACTATACATAGTTATTAAAACATCATATTTATTCTGATATATTGTATAATCCACTCCAATTCAATTCAATATTTATGGAAATAATATCATCGCTTGTGCGTACGTACGGACTACCGTCTCCACGACGCGATGAGATTCATTCTCCATGTTAACCATTTAAGAATGATTATAAAGTATATATAAGAAATAATAATGAAATATATGACATTATAAAGCTACTGGATTTATGTATATATATATATGTATGTCATCTACTTACTTCCATTCAAGACAATAGGGAATGGAAAACAGCGTTCATGCGTACGTACGGACTACCGTCTCCATGAACGGTGTTTTTCATTTCATTTATCTATCTATTATATATATATATATATACTGAATATATATGATATATAAATCATATTTTATATTCTGGAAGTAAGTAAATCATGATATAAGTAATAATAATGTCAATAACAACAAGTCAAAACACCTACGATAAAAGAAACGATTTTACCCAAAACGCTTCTTTAACATGGAATTTACAAAAGAACGGGTAATATAATGTCATAAGTGAACCATATATGATATCATAACAATGAATATGATTATTTAATAAGTCAATGACATTATTTAAACCATTATAAAGGAGCTTCGGACACGTACAAAGCAAATCGGACCTAAGGTAAGGGAAATATCACAATCTCATTTTTATCCGAGATTGTTTATTCGTAAGTATTTACTGGGGTGTATTTTATCATCCAAATCCATGTTTCATCAATATGTAATATTATTTCCATCCACCTAATATTGTTTAAATCCATTTTTACCCTTCGGTGAGTTTTTAGTAATACGTATGAAAGGAATCTTTTGTCGTTTTTCGTACGAGGTACTTTTTGACTTTTTCGACAAAAGTACGAAGAATGTTTTTTTTAACTTATACGGCACGAACGGATTTCTACTGTTTTATAAAGCCTTATTTTCATGAAGCTTCCTCTAAAATATTTCATGACTATTTTCAATAAAATCTCTTTCTTTTAAAATTGCATGATGTTTTTTGAAAAGAAATTGATTTTGAAGAAGAAAGGATATTTTCCTCAAGAATTCAATTCAAGTGTTTTATCAAAATTATTTTCCATCTAAGATAATAAAGAGTTCTGTTTCTATCCATATTTTTACATTGATTTGACTATGTTGTGATGGAATTATGTTTATGAATTCCTTTATCTTATATGAATTGATTTATGATGTCATGATGTTTCAAGAATCCCATTTTTGTTACATGTGTTATGCGATGATGTATGTTTTATGATTATGTGGCACACATAAGAAAGGATTCATTATAAGATGGGTGGGACCTATATCTCCCTCCAATGCATTGGGTAATGATTTTATATCTCATGAGATAGACATGGCTGGAATGGTAGGTTATACCGGTTCAGTGAAATAGGACTGAAACGAGGGTTACTCGATTCAGAAAGGGACTTTGTCCACTAAGATAGTCTTGGCAATGAGTCTTGACTAACAAGAAATGATTCTCCATGATTATGTGTGCATGCCACAAAGTTTCATGTTTTATGTTATGATTATTGTGATTACATTTCACTGCCATGATTTACCCCATGTTATGAAATTATGATCTCTTTTGCAGGTTAAGATTTCCAAAAGTTATGTGCTTATGTATATGATGTGATTGATATTTCTTTTGTTTACCCTTACTGAGCATTTGAGCTCACCCTTTTATGTTTTATTTTCCCCAGGATATAAAGAAAGGTTTTAGGTATAAAAAAAAGAAGATATTTATGGGAGATGTTGAAGATCTTTCACCACGATTAGAAGATTATATTCCGAGTTTCCAAAGACACTAAACTATTACGATCCTTGTGTGTGTGTTTTTGTTATGTACTAAGTATTCCGCAAATGTAATGTAATGTCAATGTACGTCAGGCTTCGGGTCTCTACAAGAAAACAATGAGCTCTCAAAGAAGAATCATCCAAATAAATCCAACACAAAGATGCAGAAATCGAAAGACATCAACATGTGAATCCAAAATTGAGAAAGAATAAGAAAGGTTGAGAGAGAGAACCCATCACCAAGCCCAGAAGCGATAGAAAACCCATATTGTACAAAGAGATAATAAAAATACCTTTTAAAAGGAAAAGTGAGAATAAAAAAGGTTACAAAAAATGACATATAATCAGTTTCACAAATAAGGTGAACATTGGGGGTTGTTAAAATATATTCATTGAGGATAAAAAAAGGTTAAGGAATAATAGAGAGTGATATAGAATATAGTCATGAGAAATTTAATAACCAAAAAACTATAAATTAGTGTGGGGAGAAAAGACCATCAATTCATCTGAAATGAAGGTAAAATGATAACATTTTTATTGTAAGTACTTTTTTTAAAAGTTTACATATTATTTTACTATCAATATAGAGAATAATAGAAAATTTAATTATGTTATTTATTTATATTTCATGATAAAAAATTAATAATATGGTTGTTTTATGATCAATTTTCATTTCATCTCTTACTCTATTAAATGAATATTCAAGAACTATTATTCATGTCTAAAGAACTGAAATTAAATTTTAATGGATCATAAGATCCAAAAAATAATTACAATTCATTCCTTGGGTCTCTAAATATTTACCAAAACCAAAATGGTTAGAAAACATTATCTAATATATAAAATTATAATACATTAATCTATAAAACCTCATAAATAAAACCAAATGTTAAACTAAATTCATTTCATAAATTGATAACCTTAATACTCCTTTAAAAAATAAATAAACAAATCCAAAAATTCAATAAACATATTCAAAGATAACCTAAATCAATTTTCTTCAAATAACGAACCAATTTCATATTCACCAATACTATCCAATTTAATTTATCAATATCAATCATATCTTTAACCCAATTGACCATTATTATCTCAAAAATAGGAAAATATTAAGGATTATCTATACCTTAATCATGTGTTCTCAAAAAATATCACCTTACCCCTAAATAAATTTTCTTGGTTATCAGAACCATTAAACATGTGATTTAAAATACTTAAAGAAAACTCACTTGTGGAATAATTCCTTTATGATTACTAATTCTAATAACCATAATATATTTTAAATAACACTTCTACAATAGAATTATCAAGTCCCAATGCCTAAAAACCTTATTCCATTAATTTGAACAATTGGTATAACATAATTCTTTCCTCAGTCTAAGAGTTTTGCCTTGGATTAGGGAATAAACTCTGATAATGTCCATGTTCCCCACACATAATACATTATCCTATAAATTATACCTTAGGATGAAATTAAAATCCTTATGTGGAACTCTATATTTTTCTTTAGAATTTTTTTTTATTCGCTTCTTTTCCACATGTAATACATTTTCTCATTCCTCTAATACATTTCCCCAATTTCTTATTCCCACATACTTGACCTATAGGAAACTAAATCTTCTTCTTATCATGGTCTTCATGAAACTCTATTTTATTCCTATTAGGTATTCTAGAAATATAACCCAACTGGAGCTTTTAATCACATATTGAGATAGGCAATTTATCATAATCATTAGGTTTCTCATTCTAGCTCCAGTTTCACTTGGTTTCTCATAAGGAAAATCATCCCATTATCCTTTAAATATAGTGGTAACACAATTCCTCCATCTTCCATCCATTGACTAAAACAAAAAACTATAGTGTGAGAAATAATATTTATAGTATAAAATAATGAAAAATAATTCATAGGATATCTAAATAGTGAAACCTTCTTTAACATAGGTCATTCATGGATATATTCTATTCAAATATTTCGTAATGGTTCCTAAATAAAATATGATTTAACCAAATAATATTCCTAGAGAGTGTCAAACTGGGGTTTGTATTAATAGAACACTCACCATGTGTAACGCCCCGACCCTAGTTACCTAGAGTCGGTGCATTATTACATAACATTGGCATGATCACAAGAAAGATCAAATCTCGAAAGACCGATTGGTTTAGTAGCCCTGGAAACACTAGATATATTCATAAGTTTTAAATTACATCATAAAATGAAAAACTACTACAACAACATAATGTCTCCACAATCCACACTATTATCCCCTCATAATATCCCTGCAGGGCATTCATAACTTACTTCTTCAAATCCTGGGAAAAATAAAACATAGAAAATGGGTGAGCTTAAATGCCCCGTAAGGATAACAATATAGCGGAACATTCAAAAATAAGCATAACCATTTAAGGCAATGCATTACTAAAACAAAAGCCTTTTAAACTTGAAGTTCAACATAGTATGGAAAAAGTAAAATGAAATAATTCCATTTACTTATTCACATGGATATTTTACTAATCGAATAATCACATGAAATATCAATAACCACTTTTATAATGTTGGAATGCATAATGCTGAACTTTAATTTCTTTGTCAAGGCCTCATCCCAAGACCTAGGGGCTAACTGTAACCGGAACCCAACCCGGAGTGCCTCTAATAACCGAACACCAACCCGGAGTTCCTCTAATAACCGGAGACCAAACCGGAGTTCCTCTAATAACCGGAGACCAAACCAGAGGGCTTACTTTTACCGGTCCCCAACCCGGAACATACTTGTCTAACACATTCATCTGAATGAAAGGTTGAAATATAACATAAACATTCGGATTAAAAATAACTTATGAAATGTCAATACTTTAAACAAAAACCATGAGTGACATAAGAATAGCTTATCCACAGTCAAAAATATCACAAAACCTTCAATAAAATATGGATGTTTTGTATCATAATAAATCAACTTCAAATAAGCTTAAAATCCATCAAAGGATGTTGACATAGATGAAATCAAAACTATTTTAGAGAAATATCTCTTTTTTTAAATCATTTTAAAATTAACATAATTATAAAATAATACATTCAATTTGAAAATATTCTTATAATCTTGTAATGGAAGCTTCGACGATTTTATAACGGCGAAAAATAGCCTCACCCGCCGTATAATTTAAAAAAAACAATCTTACCTTAATCCTGTTGAAAAGGTTAAAAAGGACCTTGTTTTGAAAAACGACGAAAAGATTCCTTTATAAACCTCTTATAAAAATTCAAACAAGGGTATAAATGACTTTAACCCATATTCTTGTAAATAGTAAAAATGTTTTGAAATACATTTAAAAAAAACATGGATGTGGATGATAAAGAGATCCCAGTAGATTATTACGTATAAACAACCTCGGATAATGAAGAGATTGCGAAATAACCCTTACCAATTTGGTAACTTATGAAACATACAACCCATGAAAGAGGAATCATACAATGAATATGTAAATACACATAAATTAGAGTGTATTACACAAAGAATATAATTATGGGCAGTACATACACCACACAAAAGGTAATGGTGGCAATATGGCATGAATCTCACGGGAATAAGGAGTGAGATGAAAACCCCTTACCTTGTAATTTTCCTTGGTTGGGGTAGGTTAACCTCTTTTATAATGGTGAAATAATTGTTATTAAATTATACAAGAATCATATACATTAATATGATATCATATATGATCTTTTAATATTGATTTGATAATAATATCTTAGTATTATCGTTGTTTCGGGTGTTAACTTACTTGTTTTCTTCTATATGTTTTGTTACGTAATCCATGTTTGTAATGGATAGGTTGTATATTATTCATATCCATAATGATATAAAGTCCTTAAACATCATTTTTAAATCATCAAATGATAATTATACTTGAATGGATACGATGGAGAATGAATCTCATCGCGTTCTTGGAGATGGTAGTCCGTACGTACGCACGAGCGACAATATCATTCTTTTGAAATAATATATAAATGGTTGTTATATCATATATACATAATCATTAACATGTTATATTTATTATTTACATGGGTTACATATCATTATTATACCCATCCAAATAATAATATATTTAATAACAATTACACCACGACGTGGAGACGGTAAGCCGTACGTACGCACGTATGGTGACATGTTATTCAAAGGGTGGATAGAATACTGAATATGGTTGTACCATATTTATAATAACATCACAGTATATATATGATACTGGAGTTATTATTTTAGAATGGTAATAACAAAGGAAGAAGAAGTGGAATAAGAAAGGAACTTGGAAAAGGGTGGTGAAATCATTACCTCTTCTTCGGGTTCTTCCTTTTGATTTGATCAAAAGGGCTCCTTAGGTTGGCTTTCTGATCAAAATAAGGCCTCTAGGTTGTAGTGAGGGAAGTTGGGAGAGTATTTGGGCAGAGTTTTGCCGAACCAAAAGGTTTTAAAGGTGTGAAGAAATGAGAAGGAGGAGTTCCCTTTTATAAGAGGGGTGAGGGGCACCTTTGGAAAATCTAGAAATATTAGTTTATAATAAATTAATATTCGGTTTCTAATGGCTCCAAAGTTGATTATTTAAATTTTAAGGTGGGGATGGGTCAAAAACAACTCAACCAATAGAATTTAGACAGTTTTGGGTACTTATATTAACCTTATCTTTAAGTATTAACTCTAAGTTAATTAGTTTCACTTTTACAATGCTTTTGTATTTTTATATAATATGGTTAATAAACTTACCATATACATTAAAGAGACCCCCCAAGTGGTCCATTAATGATGAACCTATCATGATATAAGTATCTTGGTCTAACCTTAGATTTTTAGGAATTTAATTTCAATTAATAATATAATATTTGTTTTAAGAACTCTTTTATGTCAATTTTGACACTATTCAATAGTTGATTTTTTTGAAACTCATAAAAGATTGATTACTTCGAAAAAAGTCAATTAAATAAATCCTAATATATCATATTATCCTATAAAATTAGTTTAATTCATTAAAAGTTTCATATTATATTTATTTGGGTATTTATAATATCAATTATTTTAATTTTTCACTATTATAGTAATTAATTCATCATCATTGTGTCATAAATAAATTAAATTATTTAATGTCTAAAAATTATAAATAAAATATCATTATGTATTAAATCTTTTTATCTTTCTAATTAATTTTTATAATCTAAAATACAACATATATAACCCTATTTAAAAATTGTTTTTCTAAAAGATATATGCTTGTGTCATTTTTGTATTCATTTTAACTTAATTAAAATAAAGTGTCCCTATCACCTACAAGTGGCACCATGGGGTCCCAAAATCGACCCAAAGATGCCTATGGTCGAACATGTATCAACCAATAAGTCTAGGACACGTTTTAGGGTAATTATTATTATTATTATAATATTTTTTAACCCTTATTTACCGTATTTACCCTTAGCCATGATAAATAAAATATTTACCGCAGTAATTATTCAAAATTTCTAAAAATAAAAGTTACCTATTTACACAATTTGAACATCCTGATTCCAAATATGGAATTCATTTTTCTAAATTCAAAACACCTAAGTGGCAGAAATTAATTTAAAATTAATTCCCGCTGTCAAAACAAAAAGCGTGTTTTTAAGATATAATAACTATCAAAAGATTGGCACTTGTTTATGTCTGGTTTAATTGTAAAATTATGTCCAATGACCAAAAATATATTAATTGGTAAAAATATATTCTAAATATACTTTAAAACCACTCAAATCCATAATTTATCACTATTAATTATTTTGATTAAAAAAGTTGTTTTTAATTAAAATTTAGTAATTTTCACTATTCATCAAAATATGAAAGTTATCCGAAAATTACCAAAATTTCACCTTAGGCTAAATTCAATACTCCGAATCAAAAAATTAAGTCCATTTTGAAATATAAAATATATATAATTTCAAAAAGTAGGTATTACTATTCATAACGGCTAGTTTGATTGGTTGTGGTGTGTGTTAGAACTCGAAGTTGCGTACAACACACGCTACTGTAATATTCAAAGGAAAGCATACCGTGGAAGCTTGGGATGTTTCATTTTAAATTTTTTGATGTCCCCATTTAGTCAAAAAGTTTAAAATATTGTATTTAAAAAGGTTTCACTATTAAAAGTTGATAAAAGTGCAATACTGAAAATGAATCTGTTCTTACATTAAGTTTAAGAAACTCATAATATGGATTCTGAAATTATAAGGATTATATACAGTTTAAAATTTAGATAATACTATTCATAACCTCTTTTGAACGGCTTGTTTGGTAATTCATGGTGTTCTTGAACTCGGTGTTGCATGTAGTGCAAGTTATTGTATTATTTTGAAGAAATAACACACTATGAAATCTTGGGGTGTTACATTCTCCCCTCCTTCAATAAATTGCGTCCTCGCAATTTGAAATTGTTCTTCGAAAATAAAAGTTTGAAAAGAAAAAATATCTTTGTGGGAAAACCCACATCGGAAATTAGGTTACTAAAATTTAGTCTTAATATGAGGAAAAGAGAAATGAAAGGTTCACCACCAAATTATGATCTCGATTAGGAGAACATTGGTGGAAATTAGAGACATATAATTGGAGGAAAAACGTAAATATTTATAGGTAGTGATTGAGGTCATCAATCACAAACAATTATAAAATTGAGGTCCTTAAACACCTCAATCTATGATGATTTGAAATACTATCGGTTCAACAAAACATAGGGTATTGGGATAACACATTTTTGACGTTTCAAAATATCTTAGTTGAAATCCCACATCGAAAAATGAATTAATGAGGCCTTTATTTAAAATAAAGAGTGGAAAGTATGAAGATTACCGAAAATAACACATACTAGGGTTCCATGTAGGAAAATATGGATATTGAAGAGAAATATAACCATCAATTATCTGATGGAGAGTGGTAGAGAACATGGCTATGAAAAGGCCAACAATCCCAAAGCCATAAATTAGTGATGATTTAAGGTACCATCTAGGACAACATTTTTGTTCTAAGTTCTTTTTATTAATGTTGAGGAATTTATTTATGAGATTGGCTAAGATCATAAGGAGATATACTTACTTTATAATTAGAGTTTTATCCATTAATAAATTTCTACCACAAACTCATCTTTCACTCTAAAAGATAATGGAACGTAATTTTTTTTTTCTATTTATACTATCCGTATAGGGTTCCAAAATAAATGAATTTATAATTCATCTACAAGATCTTTTAAAAAAAATACATTATTTAATCCAGGACATCTCGTGGGCCAGTGGTAGGTGATACACCCTTGTCGCCTTTCGGTTGCGGGTTCAAGTCTCGTAGCCTTGCCGGACGCGACGGGTTGCCGCCCGACCTCCGGGTTGTCCTTTTATGGAAATCCAAAATAATCCAAACTAGAACTATCCAAAATACTTCTGTCCACACTCACAGTCCAACATTTATAAGGAAGGTAAACATAATGTAGATCCTTTTTAACCTGTAATAGCATATGAATACCTTCATCATGTATTCTTTTAATACACTGAAACATCCTGAATTACCATATTCCTTATTGATTACATTCATGCTCCCTTATTCCATATAGAATGCTGGATATACTTCATCAATCCAAAAAATGTTTTAAACCCCAACAATGATGGAAGATACAAATCACTAATCAGTTCCAAGGTAGTCAAGAATATCCAATATAATTTATCCAAAACAATCATGTATTATTCCAAAATCACTACCTCGGTATCAGAACTATATTATGGTTTATCATTCTCACAACCATATATTTTCCAAAAATTTATCCTGCTATTGAGTCACTTTTCTTTGTTCTACACAATCTCAAGTCCTTAATGAAATAGTACTGCAGTACAATCCTTATATACTCCATAATTATTATAACAAGTACATTGTTGATACAACACTCAATTGACATAATCAACATAAGAACTCAAATCATTCCTCTTCATTTTTGGTAGTATCATAACTTGATTATTATCCAATAGCATCATTTGTGGCATGGTTTGATGACTGGGACATTTGTTCACGTAGTGTCCAAACTCCTTGCAAATGAAGCACTGTACATTTGAAACCATTTTCTTACCCTTGCAGTCACGTACTTTGTGCCCTTTTCCTCCAAACTTATAACAAACTCCCATTCCTTTCAGACAAGTTCCAGGGTGTTTCTTCCCACAGTTATCACATATGGGAAAATTCTTATTTTCCCTCTTCCCTTTATCCATCGTTCTCTCTTCCATCCTTTTCTTCTCTTGCTTCCCTTCAAAGCCATAGGACTCAGTAAAATCTTTACTTATCTTATCAACACATGATATTATTTCATCATATGATTATAATACATGGGAGACTATTTCTCTTATAAATTCTGGCTTAAGACCATGAAATATATGATCATTCTTTCTCTTTGGATTATGTGCATTGCTGTAGTTATCATTCCTTCTACTGGGCGCCATTTCTAAACAATGGCATACACTATATTAGTTTATGAATAACAATACCTAATCCCAAACTTTTAAAACACATAACATAAATTAAATAGTTTATGGATATAATCCATAATCATAAAAATGTCTCCTTTGAGGAAGTATATACTCATAAACCCTTAATAATGGTTTGTAAAGAAAATGAGAATTATCCTAAGAATATCCCCCGAGAGTGTCGTAACCAAGAGTGCAGCAAGGCCCGTTGTCGTGCACCAGTTCCCGTTCGAGTCTAGCTCAAAGCGGTGTTTTCGGGTTTTACCCCTAGGTACATCTGTGCCAGAGCTGCCTCTACCTGCTCGTATCCAGACAGGGATGTATTTCTCGGAAAACTCACAAAATCTCTACAATACCAAAATTCTAGGAAGTTCTTCTATACTAATCCTCAAGGTCCATCTTAGGTCTATGTGATCTAATCAGAGTTTACCTAAATCTAGTTTCCAAGGTTTGTACTAAACTTCCTCTGATACCAACTATAACGCCCCGACCCTAGTTACCCAGAGTCGGTGCATTATTAAATAACATTGGCATGATCACAAGAAAGATCAAATCTCTAAAGATCTATTGGTTTAGTAGCCTTGGAAACACTAGATATATTCATAAGTTTTACATTACATCATAAAATGAAAAACTACTACAACAACATAATGTCTCCACAGTCCACACTATTATCCCCTCATAATATCCCTGCAGGTCATTCATAACTTACTTCTTCACATCCTGGGAAAAATAAAACATAGAAAAGGGGTGAGAACAAATGCCCAGTAAGGATAAAAATATAGCGGAACATTCAAAAATAAGCATAAACATTTAAGGCAATGCATTACTAAAACAAAAGCCTTTTAAACTTGAACTTCAACATAGTATGGCAAAAGTAAAATGAAATAATGCCATTTACTTATTCACATGGATATTCTACTAATTGAATAATCACATGCAATATCAATAACCACTTTCATAATGTTGGAATGCATAATTCTGAACTTTAATTTCTTTGTCAAGGCCTCGTCCCAAGACCTATGGGCTAACTGTAATCGGAACCCAACCCGGAGTGCCTCTAATAACCGGACACCAACCCGGAGTGCATCTAATAACCGGACACCATCCCAGAGTTCCTCTAATAACCGGAGACCAAACCGGAGTTCCTCTAATAACCAGAGACCAAACCGGAGGGCTTACTTTTACCCGTCCCCAACCCGGAACATACTTGTCTAACACATTCATCTGAATGAAAGGTTGAAATATAACATAAACATTCGGATTAAAAATAACTTATGAAATGTCAATACTTTAAACAAAAACCATGAGTGATATAAGAATAGCTTATCCATAGTCAAAAATATCACAAAACCTTCAATAAAATATGGATGTTTTGTATCATTATAAATCAACTTCAAATAAGCTTAAAATCCATCAAAGGATGTTGACATAGATGAAATCAAAACTATTTTAGAGAAATATCTATTTTTTTTGAAATCATTTTAAAATTAACATAATTATAAAATAATACATTCAATTTGAAAATATTCTTATAAGCTTGTAAGGGAATCTTCGATGATTTTATAACGGCGGAAAATAGCCACACCCGCCGTATAAGTTAAAAAAAACATTCTTACCTTAATCCTGTCGAAAAGGTTAAAAAGGACCTTGTTTTGAAAAACGACGGAAAGATTCCTTTATAAACCTCTTATAAAAAGTCAAACAAGGGTATAAATGACATTAACCCATATTCTTGTAAATAGTGAAATTTTTTTGAAATACATTTTAAAAAAAAACATGGATGTGGATGATAAAGAGATCCCAGTAGATTATTACGTATAAACAACCTCGGATAATGAAGATATTGCGAAATAACCCTTACCAATTTTGTAACTTATGAAACATACAACCCATGAAAGAGGTATCATATAATGAATATGTAAATAAACATAAATTAGAGTTTATTACACAAATAATATAATTATGGGCAGTACATACACCACACAAAAGGTAATGGTGGCAATATGGCATGAATCTCAGGGGAATAAGGAGTGAGATGAAAACCCCTTACCTTGTACTTTTCCTTGGTTGGGGTAGGTTAAACTCATGTATAATGGTGAAATAATTGTTATTAAATTAGACAATAATCATATACATTAATATGATATCATATATGATCTTTTAATATTGATTTGATAATAATATCTTAGTATTATCGTTGTTTCGGGTGTTAACTTACTTGTTTTCTTTTATATGTTTTGTTATGTAATCCATGTTTATAATGGATAGGTTGTATATTATTCATATCCAGAATGATATCAATTCCTTAAACATCATTTTTAAATCATCAAATGATAATTATACTTTAATGGATACGATGGAGAATGAATCTCATCGCGTTCGTGGAGACGGTAGTCCGTACGTACGCACGAGCGACAATATCATTCTTTTGAAATAATATATAAATGGTTGTTATATCATATATACATAATAATTAACATGTTATATTTATTATTTACATGTGTTAAATATCATTATTATACCCATCCAAATAATAATATATTTAATAACAATTACACCACGACGTGGATACAGTAAGCCGTACGTACACACGTATGGTGACATGTTATTCAAAGGATGGATAGAATACTAAATATGGTTGTACGATATTTATAATAACATCAAAGTATATATATGATACTGGAGTTATTATTTTAGAATGGTAATAACAAAGGAAGAAGAAGTGGAATAATAAAGGAACTTGGAAATGGGTGGTGAAATCATTACCTCTTCTTCGGGTTCTTCCTTTTGATTTGATCAAAAGGGATACTTAGGTTGGCTTTCTGATCAAACTAAGTCCTCTAGGTCGTAGTTAGGGAAGTTAAGAGAGTATTTGGGCAGAGTTTTTCCAAACCAAAAGGTTTTGAAGGTGTGAAGAAATGAGAAGGAGGAGTTCTCTTTTATAAGAGGGTTGAGGGGCACCTTTGGAAAATCTAGAAATATTAGTTTATAATAAATTCATATTCGGTTTCTAATGGATCCAAAGTTTATTATTTAAATGTTAAGGTGGGGATGGGTCAAAAACAACTCAACCAATAGAATTTAGACAGGTTTGGGTACTTATATTAACCTTATATTTAAGTATTAACTCTAAGTTAATTAGTTTCACTTTTACAATGTCTCTTTGTATTTTTATATAATATGGTTAATAAACTTACTATATACATACAAGAGACCCCCAAGTGGTCCATTAATGATGAACCTATCATGATATAAGTCTCTTGGCATATCCTTAGATTTTTAGGAATTTAATATCAATTAATAATATAATATTTGTTTTAAGAACTCTTTTATGTCAATTTTGACACTATTCAATAGTTGATTTTTGTGAAACTCATAACAGATTGATTACTTCGAAAAAAGTCAATTAAATAAATCCTAATATATCATAGTATCCTAGAAAATTATTTTAATTCATTAAAAGTTTCATATTATATTTATTTGGGTATTTATAATATCAATTATTTTAATTTTTCACTATTATAGTAATTAATTCATCATCATTGTGTCATAAATAAATTAAATTATTTAATGTATAAAAATTATAAATAAAATATCATTATGTAGGAAATCATTTTATATTTCTAATGAAGATTTATAATAGAAAATAAAACATACATAACCCTATGTAAAAATTGATTTGCTAAAAGATATATGCTTGTTTCATTTTTGTATTCATTTTAACTTAATTAAAATAAAGTGTCCCTATCACCTACAAGTGGCACCATGGGGTCCCAAAATCGACCCAAAGATGCCTATGGTCGAACATGTATCAAACAATAAGGCTAGGACACGTTTTAGGGTAATTTAGTATTATTATAATATTATTTGTTAACCCTTATTTACCGGATTTACCCTTAACCATGGTAAATAAAATATTTACCGCAGTAATTATTCAAAATGTCTAAAAATAAAAGTTACCTATTTACACAATTTGAACATCCTGATTCCAAATATGGAATCCATTTTTCTAAATTCAAAACACCTAAGTGGCAGAAATTAATTTAAAATTAATTCCCGCTGTCAAAACAAAAAGCGTTTTTTTAAGAGATAATAACTATCAAAAGATTGACACTTGTTTATGTCCGGTTTAATTGTAAAATTATGTCCAATGACCAACATTATATTAAATGGTAAAAATATATTCTAAATATACTTTAAAACCACTCAAATCCATAATTTATCACTATTAATTATTTTGATTAAAAAAGTTGTTTTTAATTAAAATTTAGTAATTTTCACTATTCGTCAAAATATGAAAGTTATCCAAAAATTACCAAAATTTTACCTTAGGCTAAATTCAATACTCCGAATCCAAAAATGAAGTCCATTTTGAAATATAAAATATATATAATTTCAAAAGGTAGGTATTACTATTCATAACGGCTAGTTTTATTAGTTGTGGTGTGTGTTAGAACTCGAAGTTGCGTACAACACACGCTACTGTAATATTCAAAGGAAAGCGTACCGTGGAAGCTTGGGATGTTTCATGTTAAATTTTTTGATGTACCCATTTAGTCAAAAAGTTTAAAATATTGTATTTAAAAAGGTTTCACTATTAAAAGTTGATAAAAGTGCAATACTGAAAATGAATCTGTTCTTACATTATGTCTAAGAAACTCATAATATGGATTCTGAAATTATAAGGATTATATAAAGTTTAAAATTTAGTTAAAACTATTCATAACCTCTTTTGAACAGCTTGTTTGGTAATTCATGGTGTGCTTGAACTCGGTGTTGTGTGTAGTGCAAGTTATTGTATTATTTTGAAGAAATAACACACTATGAAATCTTGAGGTGTTACATTCTATCCTCCTTCAATAAATTGCGTCCTCGCAATTTGAAATTGTTCTTAGAAAATAAAAGGTTGAAAAAAAAAAATATCTTTGTGGGAAAACCCACATCAAAAATTGGGTTACTAAAATTTAGTCTTAATATGAGGAAAAGAGAAATGAAAGGGTCACCACCAAATTATGATCTCGATTAGGAGAACATTGGTGGAAATTAAAGACATATAATTAGAGGAAAAACGTAAATATTTATAGGTAGTGATTGAGGTCATCAATCACAAACAAGTATAAAATTGAGGTCCTTAAACTCCTAAATATATGATGATTTGAAATACCATTGGTTCAACAAAACATAGGGTATTGGGATAACACATTTTTGACGTTTCAAAATATCTTAGTTGAAATCCCACATCGAAAAATGAATTAATGAGGCCTCTATTTAAAATAAAGAGTGGAAAGTATGAAGATTACTGAAAATAACACATACTAGGGTTCCATGTAGGAAAATATGGATATGGAAGAGAAATCTAACCATCAATTATCTGATGGAGAGTGGTAGAGAACATGGCTATGAAAAGGCCAACAATCCCAAAGCCATAAATTAGTGATGATTTAAGGTACCATCTAGGACAACATTTTTGTTCTAAGTTCCTTTTATTAATGTTGAGGAATTTATTTATGATATTGGCTAAGATCATAAGGAGATATACTTACTTTATAATTAGAGTTTTATCCATTAATAAATTTCTACCACAAACTAATCTTTCAATCTAAAAGATAATAGAACGTAAAAAATTTTCTATTTATACTATTCGTACAGGGTTCCAAAATAAATGAATTTATAATTCATCTACAAGATCATTTAAAAAAAACTACATTATTTAATCCAGGACATCTCGTGGGCCAGTGGTAGGTGATACACCCTTGTCGCCTTTCGGTTGCGGGTTCAAGTCTTGTGGCCTTGCCGGACGCGACGGGTTTCCGCCCGACCTCCGGGTTGTCCTTTTATGGAAATCCAAAATAATCCAAACTAGAACTATCCAAAATACTTCTTTCCAAACTCACAGTCCAACATTTATAAGGAAGGTAAACATAATGTAGATCCTTTTTACCCCGTAATAGAATATGAATACCTTCATCATGTATTCTTTTAATACACTGAAACATCCTGAATTAACATATTCTTTATTGATTACATTCATGCTCCCTTATTCCATATAGAATGCTGGATATACTTCATCAATCCAAAAAATGTTTTAAACCCCAACAATGATGGAATATACAAATCATTAATCAGTTCCAAGGTAGTCAAGAATATCCAATATAATTTATCCAAAACAATCATGTATTATTCCAAAATCACTACCTCAGTATCAGAACTATATTATGGTTTATCATTCTCTCAACCATATATTTTCCAAAAATTTATCCTGCTATTGAGTCACTTTTCTTTGTTCTACACAATCTCAAGTCCTTAATGAAATAGTACTGCAGTACAATCCTTATATACTCCATAATTATTATAACAAGTACATTGTTGATACAAAACTCAATTGACATAATCAACATATGAACTCAAATCAATCCTCTTCATTTGTGGTAGTATCATAAATGATTATTATCCAATAGCATCATTTGCGGCATGGTTTGATGACTGGGAAATTGGTTCACGTAGTGTCCAAACTCCTTGCAAATGAAGCATTGTACATTTGAAACCATTTTCTTACCCTTGCAGTGACGTACTTTGTGCCCTTTTCCTCCACACTTATAACAAACTCCCATTCCTTTCAGACAAGTTCCAGGGTGTTTCTTCCCACAGTTATCACATATGGGAAAATTCTTATTTTCCCTCTTCCCTTTATCCATCGTTCTCTCTTCCATCCTTTTCTTCTCTTTCTCCCCTTCAAAGACATAGGACTCAGTAAAATCTTTACTTATCTTATCAAATTATGATATTATTTCTTTATATGATGATAATACATGGGAGACTATTTCTCTTATAAATTCTGGCTTAAGACCATAAAATATATGATCATTCTTTCTCTTTGGATTATGTGCATTGCTGGAGTTATCATTCCTTCTACTGGGCGCCATTTCTAAACAATGGAATACACTATATTAGTTTCTGAAATACAATACCTAATCCCAAACTTGTAAAACACATAACATAAATTAAATAGTTTATGGATATAATCCATAATCAGAAAAATGTCTCCTTTGAGGAAGTATATACTCGTAAACCCTTAATAATGGTTTGTAAAGAAAATGAGAATTATCCTAAGCATATCCCTCGGGAGTGTCGTAACCAAGAGTGCAGCAAGGCCCGTTGTCGTGCACCAGTTCTCATTCGAGTCTAGCTCAAAGCGGTGTTTTCGGGTTTTACCCCTAGGTACATCTGTGCCAGAACTACCTCTACCTGCTCGTATCCAGACAGGGATGTATTGCTCGGAAAACTCACAAAATCTCTACAATACCAAAATTCTAGGAAGCTCTTCTATACTAATCCTCAAGGTCCATCTTAGGTCTATGTGATCTAATCAGAGATTACCTAAATCTAGTTTCCAAGGTTTGTACTAAACTTTCTCTGATACCAACTATAACGCCCCGACCCTAGTTACCCAGAGTCGGTGCATTATTAAATAACATTGGCATGATCACAAGAAAGATCAAATCTCGAAAGACCGATTGGTTTAGTAGCCTTGGAAACACTAGATATATTCATAAGTTTTACATTACATCATAAAATGAAAAACTACTACAACAACATAATGTCTCCACAGTCCACACTATTATCCCCTCATAATATCCCTGCAGTTCATTCATAACTTACTTCTTCACATCCTGGGAAAAATAAAACATAGAAAAGGGGTGAGCTCAAATGCCCAGTAAGGATAACAATATAGCAGAACATTCAAAAATAAGAATAAACATTTAAGGAAATGCATTATTAAAACAGAAGCCTTTTAAACTTGAACTTCAACATAGTATGGAAAAAGTAAAATGAAATAATTCCATTTACTTATTCACATGGATATTCTACTAATAGAATAATCACATGAAATATCAATAACCACTTTCATAATGTTGGAATGCATAATGCTGAACTTTAATTTCTTTGTCAAGGCCTCGTCCCAAGACCTAGGGGCTAACTGTAACCGGAACCCAACCCGGAGTGCCTCTAATAACCGGACACCAACCCGGAGTGCCTCTAATAACCGGACACCAACCCGGAGTTCCTCTAATAACCGGAGACCAAACCGGAGTTCCTCTAATAAACGGAGACCAAACCGGAGGGCTTACTTTTACCGGTCCCCAACCCGGAACATACTTGTCTAACACATTCATCTGAATGAAAGGTTGAAATATAACATAAACATTCAGATTAAAAATAACTTATGAAATGTCAATACCTTAAACAAAA
This sequence comes from Viscum album, assembly GCA_963277665.1. Taxonomy (NCBI): domain Eukaryota; kingdom Viridiplantae; phylum Streptophyta; class Magnoliopsida; order Santalales; family Viscaceae; genus Viscum; species Viscum album. The sequence goes on along the minus strand of OY728159.1, from coordinate 1,467,123,218 downwards.
ACCATGAGTGACATAAGAATAGCTTATCTAGAGTCAAAAATATCACAAAACCATCAATAAAATATGGATGTTTTGTATCATAATAAATCAACTTCAAATAAGCTTAAAATCCATCAAAGGATGTTGACATAGATGAAATCAAAACTATTTTAGAGAAATATCTCTTTTTTTAAAATCATTTTAAAATTAACATAATTATAAAATAATACATTCAATTTGAAAATATTCTTATAAGCTTGTAAGGGAAGCTTCGACGATTTTATAATGGCGGAAAATAGCCGCACCCGCCATATAAGTTAAAAAAAACATTCTTACCTTAATCCTGTCGAAAATGTTAAAAAGGACCTTGTTTTGAAAAATGAAGGAAAGATTCCTTTATAAACCTATTATAAAAAGTCAAACAAGGGTATAAATGACTTTAACCCATATTCTTGTAAATATTAAAAATGTTTTGAAATACATTTTAAAAAAAAACATGGATGTGGATGATAAAGAGACCCCAGTAGATTATTACGTATAGACAACCTCGGATAATGAAGAGATTGCGAAATAACCCTTACCAATTTGGTAACTTATGAAACATACAACCCATGAAAGAGGTATCATACAATGAATATGTAAATACACATAAATTAGAGTGTATTACACAAATAATATAATTATGGGCAGTACATACACCACACAAAAGGTAATGGTGGCAATATGGCATGAATCTCACGGGAATAAGGAGTGAGATGAAAACCCCTTACCTTGTACTTTTCCTTGGTTGGGGTAGTTTAATCTCCTGTATAATGGTGAAATAATTGTTATTAAATTAGAAAATAATCATATACATTAATATGATATCATATATGATCTTTTAGTATTGATTTGATAATGATATCTTAGTATTATCGTTGTTTCGGGTGTTAACTTACTTGTTTTCTTTTATATATATTTTTTATGTAATCCATGTTTTTAATGGATGGGTTTTATGTTATTCATATCCAAAATGATATCAAGTCCTTAAACATCATTTTTAAATCATCAAATGATAATTATACTTGAATGGATACGATGGAGAATGAATCTCATCGCGTTCGTGGAGACGGTAGTCTGTACGTACACACGAGCGACAATATCATTCTTTTGAAATAATATATAAATGGTTGTTATATCATATATACAGAATAATTAACATGTTATATTTATTATTTACATGAGTTACATATCATTATTATACCCATCCAAATAATAATATATTTAATAACAATTACACCACGACGTGGAGACGGTAAGCCGTACGTACGCACGTATGGTGACATGTTATTCAAAGGGTGGATAGAATACTGAATATGGTTGTACCATATTTATAATAACATCACAGTATATATATGATACTAGAGTTATTATTTTAGAATGGTAATAACAAAGGAAGAAAAAGTAGAATAAGAAAGGAACTTGGAAAAGGGTGGTGAAATCATTACCTCTTCTTCGGGTTCTTCCTTTTGATTTGATCAAAAGGGATCCTTAGGTTGGATTTCTGATCAAAATAAGGCCTCTAGGTTGTAGTGAGGGCAGTTGGGAGAGTATTTGGGCAGAGTTTTTACGAACCAAAAGGTTTTGAAGGTGTGAAGAAATGAGAAGGAGGAGTTCCCTTTTATAAGAGGGGTGAGGGGCACCTTTGGAAAATCTAGAAATATTAGTTTATAATAAATTCATATTCGGTTTCTAATGGCTCCAATGTTTATTATTTAAATTTTAATGTGGTTATGGGTCGAAAAAAACTCAAAAAATAGAATTTATACAGGTTTGGGTACTTATATTAACCTTATCTTTAAGTATTAACTCTAAGTTAATTAGTTTCACTTTTACAATGTCTCTTTGTATTTTTATATAATATGGTTAATAAACATACTATATACATCCAAGCGACCCCCATGTGGTCAATTAATGATGAACCTATCATGATATAAGTCTATTGGCCGAACCTTAGATTTTTAGGAATTTAATATCAATTAATAATATAATATTTGTTTTAAGAACTCTTTTATGTCAATTTTGACACTATTCAATAGTTGATTTTTGTGAAACTCATAACAGATTGATTACTTCGAACAAAGTCAATTAAATCAATACTAATATATCATATTATACTAGAAAATTAGTTTAATTCATTAAAAGTTTCATATTATATTTATTTGGGTATTTATAATATCAATTATTTTAATTTTTCACTATTATAGTAATTAATTCATCATCATTGTGTCATAAATAAATTAAATTATTTATTGTCTAAAAATTATAAATAAAATATCATTATTTAGGAAATATTTTTATATTTCTAATGAAGATTTATAATCTAAAATAAAACATATATAACCCTATGTAAAAATTGTTTTTCTA